>JAWZYV010014973.1:0-600000 GCA_038373885.1 Cheiracanthium punctorium | reverse complement strand
AATAAATATATATTTAATAGAAAAAAAAGTTTCTTTCCAATTATGGGCAGCTAAGGTGACCAGGAAGTTTTATAAACGTTACATGAAAATACCAGAAACTTAATTGAACATTTCAGGAAATTTCCACAGAAATGTATTGCTCAGTATGAAATATTCAGTAATGTTCCTGGCATTTTTGTATAACTTTTTGGAATTCTAGGGGAACCTCAGCTGCCCTCTATTTTCAAGGAACTTCCGTGGATATTTTTTATAATATTTTTTATTTTTAGAAAAAAAATTATGTAATTCTGAAAACAATAAATAAAGAACTTAATTGAAATTGTTCTTATAACAATTAGAGAGTAATTTGCACATTTCTTGGTATATCGAACACTTTTTCATATTGCACATGCTTACATTCCCATAAAAATTATTAAAACTACTAAAATGAAGTACATAAGTGTATTTCACTGCTGAATTTTACTAAGAAAATATGATTATAGAACTGTCCTTTTTTGAATTTCGATTCTGGGAAAGAAAATGAATTATCGTGTAAAATTTCTGCTACCCCAAAAGAAATAAAAATGTTTATATTATTTTCTGGTAAGGCTCAGACTGAGAATTATTCATAAAATTGTAAACTAGATTATTTATGAAATAAATACATTTTACATTAATTTCAGTAGAAAACAGCAGTGCAGTAATGTGAACTATTGTTCAGAATAGCAGTTTAACTATTCATTTTTATTTTCAGTAAAAAAAAGTTCAGAAAATTGCGAAAATTTTTCTCAAGACTGTCGTGCATTAGAAAAGTAAGTATACGTACTTTTATTTTATAAAGATTTTTAACATTCCTGAAATATTTTCAAATTTACAGCTTATCTTAAAAGTGTACCTTGGGATAAAAGAAAAGAATACCCTCTAATCAAATTGTACACTGCTGGCCACCCAAATTGCAACACCAAGAAAAACAAGAGATATCACAACAAAATTTATTGTGTAGATAACATGTTGACCAAGTAACAAATGATTAAATTTACAGCATTCTATGAAGCGTGGTTCCTGCCAAAATCAGTACCCAGAGTAGCCGCCGTTGTTGGAGATCACAGCTGCCACACGCCTCGGCATTGATTCAAAGAGACTTTGAATGTGTTCTTGGGGTACAGCAGACCAAGCAGCTTCCACACGTTGCCAAAGTTGATCTGGTGTGACAGCTGGGGATGAACTCTGGGTCAGTCGTTGAGCAACCATGGACCACATGTTTTCTATCGGCGAAAGATCCGGAGAGCGCGCCGGCCAGGGAAGCAATTCAATCTGGTGATTGACGAAGAACCCTTGGACAATGCGTGCCACGTGTGGCCGTGCATTATCCTGCTGAAATATGGCTGTTGGCAAGCCCTGAAGGTAAGAAAGGACAACTGGCTCCAACACCTCGGAGATGTAGCGCTGGCTGGTTAAAGTACCGGCAATGCGTACTAGAGGAGTGCGAGAGAGATATCCGATACCGCCCCATACCATAATACCCGGTGCAGGACCAGTGTGACGGTGCATAATGCAGCTGTTCAGCATCCTCTCTCCACGGTGTCTCCAGACTCGAATCCGACCGTCGTGGTGTTACATACAGAAGCGTGACTCGTCAGTAAAGAGAATTTCATTCCATTCTGTCGTCCACATCCTTCTTTCATCGCACCATTGGCGGCGGAGACGTCTGTGGTTCCGCGTCAGAGGTAGACAAAGCAAAGGACGTCTTGCGGACAGACCATTCTGCTGTAAACGACGTCGAATGGTACGCGCAGACACTGGATGATGCGTTACAGACTGAATCTGCTGTGATATGGTTCGTGATGTGACTGAGCGGTCCGTCACTGCCATGCGTACAATCTGCCTGTCATCGCGTGACGTGGTGCACTGAGGTCGATGCGGTCGATCACGTCTGTCCGTCGTACCCTCCTGCACCCAACGATCACATATCCACATCACAGTTGTTTGGTTTCGTCCAATACGACGACCGATTTCCCTGAAAGATAACCCACAATCTCGGTATGCCACTATCCTTCCTCTGTCAAACTCGGATACTTGATCAAAAGATGATCGTTGTTTCCTACGAGGCATAATTTATCGTTTTTTTTTGAAAAAAAAGCAAGAAAAACACAATTGCTGTACTTGAAACCGTCGAAATCTCCAAGCCTTAAATAGCGCTTTGAGGTGGCGCCACAGGCGCGCTTGATGTGCGTCTGCGCTGAAATTCTAATCATTTGCATATCTCACCTCAGCTAATGCATGTTGTAAATTTCATATTATTTGCATGCTTCCTTCAGGGTGTTGCATTTACGATGGCCAGCAGTGTATATCGAAATATAATGACAAAATTGTAGCGTGTATAAACCGAACAATGTCATGTCTCAGAATTGATTACGTTTTTTTTGTAGATTTGAACAAATATAGATAAAAATCATAAAACTTTATTTATTTATTTATTTAGAAAGGGGGGGGGTTAAGGAGGCTTGAAAAGTGATTTTTTAAAATTAAACACAATGACAGTCAAAAGGAGTATACATTGCTTAAAAATTCTAAAAGCTGCATAGCTATAAACAGGAAATCTACTTTTTATAATATTCGAATTAAAGAATAAATCTTGAAGTAAGTAAATAATTATATATTTGATGAAACCGTTATTGGAAACCGTTTTTATATTTGCAATGAAACAACCCTAAGTTGCATTTTCATAATAATTTCAACATTAGAAAATGACTTACATACGTGGGTTGTCCAAAGTGTCCTTGAGCAGGTTTTCTGTACTCATGTATACTACTTTATTGACTAGTTCTTTGCAAATTTAGATCTATTTTATTTACTAATTTTTAACTTTTTAGGCTTAGAACATATTAAAGTGCCAGTTTCGATCAAATTTTCTTCGGCTGCTGCTGTTTGATAGCGACATGTTGTGTGAACGCTTCCTTCCGGATGCTTTACTACTGGGGTTAAAAACATCTGAACTTGGACTCCTTCCCCTGCTTTTGCTCCTTCTGCGTCTCGAGATCTACACCCCACATCCCACTTTGGAACGGCTCCTGCTACGACGTTACCAACTGCAGTCTGGCCTTTGAAGAAAAAAGAAATGTGAATTTATTTTACTAAGCTGATATAGCTGAATTAGAAAAGAGATTGTTTATCAGTGAGTATATTAAATTTTTCTACTGTGTATATACTTAATAATGTCTGTCTTGATTTCATGGATTATGGGAGCTTAAACCTGCTTTTAAAGCATTTTGTACCAACCCCAAATCCAGATCAGGGTGGAATTCTCCGCCGGTGGTTCACGAAATCGTCGGTTGTTAGCTACCAACTGGGCAGAACCAGTTGTTTGGTTACCGACTGCGATAACAACTCCGGAGGGAAACGGGAGGTCTTTTAGCCAATCACATGAACCCCTTGACGCTCCTCCTTAAAACTCCACCTCAAGGCGGGGCAAAGTTAACGACTGCGAAAAATTAACGACGAGCGGAGAATCCAGCTGTCAGTTCGATAGCGGCAGTACCGGCCGATGGTGTTAATTTCTACCATGAGCTCCCGAAGAGTTCATTTCTACCTCATTCGGGAGTCGATAATGGGAGCACTACCGAAACTTAATATCAATAATAATAAATTCCGGAAGTAATCCATACTAGGTAGATTGTAAAATTACTGTTAAAAACCGTAGTTTTTACGGTTTTTAACTGTAATTTTACAATATACTTATTATGCTCATTTTTCTTTTCTTGCATTACCACTTAGTGTGCTAGGTATACTCTCATGTTTTTTTTTTTTTTTCCGGAATCTCAAGTACAGTAGGATCCCAACTATCCGAGATTTTAGGAATGAAGCACAATACGAGCAGTTGAAATAAGTTAACATGGCCAATCATTAATTGCAATACTAATGTTTGCCTATGATGCACTATGTTTTGACAGGTTCCAGTTTGTATCTAAGTTCTTCATTAATCGAAGAGATGCAATGGTTAAAGCGAACAGCTCGGTTAAATTTAGTACCGTAAAACGGGGTGAATCGGAACAGTTTTCAACTTTAAACGTAAAAAAAAAGTAACTAACGATTTTTTTTTAATTTGGCTGTTTGATTAGAAACTTCGGTCTTGTTTTGTTGTTCTATTTGAGAGGGAAAGCTAAACATTTTAAACTGTTTTTATATTAAAAAAAAATTTTTTAGTGGTGTTCCGATTCACCCCGCAGAAAGGGGTGAATCGGAACACATGTTGAAATCTGTGTTTGTTTCGATTCAGTGTTTAATAGGGTTAATAAAAACAAGGAATAATGATGAGGGGCGAATAGGAATACGTAGTTACTATCAAATAAATCCTTTATCTTCTATAAAAGTAAATGTGTAACTTTTTAAAAATTCGATAACAATTTTGAACTTGAGAAAGATTAAATTTTATTGTAAGAAAATGCATTTAAATTGAGAAAGATAGATTTAATACACATTCAATTGACTCATGTCGTTCACAAAAGTTATCATGTCCTTGAAACGAGCAGATGTTTGGATGTCCTTATTTGGCTGTAGTTTTTTTATCACATCTTCCAGAAAGAACGCTGCCTCCTCCTCCGTTTCTTGAAATCTCCAGGTTTGGGGGACCCTTTTGTAAAATTGTACCACATATCCGTTTCATTTCTTCTAAAGCCTTTTCCATTGCACTTGGATTGGGGCTTGGCTGTTTTTGTTTACTTGCGTAATTTCTTGGCATCTTAACTTCGTACAGATCCTGAAACAAATGAAATATTGTTAAAATACTTATTTATACATATTTTGTCAGGTATGACATGAAAATATTACTGTATAGACGAATAAACCATGGCAGTAATTTGCGGGGTGAATCGGAACAACAACAAAAGATGTGTTCCGATACACCCCGTAAATCTTAAACCTATGAAGTCACAAGAAATTCATCGTCTTTTACTACGCAATTCCAGAAGTACGAAAATTCTAATATGACATATTAATGTATAGATATATGCCTAATCAAAAAACACTAATACTACTTTTAGAATTCTAAAAGGTTTGTACTTACATGCAAAGCTTTGCAGACAATGAAAACGGGAAAATGTTTGAGTCTCCACTTGCAGTCTTCTTCCTAAGCCAGCAGCGTTGCCAACACGACAAAACTTAATTTTTCAATTCTTCATGATATTACCTTCCTAAAAAAAAATTGGCAACTAAAAATTCCCTAACGTATATTTATGGGGAATTTCTTTGTATAACCGGGAAGTTTCGTTCCGGTTCACCCCGCTGTTCCGATTCACCCCGTTTTACGGTACCTCGGTTAACACGGAGTTTCGGATAATCGAGGTTTTAGTGTATATATGTTCGTATTTCCAGTTGCAGCAGCTCGGTAGGCATTAGTTTTCTCTCCACCCTCATTTGAATTCTTTTCATAACACAATACGACATAAAAACAAATAAATGAAAAATTAATTTCCTAAAAGTTACAGAAAAATAATTTTAAAATATTAGTTATTAGTTAATAACTAATGGAATAGCTAAATGGAAAGGGTTAACTGAATTAGTGACTACTATAAATTCTCCAGCCAAAAGTACGCGCAAGAATATTATGTTGGTATAAGTCTGGATCCACTTCATTACATTTGGTGACAAGTAAGCTGCTTCAGACATTTTAAATCTCGCTTTTAGCTGTTCATGAAATATACATTTTATTTAAGATTAAAAATCTTTGCTACACGGTAATTTAATGTGTCTGTGATGAGTTTGTGGTTTAAAAACCAACAGGTAGGTTTTTGGCAGGGCATATTTTGTTGTCAAGAAGATATTTAAATCTATAATTTAAATATAGACGATGTGTTTTGTGATATGTTTACAATATTTCAGATGCAGTGAGCTAGAAATTTTTTTCATCCGCACGTTGTCTTATAACTACTTTTAATTACAATACCTGTTGTGTGGTACTTGCAAGTAACATTATGGTGTAGTTACAAGTTGTTATAGTGTATATTTTCAGTGTAAGGAATGCTATAATTGGCATTTATTCCTCACTATACTTTTAAATGTGCAAATGCATCTTTCAAAATGTCCAATAACAAACAGAAAATACACTAACTGGATACTACGTTAAAAAACTTATTATTTAAATAATTTCAGTATCAGCCAATATTCTCCACAGTAATTTTCTAGAATTCTCAACTTAAAAGTACTTTTCAAACCTTCGGCTTCGTTTAAAGCTTAAGACTAGATAGAAAAAAGCATGTGACTCATGTTTGTAGTTTAATTACAACTCCCTGTATGTGCAGAATAAAGCATTATTATTTTTAAAAATCTTTTTCAGGTATGTTAACATAGCTTGAAACTAGCACCATACAATAATGCAGTTCTCTGTAATACACGTTTTCTTCTTTATTCCACAATTCAAGTAAAACCAGAGGGCCAATTCAAACTGTATGGACTCCCCAAGAGCTGAACAATTAGTCTACCTGTGCTGATAATCTCTGTAATAGAATTTTTCTTCATTCCACAATTCAAGTAACACCAGAGTGCCAATTCAAACTGTATGGATCCCCCAAGAGCTGAACAATTAGTCTACCTGTGCTGATAATCTCTGTAATAGAATTTTTCTTCATTCCACAATTCAAGTAACACCAGAGTGCCAATTCAAACTGTATGGACTCCACCAAGAGCTGAAGAATTAATCTACCTGTTCTGCTAATCTTAAACTGAAAGTACTTGTTGTCGATGTGTCACTATGTTAACTTTTTATCAGACGGAAGCTGCTTGGCCGAATTCTTGTGATGGTATTAATCGAAGACCCAGCTTACCTTCATAAGAGATACCGCAGAGATTTTATTTGTGACAGCTGCAACTTGTTTGAAGAAAATATGATATGGCGATGTAACGCCACTACCGAAAGTGTTCTTCATGACGCCTAATTCGTCCAGACAGACTAAGACCAAGAAAACCTATCAAAGGTCATTACAGCAAATGTGTTGACTGAACTACAACTACGTCTTGGATGTCCAGTAATCGCACTATGAGCGCAGACTGGCTAAACGAATCCCTTACTGAATCTTAAAATACAACTTGGGATTAGAACGCAATCTAGTTTAATAATTGATGGCTTTCGGTCACCATGATACTTGTAGATGGGCAGACATACCTGAAAATATTAAAGAAAAAGCCCATTCTTGTCTGTCCTGGACAGATGAACGACTCACGGCAGTTGATCAAGCACAAGATTGTGGATAGGTCTGTGCGTTCTTTAAGATTCCAGATTAAACCGCACAAGAATTCCCTGAAAAACCCAGTGGTCGGGTTTCTGAATAGCGATGCAACCGTCTTAGAAGAGCACTTGTAAAGCACTGTACAGGCTTAATAATATATGCACTATTTTGAAATACTTAAATAGTAAATGCATTTAATTGAAATACACTCAATAGTAAAATGTATGTAAACAAAATAGTAAATAGAAAATGAAATAAATTAATCAATAGCAAATGTAAATAAAATAGTAAACAGTAAATAATAAAATAGTCAATAGTAAATAGTGCAGTTGTTATTATTTTATTGTATTTAATGCACGGTTTTTTTAATGCACTTATTAATTTTCATTTCAGCTTTTACTACATTTTTTTAGTGGCAGTTAGGGATGGATGCGAGAAGGAAAATACACGTCTCGTGTCTTTCAAAACAGCTTAAAAGCTTTGTCTTTTCTCGCAAAATCCCTAAATCGTAATGTTATAAATGTTTGCCTTGTGTCGCTTAAAAGCTGCAAATCTCTATCTCGTTTCGCAAAAAATCATCTCGCATCCATCCCAGTGGCAATGGGGTGGGGGCTAGGAACTATTGAAATTTTCGGGCTAAATATTTTTCTGTAGAAAGAACCTAAAAAGACATTTTTTCCCCCTGTAACCTAACAAAAGTGATAAGCATATTTTTTTCTCATACAAAAGTGATATTTTTCTGCTGCTGTGAGATGCAGATTTCTAAGAAATCAGTAAAGTAATGACATTTTACAAGTATTGCATATAAAATTATGCAATAGAAATTTTTAAATATTTTATTATTTCAAGTTTACTCCTGAAAGGATTAAGATATTGTTCTTTAAAAAAGGTACAGTCAACTCCCGATTTTCGGAACCTTGATAGAGCGACCTTTCCCGATTTAACGATCCTCTGATGATAAGTCCTGACCGTTTTCTTACAGCTTTTATAAACTTTCGATTTAACGACCATTTGATTTAACGTCCCAATTGTCGAGGTCCCATGAAGGTCGTTAAATCGCGAGTCGACTGTAGTAATAGATTTTTGAAAATATGCAGATTTCGAGATTTGAGGCATCTTTTCTTGGAGTACTGAATTCGGATTTGTTATTGACAGAAAAATATTGTTAACGGAAAAAAATTGTTTGTTTAAAAGGGTAAATCTATTTAGAATTAAATATTTTATCGCTTTCTTTGGCTTTAAGCGCAGATTTATCACTATGTATTACAAATTATAATGGTGGCCCTGTACACTGGTATGTGTGCCGGAAAGTACGTGACTGACAGTCACTTTTCACATGCATTAGCCTGTTTAGACCCCCCTTGATTATTGAAATGCTCATAAACATAAAAAAAATGAGTATGGTTGTGTGTTGTAATCTTGATTGAAACGTTACTTTTAAAATTTTACTTCTGCTTGTTTGTGTGTGATTATGGGAACGCTACACTAGGGTGATCTGCGAAGGATGGGGGGGGAGGTGCCTTGGTAGAAGGACTTTCTAAGGTGTGCTAACGCGTATTCACGTTACGTCTGGAGAAAACCTATCAAAATTCATAACCATTAGATCGACAGCCAAGCGATGAGACCCAAACCTTTACACTTCGGTCGTCTATCGTTTTCAGTGACATATCCACTGTGCCATGGCGAGGAATCTTTTACTTCTGAATTTCATAAACGGATTTCACTCTATTCTGAAATTTTATGAGTGAAGAATTCAAAATTAACTACTAATTGCACAGTGTCTATTTTTTAGTCAACGTTATACATTTCGAATTAGCCATGTTCATAATTCAATTTCTTGATTTTTCTTGCAAAACGCCAACTAGGGACATCTTTTGAACCCGTAATTTTTTAAAGTAAATTCCTTGAGTGCATTTCACATAAAGTCTATGTGCTAAATTTGGTTTTAATCCTTTCACCCTTTCTAGCAGTAGAATCCTCTTTATAGTGAATGTTTACTCAAAACCACCCTGCATGTGAGACCATGTCATCAACAAAGAGGGGACCAACAAAAGAGCAGAACTTTCGATGCATCCTTTTGCAAGAATGAAAGGAAGGGCTTGCGCGAGAGAAAAAAATTAGTAGGGTAAAAAAGAGAGAGTCCAAAGTTCAGATGTTCTGAGCTAGACAGATCTGCTAGCCCATAAATTTGATTTAGTTGAAACGAAATAATACCACTAGCACACCTCTCCCATTTATTTTAATTAAATCGTGTAATGTTTTACCAAATGTTGCCGACCAGTGGCCGAGCTTATAAGTCTGTGAACACTTCCAGATGGTATAACTGCATAAGTGTGAATTTCCAGGGTTGTCGATCTAACAGTCCGGACTTTTGGTTGGATTCTGCAGATGTAATTTATACGCGTTAGAACTCTTCAAAAAGTTCTTCTCCCAAGGCAAATCCTCAATTCGCAGTTGAACCTAGGGTGCTTTGCCTTAAAAAAATAACAACTGGATTTCTGAAATGTTGTTTTCTCTCATTTGCCGGTTTTTGGTACATTTTAGCACAAAAAAGTTAATTTCGGAGTTGTAGAGGACAGACTTTCCTACAAATTTGGTATTTAAAGTTTTTTTTTTTTTTTTTTTTTTTTTTTGTACGTTCTATAGTAATAGAGATATGAAGCTGCTAAAAGAAATTTGTGTACTTAAGGAAATCTTACATTTTTCTGCTCTTTCCTATTTACTTCGCAATAACTGCTTAACGCTTCATCGTACTGTGGAAGTCCTCAGATAAATCTTGGAAAGAATTTAATTAGCTACAAAATTCATTAAAAAAACAGCACTTGCTTCTTTTATTCCAAGCGATTTTTCTACCTATCGATTTTCACAGCTCATAATGAGCTAATTGCCAAGTAAGTATAAACTGTATAAGACTTGGTTCTCTTTAGGGACGGACGCGAGACTTATGCGAGACGAGAAATAACCCAGGTCTCGTAACGTCTCTCACTTTCGCGTCGAAGTATTGTCTAGCAGTCTCGTCTCTCACTCTTAGGTATCATCTCGTGGTCTCGTCTCGCATCTAAGGTATTGTCTCCAGGTCTCGTTTCGCCCCTGGAGGCATCGTCTCGCGGTCTCATCTCACGAGAGACGGCGAGACCGGTCTCGCATATTGTCTGACGCCTAAAATGCCTTTATCTTACTTTTTTGTATGAAGTAAATAATGTACAGTCGTCTCACGTTTATCGCGGTTTCGCATATTGTCTTCAATGTATCATTGTATCAATGGCGGATCTAGATTTTTTTTTCTTTGGGGGGGGGGGGACGACGGCAAAATGAATACTATCAGAATTGCATGTAATATGTCATTGTCAGGTATGAAATCCATTTTATCAAGCGCAAATCTCAGTCTCGGAGGGATGCGCGACCCCTGCGCCCTCCCCTTGGATGAGTCCTTGCTTCATATTTACTTCCGGGTACGAAGTATCAAAATGTTGCATGCAATGGAATCGCCTTGCAAATTACTTTTAACATGAACTAAGGATAGTTGCGAGGTGTACTTGAGAATAGAGCCGGACTGAGTCATCGGGTGGTCGGGTAAACGCCCGATGGACCGGTGATTTGGTGGGCCGCAAGGGCTCTTCTCGGGAAGCTCTAGATTCGAGCCAAGGACAGCCTCGCGATGCTCTGGATTCGACAGCGACCAACGAGGTTGCGACGCAAAATGTGCAAGGGGACATGTCTTTGAACAATGGTTCCCACATCGAGACTACCGTTATTCTATTATATAAATTGTTATGTGTTAATTATTGTTATATACAGGGGTTGGACAATAATATGGAAACTCCTTGTGAAATGCATGTTTGAAAAGAAAGATTGATTCTAGTGAAATATGTACGTGGTCCTGGCGTTTTCGCCTACAGACGTCACCTATAAAACTTCGTAAATGCGCTGTGCAGTTTAGTCGTTGTCGGGGTACTGTTCTAAGAAGTTGTCATTGCAACATGTCAGAACTAACAGACATCGAACGTGGGCAAATTGTTGGAGCTCTTATGGTGGGGGCCTCTATAAGCAAGGCAGCCAAAGTGTTTAGTGTTGCAAGAGTTACTGTATCGAAGATTTATTCCGCATATTTAAAATACGGAAAAACATCATCCGCTAAATCACAGCGCGAAAGAAAGTGTGTGCTGAGTGATCGTGACAGACGATCATTAAGGAGGATTGTGACGAAAAATAAGAAGACCAAAGCTGCTAAAGTTACTGCTGAAATGACTGTCATGCTCACAAACCCCGTGAGTACCAAGACGATAAGAAGGGAGTTCCGTAAGCAGGGTATTGTGGCAGAGCTGCAATTCGAAAACCATTCATTAGTGATGAGAATGCTCGTAACAGGAAAAAGTGGTGTTTAAGTCATAAAGCCTGTACTATAGAGGAGTGGAAGAAAGTAATATGGTCGAATGAGTATGCTTTCACATTGTTTCCCACTTCGTCCAAGTTTACGTCTGGAGAACGCCATCCCAAGCCTATAATACATACTGCTTGTTTCCAAGAGTGAAACATGGCGGGGCTTCTGTGATGGTTTGGGCAGCCATATCGTAGTTCTCTGTGGCTCCCATGATAACTCTGTCAGGCCACAATACTGCCAAGACGTATATGAACATTTTGGCCGATCAAGTCCATCCCATGGTACAAACTTTGTTCCTCAATGGTGATGGTGTCTTTCAAGACGACAAAGCCCTCTTCACACAGCTCACATTGTCCTGGACTGGTTTTCTAAGCACGAGGATGAATTTTCACATCTCCCCTGGCCACCACAGTCACCAGACTTCAATATTTTTTACCCTTGTGGTCTACATTGGAGAGGAAAGTGGTTGATCGCTATCCACCGACAACATCGTGATTTGAACTTGCCACCATTTTGCAGGAAGAATGGCACCAGATTCCCTTGGCAAGTATACAGGAACTGTATTTATCCATTCCGAGAAGACTGCAAGCTGTTTTGAATGTTAACGGGTTTCCTACACCATATTAGGCGAAGAAACATGCTTTTTTAGGTGTTTCCATATTTTTGTCCCACCCTGTATATTATAATACAGGAAGTATGTTTGATACAATTTTACACTGTTAGGACGATGGGCTTGAAATTTTGCACAGGTATGTAAAATAAATGGTACAGAGAGGCCCTGCCCTAGGCTACTTTAAAATTCGGTAAATTCACACGTTCCTCAATTTTCTGTAATTTTCAGCTCTCGAAAGCTTCCTACAATATTAATGTGAAGTGATGTATTGAAAACTTCATTATTTTGTTCGGTTCTCGTCGTACACGAAAGAAGATGGGGATCGATCTGATCGAATTACCTGTTCCGTTTCAGCGCTCCAGTTCGGCCCTGCTTGAGAACCATGTTAAAATAATAAGTGTTTTTCCTAATGTTATTGAAAAAAGATCCAAAAAATTAACCATACGACAACAATAGTTAAACATTTGAGTCTAGCCGATAAGAGAAAGAGTCACAATTTTAAGAAGCCACCGAAGCCCTTGCGTAAAACATAATACAGTAAACCTCTAATAACGGTTACTTTCGAAGACCGTTCGCCTCCAAGACCGGCCATGTTACGACTAGTCAAAATTCAGTTCTTTGAATTAGCATTCCTGTGAGCCTCCGAAGAGTAGTTCCTCCAAAGACCAGTCACGACCAGCCGAATTATACGACGCGGTCACCGTGTTGGCACCAGTCACCTCTTAAGGTTATTCTTTTAAGATATCATGAAACTTTTGCTCAGCTTTTCAAAGTACTCACTGATGCTAGAGACTCAAAAGAATTTAGAACGCATCCTCACAAGCTGTACTATGCACTAATACAAACAGTCAGCCTATACATGTGATGAAATTTTCTCAAAAAAATCTTAAACATGCTATATTTCGCAATAGCTCCCTACTCGGATAGCGTCTCGGTCCATTTTGCGAAGTGATTTTTGTGCTTACGAATTTTTTTTTCTGCAAACTGCATGAGTCATGCGAGTTAACTATTAATATCAGTTCATTTTACAGTTTGAGAGGAAACAGTATTAATAGCCCGGTGCATTAAGTATTAGGAATAACTTGCCCCAAAAATTACTGTTTGCTTCGATTCCCATCATTGCAAAGACGCAAATGAGGTAGTTACCTTTCTGTATCCATCGTTGTTTCCCGGCATAGGTCTTTGAATGCTCCAGCTGCAGGGGTAACTCCCTTAATAAATGCATTTTACCTACACTCGACACAATACCCGTGGAAAAAATTTTCAATAATTCACTTAAATACTAGTATTCACCGTAATGAAAAATTACAGAATAATTTGCAAAATGCATTTTTTAATATAAGGATAATAATTAAAAATGCCCATTTGAAAGTAAATTCTAAAATTCCTATTTCCTTGGTCCCGCAGTGGACTGGGCGCTAAACTCCGTTCCCATAAGAACACGGCAAGTGAAGCAGCATCTGGCTTGGCCAGTGCTTGGGAGGGACTTCCCCCCTCTCGGCCCGTCTGCTGTGGAACCGTGTACGCTAATGGGAGCTGGTGCACGTAAAATACGTCGTGGCTCCAAAGTCCTCCAAATTGTTAAACGATACCTCTGGGGGTGCCGATTTCAGGGGGTTGGTCCCTCCTCTGGAATTGGTTCAAAATTACGGGACTCCGAGCTAAGACGGACTTCCTCCCACTGGGGCTCATTGAAATGGAAGCCGCTCCTTCGGCCCATCGCCTGCCTATATAGGGGGATCTGTCACCGCAACGCGGTTGCCAGGGGGCATTAGCAACAACAACAACTGTTTCCTTGGAGTACTGACTTGTAAGCATTGTCTTATATACTTGAGATACTGACAATAACTATAATTTCCTGCTTTAGCGCGAGTCCGCGTGTCCGGTCTCGACTATGATAATACTCTTTATTTAAACAAAAATTTCAATTGAAACTAAAGAAGAATGAAGAAAAAGTAAAATTTACTATTCTAGATTAAAAAAAATGTCGGCCCAATTCATTAAGTTTCTATTGTTATGGTTTTCCTTGTTTCTATAACAATATAAATTAATAAACAACAATGGCACATGCATTGAATAAAATCAAGAGCGTTATGCATAGATTGTTTAAAAATTCATAACAATGAATTTGTCACAAATTGCTTCAGTCTTCATTTAAACTTCTCCTTTGTTGTTGCAAATCCTTTGAAACTCTTTAGGATTTTCAGAACATAATAAAGATTGTGCATGACAGCTTAAATGAAAGTAGGTCTACTTTTTCAATGCGTGTCAAATATTAAGTACTTTTAGCGAAACATTCCTTTTAATTAGATGTTTAGGTGATAGTCAGTTTAATAGTATTTAATTGGCATCTTATGTCTATAGTATTAAATGTCTTTTTGATAATAATATTTTTCTTTATTCAGTTTTTGTAGAGGCGAGAAAAGTAATCATATGATTAGTTTTTAATGTTTTTCTAATGCTTCGATCTTAAAGATAGATGAATCTCTTTCCGTCGAATAGATATTCATTAGATATCTTTCCAAAAACTGCTTGTTTGAATTAAAAAAAAAACAAACTTTCAAAACTTTTCTTGTTATATTGTACTAAAACTTTAATACCTATTTAAAAAATTTCAGTACCATGCTCTCGAAAAACACTTATAAATATTTACAGTACGTCATTTACTCTTGGCTGTTTTCTTGTGTGGTTACAGTGCAACACTCACACGTGTGCGGTTCCCCAAATAAAAACTGTGCCATTTAATGACGTAAATCAGTGTCGTATGCAGGGTCCTAAACATGGGCTATCTCTCTTCTATAAAGAAACAGAACACATTGTAACAGAAGGGAATATATCCCTGAGTTTTCATCAGAGGTCTTGTTTTCCTTTATTGGAATGATTGAAATGTGCCGAATCCAGAATATTGAGCCGATATTTTTATGAAAATCAATTTTCGTCGTAATTCGCAGCTAAACTGGCTACCCCAGAGGATATGCTACTGAGGTAGATGTAAAAGTTATAAGCAGATTTCGTTTAGCAACTTATTGAGGTATCAAAGTTGGGATGCTTTGGAAAAGGACGGCTTCGTAACAGCTAATAAAATTGTTTCGTCTTAAATAAGGTCGTCTTAAGCTGTTTTGCATTAAGAAAATGTAACAACTTTTTTTTTTTTTTTTTTTTTTTTTTTTTCACGAATCACTTCAGTCTCAAAAGTCAAACCTTAAAACGAGACGAGAAGTAAGGCAGTTTCATTTTAAATAAGGTCGTCTTCGCTTCGGGAAAGCAACTACGAAGCTGAGGCTCCTCTAGTCTTGAACTATTCCTAGTAGTCTGTGTAACATTACGACTGAGATTTTAATGATTGTATATCTTATTTTCAGATGTCACCTGTTGTTATCCCTGAAAAAATGTGTGGGGATGAATGTGTTGAGGAGGATGATGGTTACAGTTCAGATTCAAGGTGAGAAATTTCTTAAGATTTTTGTTTAAAATGAATGAACACTTTTGAAGTACAGTGACCTCTCACTTACATGACTCTCTCGGTAATATTCCGAATTTAGTTGATCCCGTCTACGCTTTGTACGAAATAACGCTAAACTTCTCTCATTTTCTGACTCTTCAAACACTTATAAGTTGCTTTAAATGGTTCAGGCGATTTTACATTTCTTACTCAAGAATTAATTTTATAACCTTTAAATTACAAATCATGCATGTTTTCTTAACTTTATCCTGGTATCACTACTGTTAGTGTATAATCAATATTGAATAACATTTCTTATCTAAATTCCTGCAATATTAACGATGAAATCTATTGCGAGAGGGTGGTTATATGTCAAATTTAGAAAAAGAGATTTTTTCCCTTTCCGTGGACTACAGAGAAAAAATTATTGTCATTTCATTAGAAATAAATAAATAAATAAATATATAAATAAAATCTGACCTGTAATCTTTGATAAGTGAGCTACAACTTTGTATTTTGTGAGCTTTTTAAAATTATTTTATGTATGATTTTTTGATACATTTTATAAATTTTGTTACAATATATTCTTGGTATTCAAAACTTGTAGTTTTATAATAAATGTAAAATAATTATGCATGCAAAATTTTAAAGTTGTATACTAATTAGTCTCTCACTTCTAAGACTTTTTTCTACGAGGTCCCATGAAGGTAGTTAACCCATTTGTGCCTGGATATTTTTGCGACTTTCTTCGATTTTTACTGATGACAGAAATAATAGATAAATTTCTGACGTCAACTTCTTGAACAAGGGATGATTTCTTTTAAAATCATTATGCATAAAAATCGAAATATCAACATCCTACTTGGTCATGTTAAAATATTTTGTAGAGTTGAGGCTCGATGCTCATGAATAAAGGCTAGGAAAAATAAATAACGTTTTCGATTAATAGCGAAAATGCCGTCCCAAAAAAGGGACACTAGGCATAAATGGGTTAAGTGAAAGGTCACTATTTCTTCAGTAATGTCTTTCAGAGTAACTAGGCAGTCAAAAAGGGTCAGAAATGTAGAAAAATGTTTCTAAGCCAAACAGATTAATTCTGAAAATTGATTCTGTGCTCTGCCGTCTTTGTATTCATTAATCCCTTGCCAAAATTCTACCGGTGCACACATAAAAACCTATTTTACGTAAAGTTTCAAAAGTTTCACCTTTTATTTTCAATTACAACGATTTTAGCTTCCAATCTACAGATGATTCACAATAATACACTATTAAAATGACTTGTAAAACTTCAATCAGAAGTTTATTAAAGAAAGAACAGGTTTTCCAATAATTATTGAATTCTGAATTTTTTTATTAGCTTTTCAAAAATTTGTGTGGATAGCTAAATTCTTTAAACGGCCAAATCTAGCCACAAGGTGATTAAATTGGCAACTACTCGTAACAAAAACTGTTCAACTCGAAAAGGAGGGATGAATGATGACTTTTGCACGATTGAATTGATGTAGTTGTACTTTTTCGGCAAGAGGATTTTTTAAAATTTTATTTTACTTAAAACTTAACCAGTTAAAAAATCCACGATGCTGATGTTGAATTTTTCGGCTGTAACGGTCGTTCTGATTAAGATAAGTATCTTGTTATGTGCGTTAATTAACAAAGTTTATTTATATCATTACACTGACACGTATGTGTTGCAAAATATTTAAATCTTTATATTTTAAAGTATTTAACCAGTTCTATAGTACAAATTTAATGGCTAAATTGGATATACTTCTAGTGTTACGTTAAAATCTATGTTAACATTATTTGAAATGCAAAAGTAAGAGCCGAGCAGTAACACATAATCCTTGTAATGAGGGGAAGGAGGGCTTCTACTAAACGTACCGATATTTCCTTTTGTCAGGTAAAACTCGGTTTGGATAATGAAAAATAACTATTTTTATCATGCTTAAATATAAATATATATATATATATATATATATTTCATTCGTAATCATTAAATCAAAGCATTTGGATTTAAATGATTGTGATTACTTTTCTCAAAATACTGGGTGTGTCACAATGCCCTCCCGAGTTTGGAAGACTTATAAAAAATAATATATTACCAATACAGCAAAAGTTTACTTTATTGGAGAAAGAAATATTACAAGTTTTGTTTCACAAATAACGAGCTTCCTGAGAACGAGTTAATATACATGGTGTATCACAATTCCCTCTCGGATTTGGGATACTTACAAAAATAATATATTACCAATACAGCAACATAGTTGACTTTACTAGAGAAAGAAACATTACAAGTTATGTTTTACAAATGACGTGCTTCCATGTTGTTGAATTGGTCGAGTTTCTGATGACGACAATCGGCTTCTTCCGTGGCCACCTCGCTCTCCAGGCCTAAACCCATGGGATTTTTTTCATAAGGTTACATAAAAGATCGTGTGTTCGTGCCTCCAATGCAATGTGATTTATAAGATTTACGTGAAAGGATCACAACCGCATTCGCTACCATTGATCGCGTCATGTTAAAGCGAAGGTGGGGAGGGAAGAATTCGACTATATGGCTGCTGCATCACGAAAGGTTCACATATTGCACACTTGTGAAACAAAATTTTTAATGTTTCTTTCTAAAGCAATGTCAAATTTATTGCTGTATTGGTAGTATACATTTTTTTGTAAGCCTTCCACAAACCCGTGAGGGTACTGCGACACACCCTGTTTGCTCACAGAAATCACAAATACTTTTGGTTAAAAATTTTAAGTTTATTGTTAAAGTTCTTTAAGCATTGCTGAAAACTTCTATTACCTAATCACAAATCCTTTTATGTTAAAAATTCTAAATTTTAAATTTATTTGGTAAAGCTCCTTCAGTATTACCGACCTATAGTATCACCTACTCTAAATTCTGCAGTTAACGATACTCTTTTATGATTATTCTAATTCTCTACAATATTCAAACTTTATTTTTCAGTTTTTACTCTGCGGCTGATGAATTTGACAGCGCAAAATATCGTCTACTGGATTACATAACTGAAATGGCAGAAATATATTACTTTGAAATGCCTGGGCCAAGGTGAGTAACATTGAAATATTACTGCAGCAGCAATTATTTTTGTTTAAATTACCGCCCGTTAAAAATATAGAGCAGTACAAATTTTGTTCTTTATAGAAGTTAAATGACTGGAAGTAATTAAAAAAAGGTATATTTTTATAAATTAGAAATAAAAAGTTACCTTTTAAATCTCAACAATAGTCTTCAAAAATAAATTTTTATTAATTAATCCTTTATTTACAAGTTCATTATGAATTTTAACCTATAAGGTTCTTCTGAGAGCAAAAGTAAAGCCCATTATACAATTCTTTTACAGTTATTATTATAGCCGGAACACTTTTACGTGATTGCACGCCATCTTAATCCTTTAAAACCACGAGATAAAATTATCGCGTAAATAAGTGTTTCATATAGATCTAAAAGCCAAATCATTTTAAATCTTTTAGTCAAAACAAATTCATGAGTATGAAAAGGGTTCGATTTAAATGTCATAGCTTTCGTCATTTGATTCATATTCAATATCTATTTTTTTAAACAAAATGTAGCTTCCTTTTTTATATACTTTATATTTACGAAGGTAAAAGAAAGATATGTTCTCTTGTTGCTATTGACTGTACTTCCTATATTGCAGCTATCTGTATTTATAAAAATAAATAAAAAACTTCGTAAAATAACACACACAATATTCTTATCGACAAAGCGTTAGTTTCGGGTTGAAAAAAGTCCACCCTTCTTCAATTGTAAAGAAAAGTTCCACTAGCTACTCGAGCAGAAACGTTAGAACTGACTTTAGTTCAATATAGAGGGTGATTCGCAACACTTAAAAAAATGTAATGGATGTTAAAGAAAATGAAGGCGGTTCAGAATAACAAAGCAAAGTGGGGTCGGAAATGTTGTCTTCATGTATTTGTTAAAAATCACTTCGGAAAGTGTATTAAAGTAATAGTGAACTTTCCGACAAGGGTTTTTCAAAAACTAATACATCTTTCACAGAAAGCGCCATGTCTAAAATTGATAGTTTGCAAATTTTATCTCACTTCATTGATGAGAATACTCGGAGGAAAACCTATTGTTTATGAGACCAGATAAAGAAATTAGACGAACACTTCAACACTGGCAAGCCACATAAGAGACAAGCAAGGAAAAAAAATTTCAATCAAAAAAATTCAAAATTATTCGATTTAGTCAAACTGAAAATACGTCTCGACCTTAGCTCAGTTATGT
This sequence comes from Cheiracanthium punctorium, assembly GCA_038373885.1. NCBI lineage: Eukaryota > Metazoa > Arthropoda > Arachnida > Araneae > Cheiracanthiidae > Cheiracanthium > Cheiracanthium punctorium. The sequence goes on along the minus strand of JAWZYV010014973.1, from coordinate 580,095 downwards.
AGTTTTTTTTCAAAATGACCAGACATAGCGCCTGTAGGTTTAATAGTACGGTATTCTGAGCCATCTTGGTTCCCTCTACCACCCCTTGCACACCTCCCCCCCCCCCGCCACACGCCCCGAAGTGTTAAGAATCCTCATGCATTTAAAAACAGGCTGAGTTAGTGAAAATCTACTTCCTCCTAATTGGCAGGCAGTGGTGACAAGTGATGAAAAAAAATTTCAAACTTAATTGATTTAGTCAAACTAAAAAAAAAAAAAAAAGCAACTTTGACCTAGCTACAGTTTACGTAGTTCTTGGGAAACTGAACAGAGGTGGCGCCTTATTAAGTAGATTAAAATACTAATCTGAAGTATCTCTTTTACAGTAATCATAAAAGAAAAATTCGAAAAGCTTGGGAAAGCGTATTGAAAGAAATTGAAAATTCGTGCTACAAATTATACTTTCCCGCTTGGACAGATTTTGAACGTGATCTGTATTTGACTACTTTGGACGTACGTAGAAAATTTGCCGCAAGGTGAGATGAAATTTCCGCTCTATATTAATTAATTACGTAGAAACGATAAGGAAACTGGAAAAGGAATCCCAGATTAACAACAACAACAACTAAAAATTGCGGATTATTCACTATTTCAAATATTATTCACTAATATGGTATTTATGTACTTATTGATGTACAACTAAATTTTCTAATTTTTGAAAATCGGTCTATTGCACTCTCCTATCGACTACCAATACGAAAAGTTTAACATGTGTTTGTTAGTATTTTAAAATAATTTAAATTCAAGAGCAAGCATAGTTTTAAAAGACTCTTGGGAAAATTTCTTTTCTTCATTTCAGCGTATCTCAAAATCCCAGGAAATAAAATTTGGATTCGTTCGAACGCACTTTTGTGAACAAAAAATATCAACTGATATACAGGATTTTCCAAAAAGGTGGTAACGGACTTTAATTCTTTATCTATTAGAGATAAGTGGTCAATGTAAACTGAAAAATGTTTAAAATAAGGTCGGAAATACACTGCTCAAAACAATTAAAGGATATTTCGGTTTTAGGTGGATTTTGTGGCTGGCAAACTTTTTAGCTGATTGATACATGGTCGACAGACGTAGTAGATTATATGAGAATAAATTACACAAATTACACATGTTTGGCAGAAAAAAATGCATTTTATTGCGCATTTGTGTAGAAAAAGGAAAAAAGACACAATTTGTGCTTATGAGAAAAAAGAATAAGAAAAGGTTTTTTTCTTCAAAGGAAATCATTTTCTGTAGGGGGTATGGTTTCCACGGACGGCCAGCAACGTTGAACACCTTTGAGGCATGGAGTCAATGAGGCTTTAATCACGAGTTGGGGTATTCTGTCCCACTCTTCCAGAAGAGCTCTTTCCAGTTCTTGGAGAGATTGTGGGGGTGGTTGGCGGCCAGCAACTCGTCTTCCTAGAGTGTCCCAAACGTGCTCTATTGGATTCATGTCTGGAGAACACGCTGGCCATTCCATTCGTACGATTCCTTCCTCGAAAAGGAAATCCTCCTCCAGGTTAGCACGATGTGGCCTGCAGTTATCATCCATTAAAATGAAGTCATCTCCGATTGCTGCAGCGTATGGGACTATAATAGGTCTGAGGATCTCATCCCTATATCGACGACCAGTCAGAGGTCCATCTCGAATGAAGTAGAGGACTCTGCGCCCGTCAATGGAGATGCCACCATACACCAAGACTCTACCACCGCCAAATCTGACACTTTCGTGCACGAACGCAGGATTATTCCTACTGCCACGGTCCCTCCAGATGAAAATACGCCTATTATCAGTATGAACTGAAAAACGGGACTCATCAGAAAAAAGAACATTGCTCCAGTCATTTCTCCTCAGTTCACATGCTCTGTTGCCCACTCCCTGCGGTCGCGACGATGCCTTGATGTTAGTCTAACACATACCATCGGTCGGCGAGCATACAGATCTACACCATGGAGCCGGTTTCGGACAGTCTGAGTTGAAACCGTGGTACTAGTAGCCGAGCGAAGGTGTTGATGGAGAAGAGTAGCGTTCATATTCCGGTGTCTCCGAGCCGTTAACGATCTTCATTGGGCGTTGTTGCCCGTCTACGACCGTGTCCTTCCAGTCGCCAAAAACCGGTTCCAGATCCTGGAAATCACACTTTGTGATACTCCAATGGCTCCAATCCGCTACTTCGGATTGAGTTTGGCCCCCTTCTAACCTACCGACAACTCTCAAAGCTTCTGAATCGGTTAAATGACTTCGCTGGGACATCGTACTCATCTAAACAAAGCAGTCACTGAATGGCGATCATCCTGGTCTTCATTGTCTTTAATTCAGTTGAAAGTCCAATTTCATTCGCTGCCGCTGAAGCGACGTTTTTGACGTCGAACTAAAAATTAGCATACTCCACAGTTTGAAAATCAGAAAAATTTGCACTTGTGATTCTCTTCTTCTATTTTCGGCAAAAAAAATTTCGCTTATATCTTTATTTTATATAAAACTTACAATATCCTTTATTTGTTTTGAGCAGTGTAATACTTACTCGGTTAAGAAAAGAATTCTCTTGTTAATTTTCAAAATGATACACTTTTTAAATTTTTATACGATCCCCGTAAAAAAAAAACAAAAAATCCAGTTAGTAAAATGCGCTCCATTCACTAATGAGTTGATGTACCAAAGAAGATCGGGGACTATACATGATTTTGTATGTAAATGTTTATTCCTTGAGTGAAATAAAATTCTTTCTTAATTTCTGTACGACTCCTGAAATGCGAACATTGGATGTGGTTTTTTTCCATTCGAGTGCCATTGAAAAGTGGTTTAAGTCAGCATTATATTTATCTTGATATCTCTGACACTTTTTAAGATGTATAGTTTTTTAACTTTATAAGCCACCTCTATACTGTATTTGGTACATTTTACTAATTGGGAATTGTTTCGTAAGGGGGGTCGTATAAAAATTTAAAAAGTGTAACTTTTTGAAAATTAACGAAAGAAAATTTTTTTTTAACGGACTCTTATTTCCGACCTTATTTTGAACATTTTTTCAATTGACACTGCCCACTTATCTCTAATAGATAAAAAATTAAAGCCCGTTACCTCTTGGGCACCCTCTGTAGTTAAAATAGAACGTTAATGGATCATATGTTACATACGACAGTTCTGTTACCGTATTTAAATCCCTAATTTCGTAGATAAAATCTGCAGTTTTCTAAATTTCAGCCACGAAAAGGAAATTTGATGCTGGGAAGGCATTCTTAGAAGTACTTCTAGTGAGGGGTGCATTGTTCACTATAATTACCGAAAATGAGCTCGAAAACCATGTTGCCGTATTCTGGATAAATGAAGTCAAAGAAATGGATTCAGTAAATAAATAAAATAGTAAAGTAATTAAAAAAACTTTGTAAAAAACACACATAAGAAGTTATAGGTAAGAGGATACGCACGTTTCAGCCAAAAACTTCTTATGTGTGTTTTTTAGAAAGTTTTTTAATTACTTTATTGTTTAACACCAGTATTTTGAGTGTTTTTTCCGAAATAAAATAGTAACTTGAATTGTGTGAAATTTCAAAGTTAATTCAAAGTAAATGTCTATGAAACCCCTGGGAAGTTCATAACTTTAGAAAAACTAAACCAAAAATATAAATTTAAGCTGTGCAACACTGCTTGCTTTATATCTTGTAAAACTACAGAAATTATCATCACCATCATCATCATAATTGGTGATGTTTGTAAGTGTGTGTGAGTATGCGGAAATGTATTTTAGTTCAGCAAGCACTGAGAAGATCGTTAATATATGTGATATATTTATTGCAGTATATCTCCATATAGAGATTACTCATGTAATTATAAGTGATTATTCTACATTTTATTTTAGTCCAATTCCTCCTCCTCCAAAACGACCTGTAACTCCTGATAGTGACATTGTAGCGTTGACTGATGAAGACTATAGAAAATTACACGAAGTAAGCCAATAGCTCATTCTTCTATTTCTGAAAATTTAAGTAGATTATATCTGCATGTTGCTCACTTCCAGTTAAATTGCACTAAAATCCAACTATTTTATTTGATTTTTCAGAATCGTAATAGAGGAATTATAATACGAAATGAAAATGAAGTTCCCAAAATAAAAGAGGAAAACGAAGAATGCAAAATGTTGCATGAAGTGAGTGAAAAAAGTTCATCGCAGTATTTGAAAAGATAATCTATTTATTTGAAAGAGATTCCGCAAATCCCATAATTCGTATTTTGTTATAGTTCTAATTTCTTGAAATCTGTTAATTGTTTTAAACCTTATGCTTTTCAGAATGAATTATTGGAAGAATGTGTTGTTAAAGTTGAAAATGATGTACCAAAAAGGTATACGGTGCTTATGATAATTTATATCGCGCTAATAATACGTATATTCATATTTTTTGTGGAACATGAATTTTGTTAATCTAGGTTTTTTTTTGGTATTATTGTAGGTTTCCTAAATTTAATGTACACAATGTTATGTTTTGATCTGATTTTTCAACATTAAATTAAATATATTAGTTTAATTAAATAAATATTTTTATTATTAATTTCATCATTGTAATTTCTTTTTTGGTAGAGCCAAAGTTAAATGTTACTATAAAGATTACTGTATTTTAAAATATTTTATATTTGAAACTAAGAATAAAAACTAGTAAAAGGAAAATAAATATTTAAGTCAAAAGTTTTTAGCTTCATCATATTTAACGTATGAACTTCTGCTTTATTCAAATACACAGACGAAAAAACTTCTATATTTTATCTACAAATTAGTTATATATATCTCCAGTTAATAAGAATTACACTACCGTCTTTCTTAGGTTTCCATATGTACCAGTGGCGTAGCCAAGGGGGTGGGTGGGCTAGGGAGGTCACACACACATACGCCCCCTAGGAATTTTTGCTATACAAAATATTTATTCTTCACTCCCTTATCACATACATATATGAGCTGAAGTAGTCGGACCCCCCCCTCCCCCCTTGAAAAATTTTTGGCTACGCCACTGATATGTACAATTAGTGAAAAATACAACAGTACTTTCTCAATTAAATTAATTAAGAACATTGTAAATGATAGGGAAAATGTCTTTTATATATATGTGTGTTATTAACAAAATCCTTATTAATTTTGTACTTTATGATTAGTATGATTAATTTTGTACTTTAAATTCAAGATTTTTTTTCTTATTGCCTTTAGTATATATCTCAGTTGTTTGTGAAACAGCCTAAGTAATATTATTTGCAATCATTTATAAGACGAAACATATTATTTATTGAAAAAGTGTGTCACTGAATAAAAAAGAAACTTTTCTTGGAATTAATGGGCAGCTATGGTGCTTTGGAATTTTAAGGACCAATACATAAAAATTCCAGGACCTTTTCTGAACAAATCAGGAAATTCCCACTAAACTGTATTTTTCAATATAAATTGTTTCCTGGAATCTTCATGCGACGTTTCTTGAAATTTTAGTGCACCTCAGTTGACCGTTATTTCAAAGGAACATTCCTGGATAATTTTTATAGTATTCTTTTTATTTTGAGAAAAAACTACGTAGTTCTCTTTATATTAATTCGAAATACAATAAATAAACAACTCAATTGAAACTGTTTTTATGATATCAGAGTGTAATTTGCATATTTTTTGGTATATCGTACGGTTTTTCGTATTGCACATGATTATATTCCCACAAAATTTGTTAAAGATTGAAATGAAGTACATAAGCTTATCTTGCTATCTAGCTATTATTCCGAAAAAATATTGAAAACAATTACTGTTAACGAAAAGTAGTTAATTATATTCAGTACATGTTGGTAGCTATGTATTAGTGTAGTTCACTGTTGTATTTTTCTATGAAAAATGATTTTAAAACGGTCCTTTTTGTAATTACGATACTGGTAAAGAAAATAAAATCTCCTGCACAATATCTACTATTTTAAAAGTTACAAAACTGCTTTGGTTCTTTTCTGCTGAAGATCAGATTAATTATTATTCATAAACTTCATTGTAAACGACTACATTTATAAAATACACATATTTTACTCCAATTTCTTTAGAAAACAATAATGCATAATTTTCAAACAGTAATGTGAAACTCTTGCTTAAGGTTTTTTTCAATACTGCATAGTCTTATTATTCTATTTTATTTTCAGAAAAAAGAAATTCAGAAAATTGCGGAAATTTTTCTCTAGACTTTCTTGCATTAGAAAAGTAAGTGTAGATACTTTTATTTTATGAAGTTTACTTTTTAAATATTCCTGAAATGTTTACAAATTTACGGCATACTTCAAAATTATACCTAGCACTTAAAGAAAAGAAAAGAAAAATCTCTCTAATCATACTGATTGCATTTTGAAGAATTATAAGTAGGTACAAAGTTGTTGTGTGTGTAAACCGTGCAAAGCCATGTCTCAGAATTGATTGCGTTACTTTGTAGATTTGCACAAACAAATATGTAAAGCTGAAAATAATAGAAAACTTAAGAATTTTTGGGGTTAAGAAGGGTTTGAAAAGTGACTTTTTTAATTAAATACAATTAAACTAAAAAAAAATATATTTTATAACAGGTGTGCCCATTGCTTAAAAATTTCAGAAGCTGCATAAATATAACAAGATGATCTACTTTTCATAATATTATAACACTGCAGTGAAACAGTCCAAATTGCATTTATATAGCAATTTTAGCATAAAGAAAGGAAAGTACCCATTACATTTACCAGAAGGTGTAAAGAAGTTAATTGCCATAGGTATTTTAAATTATTAAAACTGCGTTGTGACGGCTAAAAATCCAGGTTCGAATGCACTTAGTTGCAGTTAGAAAATGAATGCTTAAATCAAATGCTTAAAAGATAATATTGAACATTATTACAACGGGCGGTGGTGGCTCAGCGAAATAAGATTACGTCCTATATGGACATTGAGATTAAGATGGAATGAATTAAAAATTACGCCAGCAGAGAATCACACATTGCCGAGAACAACAACTTGGCTGAGATAAATAAGGCCAATTCCAGAGCAACCCTAAAACTTAATCCAATAAAATTAAAATGACGTAATCGCGAGCAAATAATTTTAAAGATGAGGCAGGGAAACAAAAATATTACTTACACCAGCAGGATGCCAAAAGGGGAATCAAAAAATACGTTGCGGTAGCAAACGGACGTAATGTAATCTATTTTTGGCACAACGGTGCCACCATGTCTGAAGAGACGAATAAACAATTAAGAATAATGAATATGGGAAAAACGAATATACAGATTTAAAATCCGAAGTGACAGTAAAATGAGAACAGAAAAGAATTAGAATTCTTCATTTTGGATAGATTACATTAAATAAAGCCAAATTAAATGATTATTAAAATTAAATATGTGATCTCCATGACAGAAGGAATGACTACGAAACGAGAAAAAGGGCTGTCTCGTCTCGCATATCAACTGCAAATGTTTGTCTTGTCTCACATAATCTTCATGGATAGTAGGAAAATAGGTCTGTCTCTTGAAACTAAATCTCTATGGATAGGAATGGGAAACAGGTCGATCTTGTGCCCCACATTAATAGTAAAGCTCTGATTCTTCCTGTCTTACATCCATACTTATTTACAATCACCTCCATAAGTTGGATACTTTTTGTGGGGACTGCAAAGTATCCAACTTGCGAAGGTACTACTGGTACTCATGTATATTTCTTTATTGTGTAGTTCTCTTTTTTAATTTAGATTTGCTTTATTTATTCATTTTTGATTTTTAAGAATTAGAACAAAGAAAAGAACCAGTTTCATCTAAATTTTCTTCGGCTGCCGCTGTTTGATTGCGACATGTAGCGTGAACGCTTCCTTCCGGATACTTTACAACTGGGGTTAAAAACATCTAAACTTGGACTCCTTCCCCTGCTTTTGCTCCTTCTGCGTCTCGACATCTACACCCCACATCCCCCTTTGGAACGGCTCCTGCTATGACGTCACGAACTGCAGCCTGGCCTTTGAAGGAAAATAAATGTGAATTTCTTATACGAAAAGGAATTAGCAAAGAAATTGCTTATAAGTGAGTATTTTACTCCTTTTTTTGTAAATATACTCGTTTCTAACTTTAAAAAAGTACAAAAATAATCCATAGTACTAAATGTATTCTAAAATTACCGTTAAAAATTGTAGAAATGACAGCGCTTTGCCCTTGAAAGTACGATAGATTTTACGGTCTTTAACGGTACAATTGTACAATATATCTGCTGTTTGACTACCAGTTAGATAAAAACATAAACATCCGGTTTAGAGGCGGAACTGACACATCCATTAGTTTTTGGCGGTTCCAGTCAAAGTGCCTATGCTGAAAATCTGAAATGCACCAGAGCATCGACTATCCGAGGTAGTAGGGATAGAGCATGCATCGGACTGCTGAAATGTCGGATAACGCAGCCAGTCATTTTTCGCCATACTGATTGCTTGTTATAATTTAGCATGTTTTGACTGTTCGAGTCTGTATATAGTTCTTCCACATTAATTTCTAAGTGGAGCAATGGTTAAAGAGAACTGCTTGATTGAGTTTAGTATCTCAGTTAACATGGAGCATCGGATGAGCTGGGCTTGTATAATCGAGTTTTTAGTGCATACATGTTCGTACTTTCAGTATCTGGTCGACATTAGTTTTCTTTCCTCCCTATTTTTGAGTTCTTTTTAACTCAATACAATGAAAATAAAAATAAATAAATGCAAAATTAATTTTCCTAAACGTAACAAAAAAAGAATTCGAAAATATTAGTTGCTATTTCAACTTAATGGAAAGCGTTAATTGAATTTGCGAATAATGTAAATTCTTCTGCCAAAGTTATGCTCATGAAATTTATGCTTCAGTAGAGTGATTCGGAGATAATGTGATTGTACAGGCCAGCTTGTGCACCCCAAAAGGAGGTCTATGGACGTTTCCTCATTGGTTAGATTCGACCGTTAGATGACGTATCCAAGTGCTGGAACCAGTAGGTGAGCATCTTTAGGCCTCTTTGGATGACTCATCGGAGTGCACAAGCAGGCCTAGTAGAATCACGATGGCCCCGAGTGAATCCACTTCATTATATTAAATGACAAATAAATCCCTTTATACAGTTTAAAGCTTGCTTTTAGCACTTTATGCATTACACTCTCTCGAAAAAGCATTCGAGTAAGAGTTTGCATTCGTTTGTTTCGTAAATTATGAATTATTTTTCATGGAATACGAATTAGCTTATGTATGATTATAACTTTCCATATTTCTCTCGAGTTGTGAGTTCTTCAAAACCCTCAATTATTTTTCGCAAAGCTGAAATAGAAAATTTCGTTTATACTCGAATAGTTTTTTGTGAGGGTGTACATTTTGCATTATATTAAAAATCTGTTTTACAAGGTAATTTAATGTGTCTCTGAGGAATTTGAGACTTAAAAATGAATCTGAAGGCTTTTGGCAGGAAATATTTCATCGTCAATAAGAAATTTCGAGCATTTCTGGAATGTTCTTTAACAAATTTTGGATTTTGTCGTAATAAGGTAATATTGAAAATATCCAAAAAACTTTTTCTAGCTATAAAAATTGTAAAAATAAATTCCCCCACTCCTTTTCTCAAACGTGCAACTTCAGCTTATGAGAAGATATAGACAATATCCATTCATAAATATTTGCGGTATTCTGGATACATACAGGTTGAAATTTTTTTCTATCCGCTCGTTGTCTTGTAGTTACTTTTAATTACAGCAATACCTGTAACGGTAATAGTTACTTTATTCTGTAATCTATTATATATATTTTCAGTGTAAGTAATGGTTTAATCAGCATTTGTTACTCACCAAACTTTTAGATTTAATCTTGCATCTTTCATAATGTCCGATAACAAAGAGAAAATTTGCCCTAGTTAGAAATTTGGTTTAAAAAACATAAAATCTAAATAATTTTAGCATGAACTAGGGACAAACACATTGCAGTTTTTTAGAATTTTCAACTTAAAACTACTTTTAAAACCTCGGGCTTCAATTAAAGTGTAACGCCACACATTCAAAATAGTCTTTAACTCATGTTTGTTGCAGCTTAATAATAATTCTCTGTATACAGTATAAAGCATTATTATTCTTTTAAAATCTTTTTCAGATACCTCAACATAACCTTCAACTTTCACCATACAATGCATTTCTCTGAAAACAAGTTTATCGTTTATTCCACAATTCAAGTAACACCAGAAAGCCAAGCCAATTCAAACTGTGTGTACGCCACCAAGAGTTGAACAAGTAGTTACCGCTGCTGACAATCTAAGGAAAATTTAAACTGAAAGTAGATTTTGTCGATGCGTGACTTTGCTAACTTTTGATCTGATGGAAGCTACTTGGCCGAATTCTTTTGATGGTATTAATCGAAGGCGCAGCTTACGTTCAGAAGAGATGCTGCAAGAGATTTTACTTTTGGCAATTGCGGCTTGCTTGAAGAATGTATGCTATGGCAATGTACCGAAAGCCGAAAGCGCTCTTCACAACATCAGCAAATTCGTCCCGACATAAAAAGGCCAAGAAACATCGGGCAAACTGCAACTCTGTTTTGTTTTTACCTAACTGCGTGTGGGATGTGAAGTATTCGTATCCTTAGCGTAGAATTTCCAAGTTCTAATCATTTGTTGAATCGGAAAATAGCACTTGGGATTAGAACACAATCTAATGTCCAGTAATCATACCATGAGAGCAGAATGGCTTAGTACGAATCCCTTGCTGAAAATACATCTTGGTAACTCGTAAAATACAACTTGGGAGTAGAACACAATCTACTTTCATAATCGATGAAAACTTTGGTCCATCTTTATACTTGCAGATGGGCAGACATACCTGACGTTAATAAGGAAAATGCCCATTCTCGGCTGTACTGGAAAGATGAATCACTCAAGGCAGATGATCAAGCCCAAGACTGTCCATACGCTTGTGCGCTCTTTAAGTTTCCACACTAAACACGCCAAAGAATACTCTGGAAAACTCAGTGCTCGAGTTCATGGCGAAATAACAGTTTTTGATTAGAAACAGTTCTTCCGAGATTGCTCATATATGGATCGAATCAGTGATGCACCATAGCAGCTTCAGTCTAAAATATACAACGGAAATAACACGAGAGTAAAAAGAGTGTAATACTGTAACAATCCTAATAACCCAGTTCACTGCCAGGATCAACTAATAATGACTTTCCAGTTGCAATTATTCTTACAACACTGACTGTCTGATGTGTACAACCTATTGTATTGCGAAGATTAACAATATTATGATCTACGTGTGCATTTATAAAGTACTGTACAGACTTTGATAACAATAAGATATATTTGCGCTATTTTGAAATAGTTAAGCAGCAGATGCATTTAATTTAAATATTTTCAATAGCAAAATGTATCTAATGAAATAGTAAATAGAAAATTAAATAAGTATTCAATAGCAAATGTAAATAAAATTGTAAACAATAAATAATAAAATAGCAATAGTAAATATACTACAGTTGTTATTTTTTATTTATTTATTCTTTTTTGTATTCACAGCATCATTATTTTCAGTTTTTACTTTTGCTACATTCTTTTAGTGTCAGTGGGGTGAGCAGTAAGAACTATACGGAAGCGTCAAATAGATTTTTAAAAAAAGTAGATTCTTTTCCTCAACTTACGGAAAAGTACAGCTGCGGAAAAAAAGTCCCACTTGTACTTTTTTCGGCCGTCGTTCATCGTATAGCAAAGTTACAGATACCAATCGTTTACGATTGGCGTACACTTTAATTTGCTATGCTTAAAAATTGCATAAGGGGCCATCTACATATTAAAATTCGCACAAACTACATACAAAAATTTACATACAAATCTACATACAAATTTTTTTTTTCCAATAGCAACCTCTAGATTTCACTTCATATTTCAAAAATTTAGCTCATTTTAACCCTGGATACCGATTTTCAATAAATTTGAACTGAAAATGAGCGAGTTATGAACACCGAAAATCCCCCTCCCCCAATGTTAAAATATTTTTTCATAGTTTAATTCATATCTCATATAATATTGATAATAAGAAGCTGACTTTTATTCGTACTATTAGAACTAAACGACCCAAACATAATTCACTATTATTATGATTTTTTAATAAAATATTAATATGAATTATGAATTATTAAATTAATATTAAAAAAAATTATGAATAGCGACCTAGCCAAATTTCGATGGAAATTGATGCAGACAGTAATATTACATGGCTGTGCAAAATTTCAAATTTTTACTTTCAGTAGTTTAATTTATATTAAATAAAATGTGTTATTTTCATGAGTTAAGGGACCGTGTATAAATTTATTAAGCAACAATTTTTTGAAAACTGCTTAAAATATGCGTAAATTAGATTTCTTTTGTGCAAAAACACAGTAAAAGATAGCGGTATTAAAAAAAATAAAATTTTGAAGCAAATAAATTAGAGGTTTTTGCAGTTTGATGGTGAATGTGTAAAGCGTCTATTGTTGCGTCCGCTACTATATCCCCCAAATAAAATGTTTTCCAGGTATAGAATTAGATGCAGTAGATGTATATGTCTTCTAATATAGCATCTTCTTTCTGAAAAACTAACATGCTGAACATTCCAGACATGAATTTGACCTTTTTAATATTGGAAACATTAGGTCTTCAGACTTCCACATATTTTATCAAACATTCAAAAAACATTCAAAATCAAGTTTTTCTGTCTAAATTTTCATCTGACAATAAATTAAAATATCCCCCAAAGTCTTATAAGAATACTAGCTGAAGTACCCGTTCTTCGCACGGGAATGAATGGACTTTTTGATATTACGATTTGTGGTGATTACTATTCATTGTAATAAAGAGATATAGCAAAATGGATATCGCATTATATTGTGTTCAATAACCATGCATACCGAATTTCAAGGCAATCGTTTGTACGGCGCAGAAGGCCATGCGGCGTAGCGCAATCTAGTGGCGAGTTTTAGCAAAACGGATACGGCGAATATATTCTTCGCATTCAGATAACGATGAATACGAATTTTCATGACTATCGGCTGGACAGTCCTGAAGTTCATGTGTTCACGCGTCATCTAGTGGAAAGTTATAGGAAAATGGATATCGCCAAACTCTTCCCCGTGTTCAAATATCTATGTATACCTTTTTTCATAGCGATCATTTGCACAGTCAAGAAGTGATACACTGCAGGGCCATCTAGTGGTTAATTAAAGTAATGATTTGCTACAGCGCCGTCAAGTGGCGAGTTATAGGAAAATGGATAACGCCAAAATATTCTCATTGTTCAAATAGCTATGTATACTGATTTTTATAGCGACCGTGTTCAAATATCTATGTATACCAATTTTCATAACGATCATTTGCACAGTCAAGAAGTGATACACTGCAGGGCCATCTAGGGGTTAATTAAAGTAATGATTTTTTACAGCGCCGTTAAGTGGCGAGTTATAGCAAAATGGATAACGCCAAAATATTCTCATTGTTCAAATAGCTATGTATACTGATTTTCATAGCGACCGTTTGAATGGTCAAGAATTTGGCCTGCTGCAGCGTCGTCTAGTGGCGAGTTAAAATAATAATGCATTGCAGTGTCATCTAGTGGTGAGTAACATCAAAAGGAACGCAGTTAGAATATATTCTTCGTGCTGAAATGTGTAAGTATAAGAAATTTTATGCCGATCGGTCGAACGGTATAGAAGTTGATGCGTTGCAGCGCCATTTAGCGGCAAGTTACTGCAAAATGGATACTGAAAAATATTATCCGTGTTCTAATATCCGCGTGTACCAAATTTCATCGAAATCGGTTTGGCCGATATTCCCATAGTAAACGGCTAAACGAATAGAATTCGACGTTCTGCTGTGCCACCTGGTGGCAAGTTAGAGGAAAACGGATAGTATAAAAAGCTTCTGCATGATAAAAGACTTAGGTGAACCAAATTTCATGGTGATCGGTCAAACGGTGCTGGAGTTTTCCAACCTCATACACACATACCAACATTCATTTTTATCTATAACCAGTGTTATTATATATACCAGTCTCAAATAAAATCCAGTTTCAAATCTAAGCCTCGCCAAAGTGCCAACATACGCCATTTTGCAAGCGTTTTTTAAGGAAATCATTACTTCACCAACTTAAATCAATGTACTCAATTGGCGAGAATTCTGAAGTTAGATCGCTTGAAATCCCTTAATAACTGCATTATTTCTTCACGGATTATTAAAATTTAACGCTGTATTCTAATAAAATCTTTGCACTTGTTTACAAAAATCTATTGGGTTGGCAACAAAGTAATTGCGTTTTCTGGTATAAAATTCAAGCAAATAAGTTTTCAACAAGTTTTTAATTACAGGTAAGCTGTGCCTGAACATACGATTCATATTTGTTACATTTTAAAGAAAGAATTTCACTGGCAGTATTTTTTTTTCGTCCATAAAAGATGGCCACACTCCCCCTTTTTTCGCTTCTATCCTCCTTAGAGGACAATATTAAAAATGTCCTGAAATTAATTTTTAGGTATTCGTGACTGCTGTATTTTAGAGAAAGAATTTCACGGATATCTCTATTTTTATTTGAGATCACGCGGGATATGTGAAAAGAACTTTTTGGCCCCTTACCCCCCCTAAGATTACGAATTTTGGAAAATGCTCTCTGATCTAGCACCTATGTTGAAGAACTCACGTACGTGCCAAATTTCGCATAATTAACTTCAGTAGTTTTGGCCAGGCGAAATACTGACATACGGAAAAACGCAATTACTTTGTTGCCAACCCAATATTTCCTTAAGCTTTCAATAAATTGCGCCAAGCCGAAAACTGTGCAAACCGCTAGAACTCACTTACTCAAAATCGATATTTCAGCCACTTTATTTTTTCGCCAAACTAAAAAATTTTACACATTAGCCTCGGAAATCTTCAATTCTCAAATGTTTTGCGTATAAAACATTTCATTCCTGCTCTGATTTCCCATGCACACGATATTATAATTAAAAAAAATAACCTTACGAATATAAACTAACAAAAGAAATCATTATTATTCTTTTATTTTTACTTTGAGAATTTAAAACATTTTATTCGGCAAAATCGCCACACATGGCAATCACGATCCTTATTTCACACTTTTTTCACTACAGGGGTTACAATTACGGAAAGCTTTTTGCGTGGAGAGCATAAAAAATCTCTTAAATTCCTTGAACGGGTAGACTTTCAAAGTTTTAAAGTGGACTACGATTTTTTCTATATTATTTTACATATCTGTTCTAAATTTCAGGCCGATAGGTCCATTTTTACTTCCTTGTACGTAGTATAAGGAATTAATGTGATCCCGAAAAATTTTGGGGGCCAAATTTCGACAAAAAATCCGATTTTGACTACCTCTAAATTTAATTTAAAAATTTTTTTCGATGCATCTCATCGTAGGCTAGCATGCACTATCATATTAACGCGTCTGCAACTCATTTTGACCAGTGGCGAGTCTACTGTGGCCAGTTTTTCCATGCCGTCTGTACGTATGTATGTAACTCGCATATCTCAAAAACTGTTGGTCGTAGAATGTTGAGATTTGATATTTAGGATTGTTCTATGATCTAGTTGTGCACCTCCCCTTTTGGTGGCAATCGAATGGATAGTTTATGTACAGGACCGCCCAAAAGATTCGAAATACATTACGCTCTATGGGCTGAAATTCATTAAACTCGCCTAACTCAAAAGCTATTAGGCGTAGAATGTCGAAACTTCATATTTTGGATAGTTGTAACATCTAGTTGTGCACCTCCCCTTTTGGTTCCATTCGACTGGATAGTTTATCTACAGGACTGCCCAAAACATTCGAAATACATTACACTCAATGGGCCGAAATTCATTTAACTCGCATATCTCAAAAACTGTTAGGCGTTGAATGTTGAAACTTTATATTTAGGATTGTTGTAACATCTAGTTGTGCACCTCCCCTTTCGGTTCCATTCGACTGAATAGTTTATCTACAGGACCGCCCAAAAGATTCGAAATACATTACGCTCTATGGGCCGAAATTCATCAAAGCGTTTTTTAGAGGTATTGGGCTGTTTCAAACGACTCAGAAGTGATATATGCTGTAAAGAGTTTGAAAATGAATTTCTCTATTAAAAAAAGTGTCTTTATCATTTATAGTTCTGCTACAGGAACACTCAAAAGATTTCCAATACATTACGGTCAATAGCAATTTTAGGGGCATTCATCCATTTCAAGCACAATACCGTCCTACCACATAAGTTAGGTAATGGTCCGACCACGGTCACGTGCCTCCCTCAAGAACTATGCCAAAAGTCGCCAAGCTTGGCGACTTTTGGTGTACGTGTGTGCATATTTAACTCTCAAATCTCAAAAACTATTATGAAATTTCATATATAAGAATGTTGTAACATCTAGTTGTGCATCTCGATTTTTGGTTCCAATCTACTGGAGAGTTTATTTACAGGACCACCGAAAAGAATTACAGTACCTTAATGTCTATGGACATCTTCATTATAATACAACATGTAGACAGTCATTGTTTGGTACATGCCCAAAATCTCGCCGTCTGTCCTCGACCTTGGCGAGTTTTGGCGAAATATCGCCAAATTTGGCGATAATCTGTCATTGTTTGGTTTATGCTTAAAATCTCGCCAAATGTCGTCGACATTGACGAGTTTCGCCGAAATATCGCCAAATTTGGCGCCAAAAATTATTTCCTATTTTGTATAACTCTAAAACTTTAACCCGTAGATTTTTTAACTTTGTATTTAGAACTATTGTAATATCTAACTGTTTTCAATATCTTTTTTGACAGCAATCGACTGAGAATTTATTTACATGGTGAGCCAAATGACTTTGAATACATTGAGGTGTATAGACGCATTCAATTCATTGAAGGTCTGTGCTCAATGACTACTTTGGCTATCCCCAAAATCTCGCTGACTATCTCAAGTTTGTCGGCTTTTGGTGAAATATTGCCAAATAAAGTGTCAGAAAGAAATCTTTCAAATTGAACTCAGCTTGGCGATATCGAAATATTTGGCCTTACTATTATTGATATTTTATCTCTTTCAAACAAATAAATTTAGAGGAATTGCGTCGAAAATATTTTTGATCTAATGGACGTGCAAGGAAGTCATGTGTTGGACACATCAGATTTTTGTGGATTTGTATACGAATCAAATCCACAAACAAAGAAACAAACAAACAGAATTTCATTTTTATTTATAAGATTGCACATTGCAGACGATAAATGATTAAATAAAGAAAGTGAAATAACAAACACAGGGATAATATTGGCTCAGCAAAAACGTAATTGCGTTTATCACATGAAATTCTAACAAATAAATTTTCAATCACGGACGCATTCTTCTAGTTCGACCGTAGCTGGGTGACATTCATGCTTGCAGTCAGAAGAGCAGAGAACAGCCTCGCACTCCTGCAAACATTTCATCTGTGAAAGAGAACCATCAAGGGAAATACTCAATAACAATTTCAAAATTAGAAAGATTTTCAAAATCGTGAGCAGTCGTTTTGCATTTTACCCTTAAATCATGTGTACGAACCAAGGAAGTTATGAACTCACGGGTCATTTGCACCTCTGACTAAACATTCTACTTTCTACCCTTGATATTCTCAGTACAAAAAACTTTAAGAGAGATGGTAACAATATTTTCCTTGAAAATAATATTTATTTCTTTTTAACTCTCGCGAGCAAAACGAATGAAAGGTGAAAAGTTAGGAACCTACAAATAGCGTTTTTCAATTTGCACAAAGTCCCTTAAAAACGCGCAAAAAATAATTGGCAATATCTCCCGAAATTATCGTAGAAAATTAGTGAAAATTAATATATAGGGTAATTTGAAGGTTTTCTTTCATTTAATAAAGTCAAAATACAGTGTTGCGATTGAGAAAAACGAAGTTGATGTAGAATTAAATATGAAGACGGCCCCTTATGCAAATTAAATTAGAAGGAAATTAAAGTATGCATTATTTGCAAACGAATGGTATATATAACTTTGCTGTACGACGAACGACGGCGAAATAAAGAGCAAGTAGGACTTTTTTTTTCCGCAGCTGTACATCCCCCCTCCCCGATACCAAAGCTTACAAAATTGATAAAAAAGAAGCTTGATTTTCTTTTTCTATACAAAAGTGATATTTTTCTGCTGTTGAGAGCTGTAGGTTTCTAAGGAATCAATAAAGTAATGATATTTTAAAAGTATTGCTTTAAATTATACAGTAGAAAGGGTAAAGATTTTATTATTCTAAGTTTTGAAGAGAGAGTAGTGCAATGACTCCTGTAGAGAGTAAGACAGTGTACTTTAAAAGAGACAGTGTTCAATTTTTGAAAATATGCACGCTTAGAGATTTAAGAGATCTTTTCTTGGAGCACTGAATTCTGATTTGTTATTGACAGAAAAATATTATTAACAAAAGCATTTTATTTGTATAAAACTGAAGGATGAGTTTTTCGAGAGTTAAATATGTTTCCGTTTTCTTTGACTTAAAGTGCTTATTTGTTACTATGTATTACGAATTACAATGGTGGCATTGCATCCTGGTATATGTGTAGCAGAGTACTTGTCTATGAGTCACTTTTCACACGCATTAACCTTTCCTGACTTCCATTGATTTAGTTTAATGCACATAAACATTTTTTGTGTATAGTTGCGTCTTCCAAGATGACAAAGCCCCTGTCCACACAGCTCACATTGTCTAGGATTGGTTCTTTGAGCACGAGGATGAATTTACATACCTCCCCTGGCCACGTCAATCACAAGACCTCAATATGTTTGAGCATTTGTTGTCGACATTGGAGTGGAATGTGGGTGGTCGCTATCCACCGACAACATCGATCTGAACTTGCCACTGTTTTGCAGGAAGAATGGCACCATATTCTCTTGGCAATTATAGAGGATCTGCATTTATCCATTCCGAGAAGATTGCAAGCTGTTTTGAATGTCAACGGGACTCCTATGCATTATTATGCGAAGAAACATGTTATTTTTGGGTGTTTCTATACTTTTGTCCAAACCCTGTATGTCATAAGCCAGGCAGTATGTTTGTTTGTCCGGTATACAAATCTACACTGTTAGAACGATGGGCTTGAAATTTTGCACAGGTATGTAAAATAAATGGCACAGAGAAGCCCTGCCCTAGGCTACTTTAAAATTCTGCAAATTCTCCCATTCCCCAATTTCCTTTATTTTCAGCTCTGGAAAGCTTCCTACTAAATTAATGAGAAGTGATGTAGTGAAAACTGCATTACTTTGTTAGGGTCTCGTCGTACACCAGAGAAGATGGGGATCAGTTTAATCGAATCACCCGGGCCGTTTCGGCGGTCCAGTTCGGTCCTGCTTGAGAACCAGCTTGTAAGTCTCCATGTTAGAATCATAAGTGTTTTTCCTAATGTTATTGAAAAAGGATCCAGAAAGTTAAGCATAGGATAACAATAGTTACACATTTTGAACCTAGCCAATAAGAGTCACAATTTTAAGAAGCCACCGAAACCCTTGCGTAAAACATTAATTCAGCTAAACCTCTAATAACGGTCACTTTCGAAGACCGTTAACCTTGAAGACCGGCTATGTTACGCAAATGCTTTAGTTCCCTTTCTGTATCCATCGTTGTTTCCAAGCATAGGTCTTTGAATGCTCAAGCTGCAGGGGTAACTTCCTGAATAAATGTCTTTTACCTTCAATCGACACAATAACCGTGGAAAAAAGTTTCAATAATTCACTTAAATACTAGTAATCACCGTAAAGAAAAATTACAGACTAATTTGCAAAATGCATTCTTTAATATATGGATAATAATTAAAAACGCCCATTTGAAAGTTAATTCTAAAATTCTCGTTTTCTTGGAATACCGACTTATAAGCAATGTCTTATATACTTGAGATACTGAAAATAACCATAAATTCTTGTTTTAGCGCAAGTCCACGTGACTGGTCTCGCCGTCTCGTGCGAGACGATACCTCGGGTCACTCTTCGGTGATAGCATCTCGCGGTCTCGTCTCGCAGTTGGAGGTATCATCTCGCGGTCTCGTCTCGCACTTAAAGTTATCGTCTCCAGGTCTCTTCTCACACTCGGAGGTATCGTCTCGCTGTCTTGTCTTGCACTTAGATATATCGTCTTGCCGTCTCGTCTCGCACGCCAAGGCATTGCCTTGCGAAATTGGTAGAGCACGAGAAGCCTCGTCTCGTTTCGTGGTCTCGCGTGCATCCCTAGTTCTCTACAACTTTTGACAACTTTAAACGTTGACAACTGTTATCAAAATGGACAAAACAAACCTGACAATTTTGGAGAACTTTGTTCAATACAACTTGTCCTATTTGCAAGCATTATCTGTGTATCTGAGCTGCTCCCAACTTGGAAAAAGTAGCAATGTTAGAAAAATAACTGAACTTTTCCTAGCTGTAAATAAATTACTATTCGGCATTTGAATAAAATCAATCTTAAATGAATATTATAGTCATCAAATTTCACTACACATTTTTAACTGTAGTATTTATATGTACAGTTAAGGAATGGAAGAAACACCAAATACGCATTTCTTATATTACGTTAATACATCAAAAAATTGCGTGGTGATTTATAGGAGCTGAGTTAATAGGTCTTTTGGACTTCCTTCTTCGTGTGCGAAATTGCAAACAGTGAACAGAAAAATAGTACGTGTGTACAACTAAAGAATCTTTTGAACAGATACCGGCATCCTTAATAAAATATACAAAGTAATAAAAGAATGTTTCCCATATGTGTTCTCTCTTTACATTTTTATGAATTTCTTTATCGGTACGGAAGTTTACACGCTACACGTTGTGCCGTTTAAACTCTAGCGCGCCTCCAAGAATTTCCCTCCATAGGCCATAATGTAAAAGAAATATTTGTCGTAGCCTTGTAGAAAAACTACAAGTCCTATACACATCAAAATCAATACCAGTGTTATGATGTTAGTTTATAACATGTATACCTAATTTGAGCTCAATCGAATGCCCCGTTAAAGAGCTATCGTGTTCACTCACTCACACACACACACACACACACACACACACACATACATCTCGTAAAAATAGCATAAATGAATTCAGAAAGTTGACAGCATAAATGAATTCAGAACTTGAAAAACTACAAGTCCTATACACATTAAAATCAATACCGGTGTTAGGATGGTAGTTTATAACATGTATACCCAATTTGAGCTCAATCGGATGTACCGTTTAAACGCTAGCGCACTTTCAAGAATTTCCTCCCATAGGCCATAATGTAAAAGAAATATTTGTCGTAGCCCTGTAGAAAAACTATAAGTCCTATACACACCAAAATCAATACCGGTCTTGCGACGGTGGTTTATAACATATATACCCAATTTGAGCTCAATCGAATGCCCCGTTAAAGAGCTATCGTGTTCACTCACTCACTCACACACACACACACACACACACACACACACACACACACACACATCTCGTGAAAATACCATAAATGAATTCAGAAGACCTCAAAACGTGTAAATACACCAAAATCTCGAAGTCGAATTTTTTCATGATTACAATACTTTCCTTACATGGTATATGTTCGGAAAGTAAAAATGTCGGCCCAATTCCTTCAGTTTCTATTGTTATGGTTTTCCTACTTTCTATAACAATATAAATTATTAAACAACAATGGTATATGCATTGAATAAAATCAACAGCGTTAGGCGTAGATTGTTTAAAAATTCATAACAATGAATTTTTCACAAACTGCTTCAGTCTTCAGTTGAACTTCTCCTTTGCTGTCGCAAATTCTATCGAACCTCTTTGAGATTTTCAGAACATTATAAAGATTGTGCATGACAGATTAAATGAAAGTAGGTCTAATTTCTCAATACATGTCAAATACAAATCGTAATTTTAGCCAAATATTCCTTTTAATTAGATGTTTAGGTGATAGCCAGTTTAATATTATTTAATTGACATCTTACGTCGGTAGTACCAAATGTCTTTCTGATTATAATATTTTTTTAACCAGTTTTTATAGAGGTGAGAAAAGTAATCACATGGTTAGTTTTTGATGTTTTTCTAATGCTTCGATCTTAAAAATAGATGAATTTCTTTCCGATGGATGTCATTCACTAAGCTGTTTTCTTGTGTGGTTACAGTGCAACCCTCAAACGTATGTAGTTCCCAAAATAAAAACTGTGATATTTATTGATGTAAATCAGTGTCTTATGCAGGGTCCTAAAGTTGGGCTAACTCTCTAAAATAAAGAAACGGAGCACATCGAAACAGAAGGGAATTTCACCCTGAGTTTTCTGGAGAGATCTTGTTTTCCTTTATTGGAATGATTGAAATGTGCCGAATCCAGAATATTAGGCCTATATTTTTTATAAAAATCGATTTTTGCGGTTCTTCGCAGCTAGCCTGGACACCCCAGATGATATGCTACTGAGGTAGATCTAAAAGTTATTGGCAGATTTAGTTTAGCAGCTCACTGAGGCATCCATGTCGGTTTCTTCGGAAAAGGGCGGCTTCGAGTCAACTAATAAAATTGTTTCGTCTTGAATAAGGTCGTCTTAAGCTGTTTAACATTAAAAAATTATAACAAATAATTTTTTCACAAATCACTTCAGTCCCTAAAGTTAAATCTTAAAACGAGACAAGAAGTAAGGCTGTTTCGTCTTAAATAAGGTTGTCTTAACACTTTATTTACCAAATTAAGAATTACCAAGAATATCAACTTGAATCTATTTATTTTTTCTTGTTATAGTTAGGCAATGAATGATAAATACTGATTAATGCGATAAAAAAGAAAATTAAGGAAAAATTAAAAAGCATACGCCATACGTTTGATGAGTGGTTTTATAAACAGTTAACGAAACTTTTTCAAAAGAGTATAGGATTAACAAATTTGGAGAAGTGAAGTAATACTTTGATTGACACACTTTTAGAAAATCTAATCTTTTAATCATAAAACAGACATCAGAAAATTCACTAATCCTCACTTTTGGGAAGGAGGACACTCGACATGATTAGAAAGTGAGCGGAAAGCTGTCTATTTAAAGCAGTCTACTCTAATAGAACATGCAATCATGATGTAAGCTGATTAAATAAAGTATTTGGTAGTGATTTTTCAAAATAAAAATTAATGTAATAAAAAGAATCAAAGGTCAAAGGAATGGATACAATTAATAGTTTTTTCTTTTTCTTTTTACTATTTTAATTTAACGGTACTTCTAAGTAACTCGGTAGATAAAGGGTTAAGGTAGCTTCGTCATAGCAACCACAAAGCGGAGGCTCTTCTAGTCTGGAACTATTCCTAGTAGTCTGTGTAACATTACGTCTGAGATTTAATGATTGTATATCTTTATTTTCAGATGTCAACTGTTGTTACCCCTGAAAAAATGTGTGGGGATGAATGTGTTGAGGAGGATGATGGTTACAGTTCCGATACAAGGTGAGAAATTTCTCAGGTTTTTGATTCAAATGAATGAACACTTTTAAAGTACAGTGACCTCTCACTTACATGATTCTCTCGGTTATACGCCGAATTTACTTGGTCCCGTCCACGCTTTGTATGAAATAATGATAAACTTCTCTCAGTTATACTACTTTTCAAACATTTATACGACGCTTTAAACGGTTCAGGCGATTTTACATTTCTTACTCATGAATCAATTTTATAACTTTAAAATACAAATCATGCATGTTTTTCTACCTTTATACTTTCACTACTGTTGGTGTATAATCACTATTGAATAACATTTCTTTTCTAAATTCCTGCATTATTAACGATGAAATCTGTGGCGGGAGGGTGGTTGTATCTCTATCAAAATGATTATTCCCAAAGTATCTGAAAAGCATTATCAAATTTAGAAAAAGAGATTTTTCCCTTTCCGTGGACTACAGAAAAAAAACTATTGTCACTGGATTAAAAATAAATAAATAAAAAAAAATCTGATGTGTAATCTTTGATAAGTGAGCTTCAACTTTGTATTTTGTGAGCTTTTTTAATTTATTTTATGTATGATTTTTTAATGCATATTATAAATTTTGTTACAATATGTTCTTGGTATTCAAAGCTTGTAGTTTTTAGTAAATGTAAAATAATTAATGCATGTAAAACTTTAAAGTTGTATGCTAATTAGACGGTCTCTCACTTATACGACTTTTTTTCTACGAGGTATCCTGAAAGTCGTATAAGTGAGAGGTCATTATTTCTTTATTAATGTCATTCAGAGTAACTAGGCAGTCAAAAATGGTCAGAAATGTAGAAAAATGTTTCTAAGCCAAAGAGATTAATTCTGAAAATTGATTCCGTGCTCTGCCGTCTTCATTAATCCCTTGCCAAATTCTACCGTTTCACACTTAAAAACCTATTTTACGTCGTTAAGTTTCACCTCTTATTTTCAATTACAAAAGATTTTAGCTTCCAATCTACAGATCATTCACAATAATACATTATTGAAATGATTTTAAAACTTCAATCAAACATTTATTAAAGAAAGGACAGGTTTTCCAATGATTATTGCATTCTGAATTTTTTTAGTAGCTTTTCAAATATTTTTGATTATAGCTAAATTCTTTAAACTGCCAAATCTAACCATAAAGTTATTAAATTGGCAAAGGATGAATGATGTCTGTTGAACGATTGAATTGAAGTAGTCTCGGCGAGAGGATTATTTAAAATTTTATTTTACTTAAACAATTAAAAAAATCCACGATATGGAGTGATATTAAGTAACTACCTTACCAGTTTTGAGTTACACAACTGAATTGTCCGTAAATATTTTTCAGAAGAGATAAAATTTTGGATATGAAGAAGCGATATTCGGTTTGTTAGCATTTTAAAGCGAATCTAAGATTCTGATCTTCCATTAAATGCTTGATGTCTTGTGTTGATTGAATTTAGGCTTAGTTGATATTTCGAATAATGTTTTTTAGGGTTTCATGCAATAAAAATGCACTTTCGCAGATCTCCAGGGAAAAAGCAGATTCCACGAAAAATGGTGCTCACTCATTTGTCCACCATGCAACATCCCATTGACATAACATAAAACACTCAATAAAACTGGTGTTAAAAGATGACATAAACTTTTTCAGTTAACAAGCATTACAAGGTACTTATCTTAATCCTAACGATCGTTTCGACCGAAAAAAATCTTCGACCTTCATCAGCTCTCTGCTAAGTCTTACAAAGCCTTTCGCAAAACTTCGCAAACAGCTGATGTTAAATTTTTCACCCGTTACGGTCGTTCTGTTTAAGATAAGTATCTTGTTATGTGCGTTGATTAACAAAGTTTTATTTATATCATTCCATTGACACGTATGTATTGCAAAATATTTGAATCTTTATATTTTAAAGTATTTAACCAATTTTATAGTACTTATTTAATGGCTAAATTGGATATATTTCCAGTGTTACGTTAAAATCTATGTTAACACTACTTGAAATGCAAAAGTAAGAGCCGAGTAGTAACACATACTGCATGTATTGAGGGGAGGGGGGGGCTTCTACTAAACGTCGATAGTTCCTTATGTCAGGTAAACTCGGTTTGGATAATAAAAAATAACTGTTTTTATCATGCTTAAAAAATATATATATATTTCATTCCTAATCGTTAAATCAAAGGATTTGGATTTAAATGACTACGATTGCTTTTCTCAGAATACTGGGTGTGTCACAATTCCCACTCGGGTTTGGAAGACTTATAAAAAATAATATATTACCAATACAGCAAAAGGTGACATTTCTGGAGAAAGAAACATTACAAGTTTTGCTTCACAAATAACGAGCTTCCTCAGAACGAGTTAATATACATGGTGTATCGCAATTCCCTCTCGGATTTGGGATGCTTATAAAGATAATATATTACCAATACAACAAGGTAGTTGACTTTCTAGAGAAAGAAGCATTTCAAGTTTTGTTTTAAAAATGGCGTGCTTCCTTGTTTTTGGATTGGTCGAGTTTCTGATGGCGACAATCGCCTTCTTCGGTGGCCACCTCGCTCTCCAAGCCTCAATCCATGGGATTTTTTTTATGAGGTTACATAAAAGATCGTGTGTTCGCACCTCCAATGCAACGTGATTTACAAGATTTATGCCAAAGGATCGCAACCGCATTCGCTACCATAGATCGCGTCATGTTAAAGCGAATGTGGGGAGGGAAGAATTCTACTTTAGACTTGACATCTGCTGCATCACGAAAGGTTCACATATTGCACACTTGTGAAATAAAATTTGTAATGTTTCTTTTTAAAGTAATGTCAACTTTATTGCTGTATTGGTAGTGGGTCATTCCATGGTGACTGACATTACAATTTTACTACATTTGTAACCTTTGATAGTCACCAGTGGCTTGAAATATATATATCTATTTATTAAAAATTGATCAAGAGTATCATAAATAATCATAATGGGAAATCAATAAACGTAACTGATGTTACACAGGTGTAACATCAGTCACGTTTTTTGATTTCCTTTTACTTAAAAAAAGAAAAAAAGATTTTTTATATTGAGATTGGATAACAGTATAGTACTTATTTATGATACTCTTTATCAATTTTAAATAAATAAATATATATATTTCAAGCCATTGGTGAATTGTAAAGGTTACAAATGTAGTAAAATTGTAACGTCAGTCACCATGAAATGACCCTAGTATACATTTTTTGTAAGCCTTCCACAAACCCGTGAGGGTGCTGCGACACACCCTGTATGCTCACAGAAATCACAAATACTTTTGGTTAAAAATTTTAAGTTTATTGTTAAACTTCATTAAGCATTGCTGAAAACTTCTATTACCTACTCTAAATTCTGCAGTTAACGATATTATTTTATGATTATTCTAATTGTCTACAATATTCAAACTTTATTTTTCAGTTATTACTCTGCGGCTGATGAATTTGACAGTGCAAAATATCGTCTATTGGATTACATAACTGAAATGGCAGAAATATATTACTTTGAAATGCCTGGACCAAGGTGAGTAACATTGAAATATTACTGGAGCAGCAAATATTTTTCTTTAAATTACAGCCCGATAAAAATATAGAGTAGTACAAATTTTTTTATTTTGTAGAAGTTAAATGACTGAAAGTAATTAAAAAAATGTATTTTTTTATAAATTAGAAATAAAAAGTTACCTTTTAAATCTCAACAACAGTCTGCAAAAATAAATTTTTATCAATTAATCCTTTATTTACAAATTCATTATGAATTTTAACCTATAAGGTTCTTCTGAGAGCAAAAGTAAAGCGCATTATACAACTCTTTTACAGTTATTTATTATTGCCTTAACACTTTTATGTGATTGCACGCCATCTTAATCCTTTAAAATCACGAGATAAAATTATCGTGTAAATAAGTGTTTCATATAAATCTATTAACAAAATCATTTTAAGTCTTTTAGTCAAAACAAATTCATGAGTATGAAAAAGGTTCGATTTAAATGCCATATCTTTCGTCATTTTATTCTTATCAATATTTTTTTAAACAAAATGTAACTTGCTTTTTTATATACTTTATATTTATGAAGGTAAAAGAAAGATATGTTCTCTTGTTCCTATTGCCTTTACTTCCTATATTGCAGCTATCTATATTTATAAAAATACATAAAAAACTTCGTAAAATTACACACGTAATATTCTTATCGACAAAACGCTAGTTTCGGGTTGAAAAAAGTCCATCTTTCTCCAATTATAAAAAAAGTTCCACTATCTACTCGAGCAGAAACGTTAGAAATGACTTCAGTTCTATACAGAGCGTGATTCGTAACACTTAGAAAAAAAAATGTAACGGGTGATAGAGAAAATCAAGGCGGTTCAGAATCACAAAGCAGAGTGAGGTCGGAAATGTTGTCTTCATGCATTTGTTAAAATTTACTTTCGAAAGTGTATTGAAGTAATAGTGAACTTTCCGACCATGGTTTTTCAAAAACTAATACATCTTTCACAGAAAGCGCCTTGTCTAAAATTGATAGTTTGCGAATTTTATCTCACTTCATTGATGAGATATTCGAAGGAAACCTATTGTTTATGAGACCAGATAAAGAAATTAGACGAATACTTCACCACTGCTTCCAAAGTGATTATTAACGGGCACATGAAGTTGACATTTTAGACCCCATATTCCGATGTGATTTTGAGGCATTTTGGTTACCGTTACCACCCCTTAACCCTTTCTCCTCCTCTCTAGAGTATTCCCATGTGTTTATAAACGGCTATAGTTAGTGAAAGTCCACCTTGTCCTGACTGGCAAGCCGCATAGTGACAAGCGACGGACAAAAAAAATTCCGATATTATACGAATTAGTGAAACTAGAAAATGCGTCTTCGACCTCAGCTGCAGTTTATGTAGTTCTTTTCAAAGTGAACAGACATGGAGCCTGTAGGTTAAAGAGTACGGTATTCTGAGCCATCTTGGTTCCCTCTACAACAATTTAACCCCCCCCCTCCCCAAACACACACGCACACACACGCCGAAGAATTAAGAATCCTCATGCATTTAAAAACAGGCTGAGTTAGTGAAAGTCTACTTCCTCCTAATTGGCAATCCGTAGTGACAAGCCAGGAAGAAAAAATTTCAAAATTAATGGATTTGGTGAAACTAAAAAATTCAACTTCGGCCTAGCTACAGTTTACGCAGTTCTTCGGAAATTGAACAGACGTGGCGCCTTTAGTAAGTAGATTAAAATAATAATCTGAAGTATCTCTTTTACAGTAATCATAAAAGAAAAATTCGAAAAGCTTGGGAAAGCGTGTTGAAAGAAATTGAAAATTCGTGCTACAAACTATACTTTCCCGCTTGGGCAGACTTTGAACGTGATCTGTATTTGACAACTTTGGACGTACGTAGAAATTTTGCCGCAAGGTGAGATGAAATTTCCGCTCTATATTAATTAAGTACGTAGAAACAATAAGGAAACCCTAAAAGGAATTCCAGATTAACAGCAACAAACACTAAAAATTACGATTTTTTTAAAAAACTAATTATGAATAATATCTAAACAAGATTATTTTAATCACGTGTTGGGGAAAAGTGTACTCATGAAACAGTAAGACTGAAAGTCTGAACGTAACAAAAGTCACATCTATAGTTCAATGGCTGATGGTCCTTTTGACGTAACTCTAGATATATACATTATCCCTTTCCGTGTCGCTCTCTTGATACTTTCGGGCTGGAGAGCTCAAAAGTTATGGGCAAGAAAAGTTTGAACACTTCAATTCTTATGCAAAGAAATTTCTTATCCAAATCTTTTAAATAAATGGATATATTGTAGATGCACTTATCTTTAACAATATTTTTATATTAAAAAAATAATTAATTTTATAACCGTTTTCTTGAAAATAAAACGACCATTAAGTGGTTAATTTAAGCTTGAAGGACAGGAAACACCAGGACTAAATGAATGCATTGTATTATTCACTAGTATGGTTTTTTGTACTTAATGATATACAACTAAATTTTCTAATTTTTGAAAGTCGATTTTCCTACCGACTACCAGTAATAAAAGCAAAGTTTAACATGCTTTTGTTAGTATAATTAAAAATAATTAAAATTCAAATGCAACCACAGTTTTAAAAGGCTCTTGAGGAAATTTATTTTCTTCATTTCAGTATATCTCAAAATCCCAGGAAATAAAATTTGGATCCGTTCAAACGTGCTTCTTTGAAAAAAAAAATATCAACTAATGTACAGAGTATCCCAAAAAGGTGGTAAAGGGGTTTCATTCTATATCTATTAGAGATAAGTGGGCAAAGTAATTTGACAAAAATGTTCAAAATAAGGTCAGAAATAATACTCCGTTAAGAAAAAAATTCTCTTGTTAATTTTCAAAATGTTACACTTTTTAAATTTTTATACGTTACCATAAAAAAAAAATCCCAATTAGTAAAATCCGCCCCA
Organism: Cheiracanthium punctorium; assembly: GCA_038373885.1. Classification (NCBI taxonomy): domain Eukaryota; kingdom Metazoa; phylum Arthropoda; class Arachnida; order Araneae; family Cheiracanthiidae; genus Cheiracanthium; species Cheiracanthium punctorium. Next base: position 550,215 of record JAWZYV010014973.1, on the reverse strand, counting down.
TGCACTAATGAGGTGATGTACCAAATCTGAGCCTTTCATCATACTAAGCCACAGACATATTTTTAAAGAAAGATGATCGAGGACTATGCATGATTTTGCATGTAAACGTTATTTCCTTATTCAGAGTGAAAAAAATTCTTTCTTAATTTCTGTACGACTCCTGAAATGCGATCGTTGGATGTGATTTTTTCCCTTCGAGTGCCATTGAAAAGTGGTTTAAGTCAGCATTATATTTATCTTGATATCTCTGACACTTTTTAAGGGGTATAATTTTTTAATTTTATAAGCCACCTCTATACTGTATTTGGCACATTTTACTAATTGGGAATTGTTGTTTAAGGGGGTCGTATAAAAATTGAGTGTAACTTTTTGAAAATTTACGAAAGAATTTTTTTTTTTAAACGGAGTCTTATTTCCGACCTAATTTTGAACATTTTTTCAAATGACACTGTCCACGTATCTCTAATTGATAAAGAATTAAAGCCCGTTACCACCTTCTTTAGGAATCCTCTATAGTTAATGCAGAACGTTAATGGATCGTATGTTACATACAACAGTTCTGTTACCATATTATATCCCCAATTTCGTAGCTAAATTCTGCAGTTTTCTGAATTTTCAGCCACGAAAAGGAAATTTGATGCTGGGAATGCATTCTTGGTAGTACTTTTAGGGAGGGGTTCACTGTTCACTATAATTACCGAAAGAGCTCGAAAACTGTCTTTCCGTATTTGGGATATGCGTAGTGAGAGAAATGGATTCAGTAAATAAATAAAATAGTAGTTTTATTACAAAGTTAATACAAAGTAAATGTCTATGAAACCCTGGGAAGTTCATGATTTTAGAAAAACTAAACCATAAATATAGGTTTAATCTGTGTAACACCGCTTGCTTTATATCTTGTAAAACTAAAGAAATTATCATCATCATCATTGGTGATTTTTATACGTGTGTGTGAGTGAGGGAAAGCGTATTTTAGTTCATCATGAACAGAGAACATCGTAATATGTGATCCATTCAATGCAGAATATCTCCATATAGAGATTACACATGTTAATTATAAGTAATTATTATACATTTTATTTTAGTCCAATTCCTCCTCCTCCAAAACGACCTGTAACTCCTGATAGTGACATTGTACAGTTGACTGATGAAGACTATAGAAAATTACACGAAGTAAGCCAACAGCTCATTCCTCTATTTCTGAAAATTTAAGTAGATTACATCTGCATGATGTGCACTTTCAGTTAAAATGCAATAAAATAAAACTCTTTAATTTGATTTTTCAGAATCGTAATAGAGGAATTATAATACGAAATGAAAATGATGTTCCTAAAATAAAAGAGGAAAATGATGAATACAAAATGGTCCATGAAGTGAGTGAAAAAGTTCATCGCAGTATTTGAAAAGATTATCTATTTATTTAAAAGAGATTCCGTAGATCCCATAATTGTGTATTTTGTTATAGTTCTAATTTCTTCAAATCTGTTAATTGTTTTAAATCTTATGCTTTTCAGAATGAATTATTGGAAGAATATGTTGTGAAAGTTGAAAATGATGTACCAAAAAGGTATACGGTGCATATGCTAATTTATATCGCCCTAGTAATACATATATCCATATTTTTTTCGGAACATGAATTTTGTTAATCTAGGTTCTTTTTTTTGGTATTATTGTAGGATTCCTAAATTTAATGTACACGATGTTATGTTTTGATCTGATTTTTGAACATTAAATAAAATAAATTAGTTTAAAAAATACTTTTATTATTAATTTCATCATTATAATTTCTTTTTTGGTTGAGCCTAAGTTAAATGTTACTATAAAAATTACCGTATTTTAAAATATTTTATATTTGAAACTAATTTAAGAATAAAAACTAGTAAAAGGAAAATAAATATTTAAGTCAAGAGTTTTTAGCTTCTTCATATTTAACGTATGAACTTGCTACTTTATTCAAATACACGGACGAACACACTTCTATATTTTATCTACAAATTAGTTATATACATCTCCAGTTAATAAGAATTACACAACCGTCTTTCTTAGGTTTCCATATATACCAGTGGCGCAGCCAAGGGGGTGGGTGGGCTAGGGACATAACACCCCCCCCCCCCATGAGGAATTTTTGCTGTACAAAATGTTTATTCTTCACTCCCTTATCACACACATATATGAGCTGAAGTAGTTGTACTCCCCCCCCCAATGAAAAATTTTTGCTACGTCACTAATATGTACAATTATTGAAAAATACATCAGTACTTTCTCAATTAAATTAATTAAGAGCATTGTAAATGATAGAGATACGGAAAAATGTCATCTATATGTATGTGTGTTACTAACAAAATCCTGCATTAATTTATCCTTTAAATACAAAGATTTTTTCTTATTGCCTTTATAATTTATCTCAGTTGTTTGAGAAACAGCCTAAGTAATATTATTTGCAATCATTTATAAGTCGAAACATATTGTTTATTGAAAAAGTGTGTCACTGAAAAAAAAAAAAAAAGAAACGTTTCTTGGAATTAATGGGCAGCTATGGTGCTTTGGAATTTTAAGGACCGTTACATAAAAATTCCAGGACCTTTTTCTGAACAATTCAGGAAATTTCCACTAAACTGTATTTTTCAATATAAATTGTTTCCTGGAATCTTCATGCGACGTTTCTTGAAATTCTAGTGCACCTCAGTTGAACGTTATTTCAAAGGAACATTCCTGGATAATTTTTATGGTATTCTTTTTATTTTGAGAAAAACTACGTAGTTCTATTTATATTAATTCGAAATACAATAAATAAACAACTCAATTGAAACTGTTTTTATGATATCGGAGTGTAATTTGCATATTTTTTGGTATATCGTACGCTTTTTCGTATTGCACATGATTATATTCCCACAAAATTTGTTAAAGATCGAAATGAAGTATATAAGCACATCTTGCTATCTAGCTATTATTCCGAAAAATATTATATTCAAAACAATTACTGTTAACGAAAAGTGGTTAATTATATTGCGTACATGTTGGTAGCTATGTATTAGTGTAGTTCACTGTTGGATTTTTCTAAGATAAATGATTTTAAAACGGTCCTTTTTGAATTTCGATACTGGTAAAGAAAATAAAATCTCATGCACAATATCTACTACTTTAAAAGTTACAAAAATGCTTTGGTTCTTTTCTGCTGAAGCTCAGATTAATTACTATTCATAAACTTAATTGTAAACGACTACATTTATAAAATACACATATTTTACTCCAATTTCTTTAGAAAACAATAATGCATAATTTTCAAACAGTAATGTGAAACTCTTCCGTTAAGGTTTTTTTTTTCAATACTGCATAGTCTTATTATTCTATTTTATTTTCAGAAAAAAGAAATTCAGAAAATTGCGCAAATTTTTCTCTAGACTTTCATGCATTAGAAAAGTAAGTGTGGATACTTATATTTTATGAAGTTTTGTTTTTAAATATTCCTGAAATGTTTCCAAATTTACGGCATACTTCAAAATTATACCTTTCACTTAAAGAAAAGAAAAGAAAAATCTCTCTAATCATACTGATTGCACTCAAGAATTATAAGTAGGTACAAAGTTGTTGTGTGTGTAAACCGTGCAAAGCCATGTCTCAGAATTGATTGCGTTACTTTGTAGATTTGCACAAACAAATATGTAAAGCTGAAAATAATAGAAAACTTAAGAATTTTTGGGGTTAAGAAGAGTTTGAAAAGTGACTTTTTTTTATTAAATACCATTATATTTATTAAATACCATGATCAACTAATAAAACAACTAACAAGTAAAAAAAAATATATTTTATAACAGGTGTGCCCATTGCTTAAAAATTTCAGAAGCTGCATAAATATAACAAGATGATCTACTTTTCATAATATTATAACACTGCAGTGAAACAGTCCAAATTGCATTTATATAGCAATTTTAGCATAAAGAAAGGAAAGTACCCATGGCATTTACCAGAAGGTGTAAAGAAGTTAATTGCCATAGGTATTTTAAATTATTAAAACTGCGTTGTGACGGCTAAAAATCCAGGTTCGAATGCACTTAGTTGCAGTAAGAAAAAGACATTGAATGCTTAAAATAAATGCTTAAAAGATAATATTGAACATTATTACAACGGGCGGTGGTGGCTCAGTGAAATAAAACTACGTCCTATATGGACATTGAAATTAAGATGGAATAAATTAAAAATTACGCCAGCAGAGAATTACACATTGCCGAGAACAAACACTTGGCAGAGATAAATAACGCAAATTCCAGAGCAACCCTAAATCTTAATCCAATAAAATTAAAATTACGTAATTGCGAGGAAATAATTTAAAAGATGAGGCAGGGAAACAAAAATATAACTTACGCCAGCAGGATGCCAAGAGGGGAATCAAAAAGTACGTTGCGGTAGCAAACGGACGTAATGTAATCTATTTTTAGCACAACGGTGCCACCATGTCTGAAGAGACGAATAAACAATTAAGAATAATGCATATGGGAAAAGGGAATATACAGATTTAAAATCCAAAGTGACCGAAAAATGAGAACAGAAAAGAATTAGAATTCTTCATTTTGGATAGATTACATTAAAGAAAGCCAAATTAAATGATTATTAAAATTAAATATGTGATCTCCATCACAGAAGTAATGACCACGAAACGAGAAAAAGGGCTGTCTCGTCTCGCATATGAACTGCAAATTTTTGTCTTGTCTCTCATAATCTTCATGGATAGTAGGAAAATAGGTCTGTCTCTTGAAACTAAATCTCTATGGATAGGAATGGGAAACAGGTCGATCTTGTGCCCCACATTGATATTAAAGCTCTGATTCGTCCTGTCTTCCATCCATACTTATTTACAATCACCTCCATAAGTTGGATACTTTTTGTGGGGACTGCAAAGTATCCAACTTGCCAAGGTACTACTGGTACTCATGTATATTTCTTTATTGTCTAGTTCTCTTTTTTAATGTAGATTTGTTTTATTTATTCATTTTTGATTTTTAAGAATTAGAACAAAGTAAAGAACCTGTTTCGTCTAAATTTTCTTCGGCTGCCGCTGTTTGATTGCGACATGTAGCGTGAACGCTTCCTTCCGGATGCTTTACAACTGGGGTTAAAAACATCTAAACTTGGACTCCTTCCCCTGCTTTTGCTCCTTCTGCGTCTCGACATCTACACCCCACATCCCCCTTTGGAACGGCTCCTGCTATGACGTCACGAACTGCAGCCTGGCCTTTGAAGGAAAATAAATGTGAATTTCTTATACGAAAAGGAATTAGCAAAGAAATTGCTTATAAGTGAGTATTTTACTCCTTTTTTTGTAAATATACTCGTTTCTAACTTTAAAAAAGTACAAAAATAATCCATAGTACTAAATGTATTCTAAAATTACAGTTAAAAATTGTAGAAATGACAGCGCTTTGCCCTAGAAAGTAAATAATAAGTGAGCATCCTTAGTGAGCAAGAATAAGTGAGCATCCGTAGGACTCTTTGTATGACTCATGGGAGTGGACAAGCAGGCCCGGTAGAATCACGATGGTCCCGGGTGAATCCACTTCATTATATTAAGCGAAAAATAAATCCCTTTATACAGTTTAAAGCTTGCTTTTAGCATTTTATGCATTACACTCTCAAATAAAAGTACTAGAGTAAGAGGTAAACTTCCCACGTTGGTTTCGTATTTTAAGAATTATTTATCATAGAATACGAATTAGCCTATATATAATTATAACTTTCCACATTTCTCTCGAGTTGTGAGTTTTTTAAAAACTCAATAGTTTTTCGCAAAGCTAAAACAGAAAATTTCGTTTATACTTGAATACTTTTTTTGAGGGTATACATTTTACTTTATATTAAAAATCTGTTCTACAAGGTAATTTAATATGTCTGTGAGGACTTAAAAATCAAGGGGGAAGAGTTTTGGTAGGAAATATTTAATTGTCAATAATAAATTTCGACCATTTCTGGAATATTCTTTAGCACATTTTGAAATTTGTCGTAATAAGGCGTTATTAAAAAGATCCAAGAAGGTTTTTCTAGCTTTAAAAACAGTAAAAATAAATTTCTCCACTCCTTTTCTCACAAGCGCAACTTGAGCTTATGAGAAAATATAGACAATATCCTTTGATAAATATTTGCAGTATTCTGGAGACATACAGGTTGAAATTTTTTTCTATCCGCTCGTTGTCTTGTAGTTACTTTTAATTACAGCAATACCTGTAACGGTAATAGTTACTTTATGCTGTAAACTATTATATATATTTTCAGTGTAAGTAATGGTGCAATCAGCATTTATTCCTCACCAAACTTTTAGATGTAATCTTGCATCTTTCAGAATGTCCTATACCAAAGATAAAATTGCACCAGCTAGATATTACTTTAAAAAACATAAAATCTATATGATTTTAGCATGAACCAGGGACGAACACACGGGAGGTTTTTAAAAATTTCAACTTAAAAGTACTTTTAAAATATCGGGCTTCATTTAAAGTTTCAGGCTACACATTAAAAATATTCTGTAACTCATGTTTGTTGCAGCTTAATAATAATTCTTTGTATACAGAATATAGCATTATTATTGCTTTTAAATCTTTTTCAGATACCTAAACATTACCTTCAGCTTTCACCATACAATGCATTTCTCTGAAAACCAGTTTATCGTTTATTCCACAAATGAGGTAACACCAGAAAGCCAAGCCAATTCAAACTGTGTGTACGCCACCAAGAATTGAACAATCAGTTACCGTTGCTGACAATCCGAGGAACATTTAAACTGAAAGTATATGCTGTCGATGAGTGACTTTGCTAACTTTTGATCTGATGGAAGCTACTTGGCTGAATCTTTTAGATAGTATTAACCAAAGACGCAGCTTACGCTCAGAAGAGATACTGCAAGAGATTTTACTTTTGACAATTGCGGCTTGTTTGAAGAATATATGCTATGGCAATGTACCGAAAGCCGAAAGCGCTCTTCAGAACGTCAGCAAATTTGTCCCGATATAAAAAGTCCTAGAAACATCGAGCAAACTGCAGCTCTGTTCTGTTTTTATCTAACTGCGTGTGGGATGGGAAATATTCGTCATTGATATCATTAGAGTAGAATGGCCATGTTCAAATCATTTGTTGAATCGCAAAATAGCACTTGGGATCAGAACATAATGTACTTTAATAATCGATGAAAACTTTGGTCATCGTAGTACTTGTAGATGGGCAGACATACCTGACGTTATGAAGGAAAACGCCCATTCTCGGCTGTTCTGGACAGATGAATCCCTCAAGGCAGATGATCAATCCCAAGACTGTCTATACGCTTGTGCGCTCTTAAAGATTCCACACTAAACCGCGAAAGAATTCCCTGGAAAACTCAGTGCTCGGGTTCCTGGCGAAATAGCAGTTTTTGATTAGAAACAGTTCTTCCGAGATTGCTCATATATAGATCGAATTAGTGATGCACCATAGCAACTTCAGTCTAAAATACACAACGTAAACAACACGAGAGTAAAAAGTCTGTAATGCTGTAACAATCCTAATAACCCATTTCACTGCCAGGATCAACTAATAATGACTTTGCAGTTGCATTTATTCTTACAACACTGGCTGTCTGATGTGTACAACCTATTTTATGGCGAAGATTAATAATATTATGATCTTAAGTGTACATTTATAACGTACAGTACAGACTTTATTAACAATAAGATATATTTGCGCTATTCTGAAATAGTTAAGCAGCAGATGCATTTAATTTAAATATATTCAATAGCAAAATGTATCTAAATGAAATAGTAAATAGAAAATTAAATAAGTATTCAATAGAAAATGTAAATAAAATTGTAAACAATAAATAATAAAATAGCAATAGTAATTACTGCAGTTGTTATTATTTATTTATTTATTTATTTATTTATTTATGTATTCACAACATCATTATTTTCAGTTTTTACGGAAGCATTAAATAGATAAAAAAAAGAGTAGATTCTTTCCTCAACTTACGCAAAAGTACACCCCCCCCCCTCCCTGACACCAAAGCTCACAAAATTGAGAAAAAAGAAGCATTTTTTTTTCTATACAAAAGTGATATTTTTCTGCTGCTGAGAGCTGTAGATTTTTAAGGAATCAATAGAGTAATGATATTTTAAAAGTATTGCGTAAAATTACACAGTAGAAAGTGAAAATATTTTATTATTTTAAGTTTTGGAGAGTGAGTAGAGCGATTGCTCTTGTAGGGAGTACGCCATTGTCCTTTAAAAGAGACAGTGTTCAATTTTTGAAAATATGCACGCCTAGGGATTTAAGAGATGTTTTCTTGGAGCACCGAGTAATGATTTGTTATAGAGTATTTTCACGAGACGTAGCTGAATTTTTTTTTTAGGTCAACTCGCATATTTAGGGATACAAAGCCACTTTTTCGGGCAATGACCATTCTCAAATGAACGAATGTTTGACCAAAAAAAGTTGGTTACTAAGGTGTGACGTAATGATAATGACGTAGGTGTAGCAGCTCTTTTGACAGAAAAATATTAATAACAAAAGCATTTTATTTGTGTAAAACTAAAGGGTGAGTCTTTCGAGAATTAAATACGCTTTCGTTTTCTTTGACTTAAAGTGCAGGTTTGTTGCTATGTATTACAAACTGCAATGGTGGCATTGGAACCTGGTATATGTGCAGCAGAGCAGTGGCGGGACAAGACAAAAATTAGCAGTGGGCAAGGCGAGTTTTGCGAGGCCTTCAGCACCATCCTAAAATTTAATGTAGCAAGTTTAGGGAAGGGTTCGTTTGAAAAGCTATTTGTAACCCTTTTTCGTTATATTAAATAAAAAAAGCACTAATAAAAGTTGTGTTGACATATTAGATTTTTGAAAATGTCAATCTATTCATTAAAAATGTTTGTAGACATCTAAATACAACACGAGGGAATGTGGGATCGAAAACGTCTTTTTCATTTACCAGTTAATAATAACATTAATAATCAATCCTGTAAACAATATGTAATCCGTGCTTGAATAATCAATGCTGTAACTAATGAATTTTTTGTCCAGTGCTTTCTGTGGAAGATCCATTAGTTTTTGATGAACCATGATCAGAAAGTTCACTAATATTACAAAGTGGCGTATACATCAGCAGTAGCATTTTCAAGGGGGGGGTGCTGGGGGTTCAACCTCCCCTCTCTTGTCAAAATTGTTCTAAAAAAATGTCCATAAATTTTGAATTTTTTGCTTAAATATTGCGCATTTTAACACAAAGTTATGTCTATAACAACCCCTCTCCCGCTTGAAGGATGTCTGCATACGCCACTGATTAACAGGTACGTTAAAACGACGTTTCGGATGCACATTGCTATGTGATTCTAAACCATCTTCGGTCCATCTACTACCCCTTACATGTTTTTCTTAAGAATTAGGGATCACCCTGCATATAAATCCATATTCTTCAGCTTGAGAAATGAAAATTTAAAAATCATTGGTGAAGTCTTTATTTTTTAAATGAAAATTTCAGATATAAAATAGATTTATATTCCCCCCACCCCCTCCCTTACTCACGGGTCCTTCTTGCTCGGGGCGCAAGGAATTGGTCGGTGGTCTGCTAAACCCTAATTAAGGAATGAGATTTAAACACAATTTTATTAGATAATTATTTTTTCCATTGCTTTGTTTGTCTTTTCTTGCTTTCTCTTTCTCTTTAATTTCTGTACATAGTCATTTTTAAACTCAGTATTTAAATTCTTTTTAAAATGGTTCACATTATTAACTTGTAAAATTTTAAAATATGACATTGTAGCGGTTACTATATCAAAAGATATTAATTAGCTTTAAAAATAAATTTCAACTACATAATTCATCAATAAAGTATTTATTTCGTTAACATATCGCATTTTTTTGTAACCATTGTTGTTCTAAAAACTAATCATATATCTTTTTGTTGTTGTTACCATTAGGTATTTACATAAATTTGTTTAAACAAAGATAATTATTTTTTTCCTAGAGGTTACACTACTCACACTACTCCCCTTCCAAGCAACATAATTGCGATACAGAAGAAAAATAAATGTTACTTACAATGAACTAATATAAGCTAATAACTTAAAATGAACTAATTACATAAATGCTATTTACGATAGATTTAAAATATAAGCTTGTTTCAAACGATCGACGGAAACAGTAATGTCCTTTTCTTTCATTCTTACGGTATAATAGCTCTCTTTTCTTGCAATGACGGGAAAAGGTCCTTCATAAGGGAGTTCTAAAGCTTTTCTAACACGGTCTACTCTGACAAACACATGGAAACACGTTTCTAAATCTTTGTGAACAAATATTTTCTGACTTCTTTTACGTCGGCTTTTAATTGGTCTTAATTTTTCCATTTGCTTTCGCAGTGCACCAGTGAAAGTATCTGGCTCCACTTTGGTTTGGGGTTCTTGAAAGAATTCTCCTGGTAGCTTCAGTGATTTACCATAAACCAGCTCGTAAATAGTTTCAGGAAGTTTTAAATTTGTTATGGCCTGTACTTTTTCTGAAAGAGGTTTTGAGCCGTTTGGTGTTATCAAATAACCCGAAAATTCTAATTTCTCTACTCCCATTACTGATTTCGATAGGTTCATACGTAGACCATAGTGTTGAATTCTAGTAAATACTTCCGTAAGATGCTTCTTATGCTGTTCCTCAGTTTCCGATGCTATTAAGGTATCATCCAAGTATGGGAAAATAAAATCCAGTTTAAAAAAAACTTCATGAATGAATCTTTGAAAAGTTGAGGGAGCGTTTCTCAATCAAAAACTCATTACGTTGAATTCAAAGAGTCCAAATGGTGTTATTATGGCTGTTTTCTGTTTATCGTCTTCCGCTATTGGAATTTGGTAATACGCTTTAAGCAAATCAAGTTTGGAAAATATATTTTTGCCTTTCAAGATATGGTGGAAGTCTTCAATTCTGGGTAAAGGGTAGCGATCTGGTACTGCAATATCATTCAAGCGGCGATAATCTCCGCATGGCCTTAGAGTGTCATCTTTTTTTGCAACTAAATGAAGTGGGCTTGCCCACGGTGATTTTGATGATCTTATAATATCGTTTTTAAGCATAAAAGCGAATTCTTGTTTGGCAATTTCTAATCTTTTAGGATCTAATTGTCTTGGTTTAGAATAAATTGGTTTTCCATTAGTAGTTATATAATGCTCAACATCGTGTTTTGTTTTAGAAATTAGTAAATCAGGTTTTGTTATTTCTGGAAATTGTGCCAAAATATCAGAAAATTTATTATTTTTGTTTAAGGTGCTTACAGTTGATTCATCGGCTGATGATGTAATTTCACCAATAACGCTCAGTTTAGTTACACCATCAATTAATTTTTTGTTTTTAATATCAATCAATAAATTATACCGGTTAAGAAAATCTGCACCTAAAAGGCCTTTATTGACTTTGGCTATAATAAACGGCCACTGAAAATCGCGACGAAGTCCCAAATCAAGTGTTAAAATCTCGTGTCCAAAGCACGGGATTTCAGTACCATTTGCAGCATAAAGTTTAAAATCGCCACTTACCTTGCCATTACATAGCCGGAATTAAACTTACATCTGCACCACTATCAACTAAAAATTTTATCCCGGTTTTCTTGTCCATAATGAAAAGTCTGTAATTGAATTCACGGCAATTCTTTAAATCTTCAGCAGCAGAACCGGCCGCTACTTCTGATTCTGCTGCACCATCAAGTTTTCCTGGTTTTTCCAGCTGCATGGCGGTTTGCATTTTTCCGGAAGACATCTTGATCCGAAAGTAAAGTGGTAATAACACAGTTTACCGTCCGGGTTGTAACGTCTCCGACTTCTGCCTCCATACAATGATCTGTAATTTCTAATTTTACTACGACTTCTCTCATTTGACTGATGATGGAAATGGAGCTCTTCAATTCGCTGTTCCAACGAAGATATCTTCTTTAGTAATTGTGAAATGGTATTTGGCGACGCGCTCAAACTCTTAACTTCGGTTGAATTAGTCTCATATAGTATTTCAGTTTCGGAATGTATGTCAAAAATCTTATCGGCCATTATCGCCAGTTTATCAATCCCTTCATCACTAACCACTAATATATGTTTAACTAGCTGAAGTACCAGTCCTCGACGGGTTAGTGAATGAAAATTTCGAAAAAGCAAAAACTTTCGTCAGCATTGTAGGAGTACACAGAATGGATGGAGTATGTTGCCAAAGTAAAGAAAGCGAAGTTATAATTTTCATTTATTGTTAAAATATTGCAGGTTAGATAGTAACTAAGTAATATCATTTCATTCGCTTTAGTCGTAATTATGTGATGCGCGAACGAATATTTACGCATATTGAAATAATTTTCGCAAAATCTCAAAATTTAATCAAAATTTTTGAAAAATTTGAAGCCTAGAATTTAAGTTGAGTGACAACCTATCATGTCAGCCAAATTCGTTTCATTCCCTGCAGTCTTTATTTCGTGATGCTGGAACAAATTTTCAGCATTTTAAAACGATTTTCGAAAAATCACAAAATGTGAGCAAAATACTTTTAAAATTCAACGCCTATAAATTAAGATTAGCAACTACCTATCATATCACTAAATTTCGTATCATTCGTATTAGTCGTTATTACGTGAAGTTTGAAGAAATCATCATTGAACGTATTTTGAGAGAATTTTCACAAAATCTCAAAATCTAATAAAAATGTTTAAAAAATTGGACTCCTATAGTTTATGTTGAGCAACCATATACCATGCGACCAAATTTCATGTCATCCGCTTTAGTCATTATTACTTAATGCGGGAACAAAGATTCACTCAGTTTTAAACGATTTTCGCAAAATCTCGAAATCTGATCAATTTTTTTTAATTAGATGCTTATAGTTTAAGGTGAGTGACCACCTATCATTTCACCAAATATCATTTTTTCACCTTTGCAGTTATTACGTGATGTGCGAACACAAATTTACGCAGTTTGAAATGATTTTCGCAAAATCTCAAAATCTAGTCAAGATTTTTTTTTAATTCGACGCCTACGTTTTACGTTGAGTGAGCACCTATCATGACACCCAATTTCATATCATTCGCTTCAGTCGTTTTTACGTGATGCTCGAACACAAATTTACGCAGTTTGAAAGGATTTTCGCAAAATCTCAAAATCCAATCAAGATTTTTTGAAAATTCGACGCCTATGTTCTAAGTTGAGTGACCACCTATCATGACACCCAATTTCATATCATTCGCTTTAGTCGTTTTTACGTGATGCTTGAACACAAATTTACGCAGTTTGAAAGGATTTTCGAAAAATCTCAAAATCCAATCAAGATTTTTTAAAAATTCGTCGCCTATGTTTTAAGTTGACTGACCACCTATCATGACACCCAATTTCATATCATTCGCTTCTGTCGTTTTTGCGTGATGCTTGAACACAAATTTACGCAGTTTGAAACGATTTTCGCAAAATCTGAAAATCTAATCAAGATTTTTTAAAAATTCGACGCCTATGTTTTAAGTTGAGTGACCACCTATCATGACACCCAATTTCATATCATTCGCTTCTGTCGTTTTTGCGTGATGCTTGAACACAAATTTACGCAGTTTGAAACGATTTTCGCAAAATCTGAAAATCTAATCAAGATTTTTTAAAAATTCGACGCCTATGTTTTAAGTTGAGTGACCACCTATCATGACACCCAATTTCATATCATTCGCTTCAGTCGTTTTTACGTGATGCTTAAACAAAAAAAGCGTCACGGACAGAATGACAGAATGACAGAATGACAGACAAACAAACTTTTTTTTGAGGGTTGCATCGGATTCCCGGGTGCTTGAAACGGATAGAAACCGCAAAATTTTTATTTCCAAGAAATGTACAGACAAAAGTCTAATTTTACTTATATAGATATGATGCGGTAATTTTTCCATCCACAACGTTTTCAATATTATGTCAGAAACATCATTGGTCGCCAAGGATTTCATTTTTTTGCAATAAATGGCTTGGTTTCATGTCGCCAGTTTCAATTTCCGTGAAAAGGCGTTTGATTCTTTTGTTTTCAATTTCTTTGAATGCATTTAATAAACGCTCTTTCGCGAATGAATATTTATTTTCAGCTTCATCAGTTATTATGTCCCAAACAGTGTCGATATACTTAGGTTCCATTTGTGACACAATTTAATTAAACTTAGTATCTTCATTAGTTATGGAATTAATTTTAAACTGAGCTTCTATCTGATAAAACCAAATTTCTGGTTTGTCTACCCAGAAAGGTGGGATTTTCACACTAACCTTCATAGTTTCCGAAGAATTAGCACCATTCGACAGATTTTCTGAGTCCTCGGTATTAGCCATATCCTTACAAAATCAGGGTCACCAAAAGAAATGTAGCTGTTACTACATCAAAAGCTATTAATTAGCTTTAAAAATAAATTTCAACTACATAATTCATCAATAAAGTATTTATTTCGTTAACATATCGCATATTTTTGTAACCATTGTTGTTCTAAAAACTAATCATATATCTTTTTGTTGTTGTCGCCATTAGGTATTTACATAAATTTGTTTAAACAAAGATAATTATTTTTTTCCTAGAGGTTACACTACTCACAACATTGTTTATCAATCCATACTCATTTACTGTGTCTTTTAAGCGGTCGACAATATTTTTGCAAAGAAATAAGAGCAGAAAATTTTTTTCAGGCTAACGTACTTAAAAAAGGTAATAGCAATATCTGCATTTTCTTAATGGGGAAGGGGTATACTAGAAATTATTAAATTACACACGTACTGTTAAAAAATGAAGCCTGTAAATATTGAATTTTTAGCATAAATAACAGAAGAGTCGCTAGTTCAATCTGTTCAAAGAGAAAAAAAAGTAGTAGTAAAGATTTTTAATTTCTGATAAATGTCTTCTCTAAACTTTTTTTAACCAGCCATACACGTAAAGTTTGAAAATAAATAAGTTCTTAAAAGTATGTAGAATGAAAAGAGTGGGGGGAGTCTATAGTAAGGCTTCGTCTTTTTAGGAATACTATCAGTTATAAACAAGAAACCGATGTATTATATATATATATATAACAGCTAAAGCTGCACCTGTCTGTGTTCTAAGAACTACACAAGGGGCAAAAGACACCGGACATTTGGTGCATCCACATAATTGGGGAGGTGTTTGCAACTTATTTAGCCTTTAAGGTCTTTACTTTACTAGAAAAAAGGGAGGTTAACTCTTTCTTACTGAACCTACAGAATTTATAATGCTAGTGGAAAATAGAGGAACGTGAACATATGCATCGGATGTGTGTGACCTTGCTTTTCGCGAGAAACGTTGTTATAGTAGAGAGCAGGGGCCCTAGCACGATCTTCTCGGAAAACTTTCCGAAGCGGAAAAACAACCCTTTTCTCACTCATGACGTCACATTCCGAAAGGGCGTCAATTTGGTCTACCACGATGCTCTCGGGAACGTTCCGATATCGGAAACCCTGTCGGAAATTCCACTTTTTTTTCCCGGCACGGTAAACGCGAGTGAGAAGCTCTTTCCGCTTCGGATACAAGTCAGCGTGCGTGGTTATTTGTTTTGATGGTAGTTGTTTACATCAAAATAATGGCTCGGTTTTAATTGTAGCAACTGTTGCACAACAATAAGATGCTAGAAGGGTTCATAGGAATCGAAATTCGATTCCTAGGTGTAAATCCTTTGAATTAAGCGACAACGAATTTATCAACAATTTTCGGTTGAATAAATCATTAGCATTCCAACTGATTGAAGAGTTTAAAAAATATTTAGAGCCTAGAACAATTAGAATATAATAATGCTAATTTTTAATGATATTTAAAATTTATAAAATAACAGTCTGCTTATCTTTTGCCAAGCTTTCACATTTTTAATAAAACCTCCACTGCTGTTTAATTTTTGTGCTAGAGATTTCAATTCCTCATTTCGTTTACTGTGCTCTATAAAAACTGGAAAAGTTGTTTTCATTTAAGTAATGATTTTCTTCCATTGCTTGCACGATAATTTCAATCTGATTTGTTTTTACTCGAATATTACCGTTTTTATTTTATAAGGAGGAGGCACGGCTTTAGGAAAATGCGGATTTCAATGATCTTTGGCATAATGGTAGTATACCATGTGAATATACTGAGTGTAAAATAAAGTTTATAAAAGGTATTGAAAAACTGTCAGCACTTCATCAGAGGGTCGTTAAATCGGAAGGGTCGTAAAATTGTGAGTTGACTGTATATTTATTTATATATTTTTAAAATTTTATTTCTGCTATTCAAAGAATATATTTTTACAATTGATGAGGCTTAAAAAATTAATACTCTTACTGTTGCATCACGAACGGATGAAAATTAGGGGGAAAATAGTCTGTCTGACAAAAATTAATGTACCTTAAAGAAATATTGAGTTTTGTGGGTGTTAAAAGTGATTTATTTTGAAAGTGTGAAATTCTGATTCCACAAAGTAAAGATTTTACAAAAAGAAATAAAATTTAAATAATAATATAAAATCAATAAACAGGAAGTAAAAAAAAACATGATAAATAAATGAATAAATGAAAAAGTAAATAAATATTTACTTTACTAAAAAATGAATTAATTACCAGGATTCGCGTATTAAAAAAAAAAAAACAAATTGTGCACGGAAAATGATCAGCCACCGAAGCGCAACTAACTTTGCACGCAACATACAATTAAAGCTTTGGTAAAGCGGTTCGAAAATCGATATTAATTTTTTTCGACTGCATTTGAGTACTGTGCATTAGTATCAAAGATTTAGTATCTTACACGTTGTATATTCACATGGTATAACACAGCCAGAGATCGACTAACAAAATAAGACAAGACATGGTACCTATTTAAGTACTATGTCATAAACTTAAACTACGTGCTCGAATGCGGCAAAGAGTGCCTTGTTTTGATTGGTTGATAGCGTCCCCTTCCGGTACTTTCGGAAGAGGCATAAAAATTCTCACTTCCATTAGTCGAAACCATGGTGGTAGAGTCAAAATGAGGGTATCGGATATTTATCCGAAGATTTTCAGTATCCGTGAGTGAGAACTATCCGTGACGGATGCTTTCCGATAAGATCGTGCTAGAGCTCCAGGGGCGTAGCGAGGGGGTGGGGTATCGGGATATATCTCTCCCCCGAAATGTTTGGATTAGTGATGAAATTCCGTCTATTTATACACACATAAGTTCATATTCCCCTCGAAATTTTTTCCAGGATCATATCCCCCCCCCCGAAAAATTTTCCTGGCTACGCGCCTGGTAGAGAGTGCGTCACAATTCCCGCCCCCCCCGAGCTTGGAAGGCTTATAAAAAATATATATATATATTACCAATACAGAAACAAAATTGACGTGGAGGAAGAAATGCTCCAAGTTTTATTTCACGAAAATCCAACTTGTGAACCTTTCGTCACAGCGACGGGTTAATGCAATTTTGTCGGGGTGTGTGGGCCAGGGCAGTTAGTTTGTCGGGGGAGGCACGCTAGTCTGTAAGCCACTTTTCCCACGCATTAACCTTTTCTGACTTCTCTTGATTTAGTTTAATGCTCATACACATTTTTTGTGTACAGTTGTGTCTTTCAAGACGACAAAGCCCCTGTTCACACAGCTCACATTGTCCAGGATTGGTTTTCCGAGCACGAGGATGAATTGTCATATCTCACCTAGTCACTACAGTCACCAGACCTCAATATTTTTGAGCCTTTGTGGTCGACATTGGAGAGGAAAGTGGTTGGTCGCTATCCACCGACAACATCTTATCTGAACTTGGCACTGTTTTGCAGGAAGAATGGCACCAGATTCCCTTGGCAATTATAGAGGATCTGCATTTATCCATTCTACACTGTTAGAACGATGGGCTTGAAATTTTGCACAGGTATGTAAAAAAAAATGGTACAGAGAATCCGTGCCCTAGGCTTCTTTATAATTCTGTAAATTCAACCGTTCCCCAATTTTCCGTAATTTTCAGCTCTGGAAACCTTCCTACTAAATTAATGAGAAGTGATGTAATGAAAACTGCATTACTTTGTTAGGTTCTCGTCGTACACGAGAGAAGATGGGGATCAGTTTAATCGAATCACCCGGGCCGTTTCAGCGGTCCAGTTCGGCCCTGCTTGATAACTAAATTTAAGTATCTGTGTTAGAATTGTAAGTGTTTTTCCTAATGTTATTGAAGAAGGATCCAGAAAATTAATCATAGGACAACAATAGTTATCCATTTGAGCCTAGCCAATAAGAGTCACAAATTTAAGAAGCCACTGAAACCCTCGTAAAACATCAATGCAGCTAAACCACTAACAGGTCACTTTCGAAGTCCGTTCGCCTGTAAGACCGGCGTTACGCAAATGCCGTAATTCCCTTTCTGTATCCATCGTTGTTTCCAGGCAGGTCTTTGAATGCTCCAGCTGCAGGGGTAACTTCCTTAATAAATGCATTTTACCTACACTCGACAAAATACCCGAGGAAAAAAGTTTCAATAATTCACTTAAATACTAGTATTCACCGTAAAGAAAAATTACAGACTAATTTGAAAAATGCATTCTTTAATATAAGGATAATAATTAAAAATGGCCATTTGAAAGTTAATTCTAAAATTCCCGTTTTCTTGGAGTACCGACTTATGAGCAATGTCTTATATACTTGAGATACTGACAATAAGCATAAGTTCTTGTTTTAGCGCGAGTCCACGTGACTGCTCTCGCGGTCTCGTGCGAGAGCTTACTCGAGGTATCGTCTCGCAGTTGCGTATCGCATACGGTGATAACATCTCGGGATCTCGTCTCGCAATTGGCGGTATTGACTCGTGGTCTTGTCTCGCACTTAAAGGTATCTCTCGTGGTCTCTTCTCGCTGTCTTGTCTTGCACTTAGATGTATCGTCTTGCCGTCTTGTCTCGCACGCCAAGGTATCGTCTTGTAAAATTGGTAGAGTATGAGAAGCCTCGTCTTGTCTGGCGGTCTCGCGTCCATCCCTATCTGCAACTTTAATAAACGTTGACAATTTTTATCAAAGTTGACAACTTTTGAACAACTTTGTTCTCTACAACTTGCCTTATTTGCAAACAATAGCTGTGCATCTGTGCAGCTCCCAAGTTGGAAAAAGTTGCAATTTTCGAAAAATATCTGAACTTTTCCTATCTGTGAATAAATTACTACTGTGCATTTGCATAAAATCAATCTTAAAGGAAGATTATAGTCATCAAATTTCACTGCACATTTTTAATTGTTGTACTCAGATGTACAGTTAAGGAATGGAAGAAACGCAAAATATGCATTTATTGTAACATGTTAATATATCAAAAAATTACGTGGTGATTAATATGTCAGCACGCTAAGTCTATAAAGCTGAGTTAATATGTCTTTTGGACTTTCTTCTTTGTGTGCGCCATTGCAAACAGTGAAAGGAAGAATAGTATGTGTGCACATCTAAAGAATCTTTTGAACAGATACCAGAATCCTTAATAAAATTTACAAAGTAATAAAAGAATGTTTTCCGTATGTGTTCTCTCTTTATTAACCGACGAAAAACGGAGGAGGTTGTCAAGTCGACGCGTATATATTTTCTTAATGTATTATCACGCATAACTTTTACAGAGTAATCCGATTTTGATAATACTTTTTTTATTGGAAAGGGTATACCCCGAAGTTGGTCCCATATAGATTTAAAAAAAAATTCCAACCCCAAGGGTAGGAAAACATGGGATGATTGATTTTTCTCTCACTGATTGTAATGTATGAACACGCATAAAATATGACTTTTAAATAGCTATTTAGTTTTCTTTTAATGCCTGCTCGTTTAGTGATCTTTTTCCTTTTCCTCATGAAAATGAAATATTCCTTAAATTTATAGTTTTCATAAAATAAAATAGAAGCTCTAACGAGGCATATAAGCTCTTGAATCGATATTTGTTAGATGCTATTACCAGAAGAGTTGATTTTTTTTTAATGGACGGTGTCCGTGTGACGTCATTTTTCAGCCAACATGTGACCTCCAACCAATCAACTTAAAAAGTAGTTTCAGTTGACACTCAATGTTTCAATCTGATCAGTTAAAATTTGTATTTTCCACCGACAAGTGATTGAAATAGCATCGTATCGATATCGTCCATTGCAAGGGATATTGGCCAAGTTTTTACGTCACCGTTTAAAACTGCACATCAAACCACCTATACATCTTCGTTCACAGTACACAGCACATATATGTACATTTTGTTTTCGCTTGTTAAAACGATTTAAGATTTTTTGTAGTTATGAATTTACGTACATATGCGTCGATGCTTTAATTTTGAATAAATCATGTTAACGCATACGAATGTGTAAATCCCACGCACACATTTTGTTTGCCGTTTCGCAAAAGAGTATTTGAATGTTATAAAAATTTCCGAAGTTCAATTTAATTTTTTTTCGAAATTCATACAGCTAAAAAGAACTGGTCTATGTTCCGTATCCGATGCTGTTTACATTTTGATGTTCATTTAGTGTTGGTTTGGCGCCGTCGTGGGCGATGTTCAGCGGGAGTGAAGTACCCTGCTGGTGGTACTTTTGACTGAAGACTTAGAAATGTGTACTGCTTGGCGACGTTTTTTTTTTTTTTTTTTTTTTTGTGGTATGATAATGTGTCAAATATTGCAAATTGGATATTTCAGAACTGTTTAAAGATCCGAAATTTCTTGAATTTTCGCGCATGCGTAATAGTTATTTTTTAATTCTAGCTACTGTGTGACGTACACAGATGAATGTATAGAATTCGCTTGCTCAATTTGACGTCACTAAGCTGTTAATTTGCGTTTGTAGCCACAAAAAATTATAAAATAAAAAATTTTTAACAAAAAAATTAAACCGCCGAAAAACTCAAAAGCAAAAAATAATAAACCTTTTCTTAGTTAACCTTAATAACTAAGTTCTTAAACTAAGTATACCTAAGTAATTTTGAGTCGGTGCCAAACAACCAAGGAACAAAGATCACTAAATTACCTTAAATTTAAAGAAATAACCCAATCAAATTGACAATGCAACGTGAAATCTCCGGCGATAAACATTAACATTCCAAAAAATGTGCGCTCTCCGCACGTCGCTCACGATCAACGAGCTTTCGCAGAAATGCAGAGAGGTCTACTTTGTAATACACAACTTAGCATTAAAATCTGTGTGTGAACAATAAATTACTCCTATTAATAATAGAGATTTTAGGCAATTTAGTGATCTTTGTTCATTGGTTGTTTGGCACCGACTCAAAATTACTTAGGTATACTTACATTAGTTTAAGAACTTAGTTATTAAGGTTAACAAAGAAAAGGTTTATTATTTTTTGCTTTTGAGTTTTTCGGCGGTTTAATTTTTTTGTTAAAAAGTTTTTATTTTTTATGAACTTCTTTATCGGTACGGAAGTATTCTGTAAATTAGAGGAGGAGAACAAAGGTTCTGGAGAGTCAGAAATTTTAGAAAACTCATCGAATTTACCGTAAAGAATAGATCAACTGGCTGCAAATTTTATAAAAAAAGCCACCAACAAACTAACATAAAAATGAAAATTATCTTCCACAAGGCTTTGAAGACTTCTGTAACTTTATTGACGACGACATCATTGCAAACAATGAATGTTTTTTCTTTCTAAAATTTTGGGTAGCTATTACACAAGTGCTATTAAAAAAGCTGCTATTCACGATGGTTATGACTATCATAATACTTTATCGAAAGAAAATTTGAATTAAAAATAAGAAAAATAAAATTAACTATTCTACATAAAAAAAAATGTCGGTCCGATTTATTAAGTTTCTATTGTTATGGTTTTCTTACTTTCCATAACAATATGAATTATTAGACAACAAGGGTGTATGCAGCTAAATAATCAAACTGAATAAAATCAACAGTGTTATGCGTAGATTGTTTAAAAATCTATAACAATGAATTCGTCACAAAGCATTTCAGTATTCAGTTGAACCTCTCTTTTGCTGTCGTAAATCCTTTCGAAGCTCTTTCAGAATATTACAAGGTTGTGTATGACAGCTTAAATGAAAGTAGGTCTACTCTTTCAATACGAGTCAAATCTTAAGTAATTTTAGCGAAATATTCCTTTTAATGAAATGTTTTGGTGATAGCCAGTTTAATAATATTTAATTGAGATCTTACGTCGGTAGTACCAAATGTCTTCCCCATTATAATATTTTTTTAAAACCAGTTTTTATAGAGGTGAGGAAAGTAATCATATGATTAGTTATTGATGTTTTTCTAATACTTCGATCTTAAAAATAGATGAATTTCTTTCCGTCGAATAGATATTAATTAGATATCTTTTCAAAAACTTCTTGTTTGAAGAAAAAAAAAGCTTTCAAAACCTTTTTTGTAATATTTTATTAAAACTTTCATACATATTTAAAAAATTTCAGTACCATTCTCCGTAAAAACAATGATAAATTTTTATAGGATGTCATTCACTAGGCTGTTTTCTTGTGTGGTTACAGTGCAACCCTCAAACGTATGCGGTTCCCAAAATAAAAACTGTGCTATTTATTGACTCAAATCTGTGTCTTATGCAGGGTCCTAAACTTGGGCTATCTCTCTCCAGTAAAGAAGAGGAACACATCGAAACAGAAGTGAATTTTGCCCTGTGTTTTTTCAGAGATCTTGTTTTCCTTCATTTTAATGATTGAAATGTGCCAAATCCAGAATATTAGGACGATATTTTTTATGAAAATTGATGTTTGTCGTTTTTCGTAGCTAGCTGGCTACCCGAGAGGATATGCTACTGAGGCAGATGCAAAAGTTCTTGGCAGATTTCGTTTAGCAACTTACTGAGGCATCCAAGATGTGATGCTTCGGAAAAGGACATCGTCCTGACAACTAATAAAATTGTTTTGTCTTAAATAAATTAGTCTTAAGCAATTTCGCAATAAAAAAATGTAACAACGTTTTTTTCCACAAATCACCTTTGTCTCAAAAGTTAAACCTGAAAATGAGACACGAAGTAAGGCTGTTTCGTCTTAAATAGGGTCGTCTTAAGGAAGCTTCGTGAAAGCAACCACAAAGCTCCGGCTCGTCTAGTCTGGAACTATTCCTAGTAGTCTGTGTAACATTACGACTAAGATTTTAATGGTTATATATCTTTATTTTCAGATGTCACCTGTTGTTACCCCTGAAAAAATGTGTGGGGATGAATGTGTTGAGGAGGATGATGGTTACAGTTCCGATACCAGGTGAGAAATTTCTCAGATTTTGTTCAAAATGAATGAATACTTTTAAAATACAGTGATCTCTCGATTCACTCTGTTATACGCCAAATTTACTTGGTCCCGTCCATGTAGGAAATAATGATAAACTTCTCTCAGTTATACTACTTTTCAAACACTTACATGACGCTCTTAACGGTTCAGGCGATTTTACATTTCTTACTCAAGAATCAATTTTATAATCTTTAAAGTACAAATCATGCATGTTTTTCTACCTTTATCCTTTCACTACTGTTGGTGTATAATCAAAATTGAATACTATTTCTTTTCTAAATTCCTGCGTTATTAATGATGAAATCTGTGGCGGGAGGGTGGTTGTATATCTATCAAAATAATTATTCCCAAAGTAGTTTAAAAGCTATATCAAATTTAGAAAAAGAGATTTCCCCCTCGTGAGAACCCCTTTCTGCGGACTGCAGAAACAAACTGTTGTCACTTCATTAAAAAAAATCTGTAATCTTTGATAAGTGATTTACAACTTTATATTTTGTGAGCTTTTTAAAATTATTTTATGTATGAATTTTTAATACATTTTATAAATTTTGTTACAATATGTTCTTGGTATTCAAAACCTGTAGCTTTTTAATAAATGTAAAATAATTAATGCATGTAAAATTTTAAAGTTGCATACTAATTAGACAGTATACGACTTTTTTCTACGTGGTCCCCTGAAAGTCGTATAAGTGAGAGGTCATTATTTCTTCATTAATGTCATTCAGAGTAACTAGGCACTCAAAAACGGTCAGGAATGTAGAAAAATATTTCTAAGCCAAAGAGATTAATTCTGAAAATTCATTCTGTGCTCTGCCGTCTTTGTATTCATTAATCCCTTACCAAAATTCTACCGTTTCACACTTAAAAACCTATTTATGTTTCACCTCTTATTTTCAATTACCACGATTTTAGCCTCCAATCTACAGATCATTCACAATAATACACTATTCAAATGATTTTAAAATTTCAATCAGAAGTTCATTAAAGAAAGAACAGGTTTTCCAATGATTATTGCATTCTGAATTTTTTAGTAGCTTTTCAAAAATTTGTGATTATAGCTAAATTCTTTAAACTGCCAAATCTAGCCATAAAGTGATTAAACTGGCAACTACTCGTAACAAAAACTGTTCGACTTGAAAAGGAGGGATGAATGACATTTGCACGATTGAATTGAAGTACTTGTACTTTTTAGGCAAGAAGATTTTTTTAAATTTTATTTTACTTAAACAATTAAAAAATCCACGATATGGAGTGATATTAAATAACTACCCTACCAGTTTTAAATTACACAAAGGAATTTGCCGTAAATAGTTTTTTATGAGAAGAGATAAAATTTTGGACATGAAGAAACGACATTCAGTTTGTTAGCATTTGTAAAGCAAATCTAAGATGCTGATCTTCCATTAAATGCTTGGTCTTGTCTTGATTGAAATTTAGGTTAGTTGATATTTCAAATACTGTTTTTCCGGGATTCTTACAGTAAAAAAAGGCATTTTCGCAGATCTCCAGGGAAAAATCGGATTCCACGCAAAATGGTGCTCACTCATTTGCCCACCATGCAAAATCCCATTGACATAACATAAAACACTAAAAAAAACTGGTGTTAAAAGATGCCATAAACTTTTTTAGTTAACAAGCATTACAAGGTACTTATCTTAATCCTAACGATCGTTTCGACCGAAAAAAATCTTCGACCTTCATCAGCTCTCAGCTAAGTCTTACAAAGTCTTTGCAGACGGCTGATGCAGAATTTTTTGGCCGTAACGATCGTTCTGATTAAGATAAGGATCTTTTTACGTGTGTTAATTAGCAAAGTTTTATTTATACCATCCCATTGACATGTTGTCATGGGATTGACATTTATGTATTGTAATGACATGTATGTACAGACATGTATGTATTTGTAGTACATCTCATTGATATGTATGTGTTGCAAAATATTTTAATCTTTATAAGAATTTAACCAATTCTATAGTACATATTTAATGGCTAAATTGGATATATTTCTAGTGTTACGTTAAAATCTATGTTAACACTATTTGAAATGTAAAAGTAACAGCCGAGTAATAACACATACTTCTTGTAATGAGGGGAGGGGGAGGGCTTCTACTAAACGTATCGATAGTTCCTTTCGTCAGGTAAAACTCTTTGGATAATGAAAAATAATTATTTTTATCATGTTTAAAATATATATATTTCATTAGTAATCGTTAAATGAAGCATTTGGATTTAAATGATTGCAATTACTTTTCTCAAAATACTGGGTGTGTCACAATTCCCTCCCGGGTTTGGAAGACATATAAAAAAATAATATATTACCAATACAGCAAAAGTTGACTTTACTGGAGAAAGAAACACTACAAGTTTTGTTTCACAAATAACGAGCTTCCTGAGAACGAGTTAGTATAGATGGTATATCACAATTGCCTCTCGGATTCGGGAGGCTTATAAAAATAATATATTACCAACACATCAACATAGTTGACTTTACTAGAGAAAGAAACATTACAAGTTTTGTTTCACAAATGACGAGCTTCCTTGTTATTGGATTGGTCGAGTTTCTGATGACGACAATCGCCTTCTTCCGTGGCCATCTCGCTCTCCAGACCTAAATCCATGTGACTTTTTTTATGAGGTTACATAAAAGATCGTGTGTTCGTGCCTCCTATGCAACGTGATTTACAAGATTTATGCCAAAGGATCACAACCGCATTCGGTACCATTGATCGCGTCATGTTAAAGCGAGTGTCGGGAGGGAAGAATTCGACTTTAGACTTGACATCTGCTGCATCACGAAAGGTTCACATATTGCACACGTGTGAAACAAAATTTTTAATGTTTCTTTCTAAAGTAATGTCACTTTTATTGCTGTATTGGTAGTACACATTTTTTTGTAAGCCTTCCACAAAACCGTGAGGATACTGCGACACATCCTGTATGCTCACAGAAATCGCAAATACTTTGTTTTAAAATTTCAAGTTTATTGTTAAAGTTGATGAAGCATTTCTGAAAGCTACTATTACCTACAATAAATTCTTCAGTTAACGATATTATTTTCTGATTATTCTAATTGTCTACAATATTCAAACTTTATTTTTCAGTTATTACTCTGCGGCTGATGAATTTGACAGCGCAAAATATCGTCTACTGGATTACATAACTGAAATGGCAGAAATATATTACTTTGAAATGCCTGGACCAAGGTGAGCAACATTGAAATATTACTGGAGCAGCAAATATTTTTGTTTAAATTACCGCCCGTTAAAAATATAGAGCAGAACAAATTTTGTTCTTTATAGAAGTTAAATGACTAAAAGTAATTAAAAACGTATTTTTTTTATAAATTAGAAATAAAATGTTACCTTTTAAATCTCAACAACAGTCTGCAAAAATAAATTTTTATCAATTAATCCTTTATTTACAAATTCATTATGAATTTTAACCTATAAGGTTCTTCTGAGAGCAAAAGTAAAGCGCATTATACAATTCTTTTACAATTATTTATTATTGCCGGTACACTTTTATGTGATTGCACGCCATCTTAATACTTTAAAATCACAAGATAAAATTATCGCGTAAATAAGTGTTTCATATAAATCTATCAGCAAAATCATTTTAAATCGCTTAGTCAAAACAAATTCACGAGTAGTGAAAAGGTTAGATTTAAATATCACTGCTTTCATCATTTGATTCATATCTTATCTAATATCTTTATTTTTTTAAACAAACTTGCTTTTTTATATACTTTATATTTATGAAGGTAAAAGAAAAATATGTTCTTTTGTTCCTATTGACTTGACTTCCTATATTGCAGCTATCTATATTTATAGAAATAAATAAAAACTTCATAAAATAACACTCGTAATTTTCTTATCGACGAAACGTTAGTTTCCGGTTGAACAAAAAGTCCACCCTTCTTCAATTGTACAAAAAGTTCCACTATGTACACAAGCAGAAACGTTAGAAATGACTTCAGTTCAATATAGAGGGTGATTTGCAACTTTTAGGAAAAAGATGTAACGGATGATAAAAGAAATCAAGGTGGTTCAGAATCACAAAGCTAAGTGGGGTCGAAAATGTTGTCTTCATGTATTTTTACTTTGGAATCACTTCGGAAAGTGTATTGAAGTAATAGTGAACTTTCCGACGAATGGTTTTTGGAAAACTAATGTATCTTTCACAGAAAGCACCTTGACTAAAGTTGATAGTTTGCAAATTTTATTTCGCTTCTTTGATGCGATACAGCGTAGGAACGCCTATTATTTATGGGACCATATAAAGAAATTAGACGAACACTTTACCACTGGTTCCAATGTGATTATTATCGGGTTCATGAAGGTGACGTTTCCGACCCCAAATTCCTATGTAATTTTGAGCAAGCCACATAAGAGACAAGCAATGAAAAAATATTTCAATCAAAAAAATTCAAAATTATTCGATTTAGCCAAACTGAAAATACGTCTCGACCTTAGCTGCAGTTATGTAGTTCTTTTTCAAAATGACCAGACATGGCGCCTGTAGGTTATATAGTACGGTATTCTGAGAAGTCTTGGTTTTCTCTACCATCCCATGAACACCTCCCCTCCCCCCCCCACACGCTCCGAAGTGTTAAGAATCCTCATGCATTTAAAAACAGGCTGAGTTAGTGAAAGTCTACTTCCTCCTAATTGGCAAGCCGTAGTGACAAGCGATGAAGAAAAAAAATTCAAAATTAATTGATTTAGTGAAACTAAAAAATGCAACTTCGACCTAGCTACAGTTTACGCAGTTCTTCGCAAATTGAACAGAGGTGGCGCCTTTAGTAAGAGTATTTAAGTAGATTAAAATAATAATCTGAAGTATCTCTTTTACAGTAATCATAAAAGAAAAATTCGAAAAGCTTGGGAAAGCGTGTTGAAAGAAATTGAAAATTCGGGCTACAAATTATACTTTCCCGCTTGGACAGACTTTGAACGTGATCTGTATTTGACTACTTTGGACGTACGTAGAAAATTTGCCGCAAGGTGAGATGAAATTTCCGCTCTATATTAATTAAGTACGTAGAAACGATAAGGAAACCTGAAAAGGAATTCCAGATTAACAACAACAACATCTAAAAATTGCGAATTTAATTTAATTTTTTTTTTACTAATTATGAATAATATCTAAGATTATTTCAATCATGTGTTGGGGAAAAGTGTACTCACGAGCCAGTAAGACTGAAAGTGTGAACATAACAAAAGTCACTTCTACAGTTCAATGGCTGAAGGTCCCTTTGACGTAATTCTAGAAAAATAAATTAACCCTTTCCGTATAGCTCCCTTGAAATTTTTGGGTTGGAGAGCTCAAAAGTTGTGAGCCAGAAAATTTAGAACACTTCAATTCTTATGCAAGGAAATTTTTATAAAGTATCCACATTTTTTAAATGAATGCATGTGCTATAGATGCACTTATTTTTATACAATATTTTTAGATAAAAAAAATTAATTTTATGGCCTTTTCTTGAAAATAAAACGACCATTAAGGGTTTAATTTAAGCTTGAAGGATAGGAAACACCAGGACTAAATGAATGCATTATATTATTCACTAGTATGGTTTTTTGTATTTAATGATATACAACTATTTCTAATTTCTGAAAATCATTCTATTGCACTCTCTTACCGACTACCAATAAGCAAAGTTTAACATGCTTTGGTTAGTATTTTAAAATAATTTAAATTCAAGAGCAACCATAGTTTTAAAGGCTCTTGGGAAAATTTCTTTTCTTCATTTCAGCATATCTCAAAGTCCAAGGAAATAAAATTTGGATCCGTTCGAACGTGCTTTTGTGAACAAAAAAAAAATCAACTGATATACAGGATGTCCCAAAAAGGTGGTAACAGGCTTTAATTCTTTATCTATTAGAGATAAGTGGGCAATGTAAACTGAAAAATTTTAAAATGCGGTCAGAAATAATACTCGGTTAAGAAAAAAAATTCTCTTGTTAATTTTCAAAATGTTACACTTTTTAAATTTTTATACGATCCCCTTAAAAAAAAAGAAAAAAAAACATTTCCAATTAGTAAAATACGCTCCATACACTAATGAGTTGATGTACCAAATTTGAGCCTTTCATTATACGAAGTAGCAGACATATCTTTAAAGAAAGAAGATCGGGGACTATACATGATTTTGTATGTAAACGTTTATTCCAGAGTGAAAAAAATTCTTTCTTAATTCCTGTACGACTCCTGAAATGCGATCATTGGATGTGATTTTTTCCCTTCGAGTGCCATTGAAAAGTGGTTTAATTCAGCATTATATTTATCTTGATATCTCTGACACTTTTTAAGGGGTATAGTTTTTTAATTTTATAAGCCACCTCTATACTGCATTTGGCACATTTTACTAATTGGGAATTGTTTCGTAAGGGGGTCGTATAAAAATTAAAAGAGTGT
Organism: Cheiracanthium punctorium; assembly: GCA_038373885.1. Taxonomy (NCBI): domain Eukaryota; kingdom Metazoa; phylum Arthropoda; class Arachnida; order Araneae; family Cheiracanthiidae; genus Cheiracanthium; species Cheiracanthium punctorium. The sequence continues at coordinate 520,606 of JAWZYV010014973.1, read as the reverse complement.
AAATTTTGAAAATTTACAAAAGACTATTTTTTTTTTTAAACGGAGTCTTATTTCGGACCTAATTTTGAACATTTTTTCAATTGACACTGCCCACTTATCTCTAGTAGATAAAGAATTAAAGCCCGTCACCACCTTCTTGGGGCACCCTCTGTAGTTAAAATAGAACGTATGTTACATACAACAGTTCTGTTACCAGGTTTAAATCCCTAATTTCGTAGCTAAATTCTGCAGTTTTCTGAATTTTCAGCCACGAAAAGGAAATTTGATGCTGGGAAGGCATTCTTAGTCGTACTTTTAGGGAGGGGTTCACTGCTCACTATAATTACCGAAAATAAACTCGAAAACCAACTTTCCGTATTATGGATGAACGAAGTCGAAGGAATGTATTCAGCAATTAAATAAAATTTAGTAGTTTGAATTTAAATTTCAAAGTTAATTCAAAGTAAATGTCTATGAAACCACTGGGAAGTTCATAATTTTAGAAAAACTAAACCATAAATATAGGTTTAAGCTGTATATACCGCTTGCTTTATATTTTGTAAAACAACAAAAATCATCATCGTCACTATAATTTGTGATGTTCATATTTGTGTGCGGAAATGTATTTTAGTTCAGCATGCACGGAGAAGATCGTTAATATGTGATATATCCATTGCAGTATATCTCCATATAGAGATTACACATGCAATTATAAGTGATTAGTCTACATTTTATTTTAGTCCAATTCCGCCTCCTCCAAAACGACCTGCAACTCCTGATAGTGATATTGTACAGTTGACTGATGAAGACTATAGAAAATTACACGAAGTAAGCCAACAGCTCATTCCTCTATTTCTGAAAATTAAAGTAGATTATATCTGAATCATGCGCACTTCCAGTTAAATTTGATTTTTCAGAATCGTAATAGAGGAATTATAATAAGAAATGAAAATGAATTTCCTAAAATAAAAGAGGAAAATGATGAATACAAAATGGTCCATGAAGTGAGTGAAAAAAGTTCATTGCAGTATTTGAAAAGATTATCTATTTATTTAAAAGAGATTCCGTAGATCCCATAATTGCGTATTTTGTTATAGTTTTAATTTCTTGAAATCTGTTAATTGTTTTAAACCTTATGCTTTTCAGAATGAATTATTGGAAGAATGTGTTGTGAAAGTTGAAAATGATGTTCCAAAAAGGTATACGGTGCTTATGATAATTTATATCGCACAAATAATACGTAAATTCATATTTTTTGTGGAACATGAATTTTGTTCATCTAGTGTTTTTGTGTAGGATTCCTTAATTTAATTCACACAGTTTTTAGCTTCTTCATATTTAAAGTACGAACTCTGTATTCAAATATACGGACGAACACACTTCTACATTTTATCTATATAGTTCTATACATCTCCAGTTGATAAGAATTATACTGCCGTCGTTTTTAGGTCTTCATACATGCAGTTGCTGAAAGATACAACAGTACTTTCTCAATTAAATTAATTAAGAACATTGTAAGTAATACACATAGGTAGAAATGTCTTATATATATGTGCGTGTTATAAACAAATTCCTGCATAAATTTTATCAGTTAAATACATTTTTTTTTCTTATTGCCCTAATTATTTATCTTAGTTGTTTGAGAAACAGCCTATGTAATATTACTTGATATAATATATAAGGCGAAACATATTATTTATTTAAAAAGTGTTCCACTGGGAAAAAAAGGGGAAAATAAATGCTTTTTGGAAATAATAGGCAGTTATGGTGCTCTGGAATTTTAAGGAACGTTACATTAAAATACCATCTCTTACTGGATCTTTTACTGAAGAATTTAGGAAATTTCCTCTGAACTGTATTTTTCAATATAAATTGTTCAGCAATGTTACTTGAATTTCCATGCAACATTTCTTGAAATTCTAGGGCACCTCAGTTGTCCATTATTTCGATGGAATAATCCTGGATAATTTTTATAGCATTCTTTTTATTTTGAGAATTTTTTTTTATTAATTTGAAATAAAATAAATAAAAACTTAATTGAAATTGTTTTCATAATATTCGAGAGTTATTTGACTATTTTTTGGTATATCGTACACTTTTTCGTATTGCACATGGTTATATTCCCACAAAATTTATTAAACATCGAAATGAAGTACATAAGCATAGCTGATAATATGTACGGAATGTAAATAACTACTTTTCGTGAACAGTGATTTTTGGCTGACAAACTAGCAAAATTTTCCAGTTAAAGGCGCTATCTAATTATTATTCTGAAAAAATATCCAAAACAATTACTGTTAACAAAAAGAGGTTAATTATATTCCGTGCATGTATGTAGCTATATATTAGTTCGTAGCTATGTATTAGTGTAAAATGATTTTAAAAAGATCCCTTTTTTTTAATTTCGATACTGGCAAAGAAAGTAAATCTACCACTAGAGTAACAAAAAAAAGTAAAGTAAGTAAAGTCTAAAGTAACAAGTAAAGTAAAAAGTAAAGTCTAAAAGTAACAAAATTGCTTTAGTTCTTTACTGTTGAAGCTCAGAGTAATTACTATTCATAAATTTAATTGTAAGACACTTCATTTATAAAATGCACATATTGTACTCCAATTTCTTTAGAAAGCAGTAATGCATTATTTTCAAACAATAATGTGAAATTCTTGCTTCAGGATTTTTCATATATAGTTTTATTATTCTTATTTTATTTTCAGAAAAAAGAAATTCAGAAAATTGCGCAAATTTTTCTCTAGACTTTCGTGCATTAGAAAAGTAAGTATAGATACTTTTATTTTATGAAGTTTTCTTTTTAAATATTTCTGAATTAATTCCAAATTTACAGCATAATTCAAAAGTATACTTTGCACTTAAAGAAGAGAAAAGAAAAATCCCTCTAATCATACTTATTGCATTTTGAAGAATAAGTGGGTACAAAGTTGTTTTGTCTGCAAACCGTGCAAAGTCATGTCTCAGAATTGATTGCGTTGTTTTGTAGATTTGCAAAAACAAATATGTGAAGCTAAAAATAATAGAAAACTTTAATATTTTTGGGGGGGTTAAGAAGGGTTTGAAAAGCATTTTTTTTTAAATTAAATACAACGACAACCAAGAAAAACTATTATAACAGGTGTGCGCACATTGCTTAAAAATTTCAGAAGCTGCATAGATATTACAAGAAGATCTGCTTTTTATAATATTATAACATTACAGTGAAACAGTCCAAATTACATTTCTGTTGCAATTTTAGCAAAAGGAAAGGAAAGTACCCATGACATTTACAAGAAGGGATGACTACGAAACGATAAAAAGGGTTGTCTCGTCTCGCATATCATCTGCAAATTTTTGTCTTGTCTCCAATATTCTTGATGGATACTAGGAAAATAGGGTCTCTTGTAACTAAATCTCTATGGATAACAATGGAAAATATGTCTGTCTTGTGTCACAAAATCTCTATGGATAGCAGTGGGAAACAGGTCGATCTTGTGCCCCATATTGATTGTAAAGCTCTTATTCTTCTTGTCTTCCATCCATACCTATTTACAATTACCTCCATAAGTTTGATACGTTTTGTGGGGACTGCAAAGTATCCAACTTGCGAAGGTACTTCTGGTACTCATGTATATTTCTTTATTGCTTAGTTCTCTTTTATAATTTAGATTTGTTTTATTTACTCAATTTTCGATTTTTAAGAATTAGAACATAGTAAAGAACCAGTTTCGTCTAAATTTTCTTCGGCTGCCGCTGTTTCATTGCGACATGTAGCGTGAACGCTTCCTTCCGGATGCTTTACAACTGGGGTTAAAAACATCTAAACTTGGACTCCTTCCCCTGCTTTTGCTCCTTCTGCGTCTCGAGATCTACACCCCACATCCCACTTTGGAACGGCTCCTGCTATGACGTCACGAACTGCAGCCTGGCCTTTGAAGGAAAATAAATGTGAATTTCTCATACGAAACGGAATCAGTAATGCAATTGTTTATAAGTGAGTATCTTACTCCTTTTTTTTTTTTGTAAATATACTCGTTTCTGACTTTGAAAAAAGTACAAAAATAATCCATAGTAGATATATTCTAAAATTACCGTTAAAAATTGTAGCAATGACAGCGCTTTGCCCTTGAAAGAAATAAGTTTTTACGGTCTTTAATTGTACAATTTTACAATATATCCGCTGTTTGACTACCAATTAGATAAAAACGTAAACATCCGGTTTAAAGGAGGAAACGGACACATTCCCCTACTAGCAATTTTGCTCGGGCCGTCATCGGCTGGCTGCGTGGCCGGTGGTAGCCCGAGCAGAATTGCCAGTAGGGTCATTAGTTGTTGGGGGGGACAGTCAAAGTGCGCATGCTTAAAATCTGGAAAGCAGCAGAGCCCCGACTATCCGAGCCGAGGTGGCATGGATATGAATATGAGCATGCATCGGACTGCTGAAATCTCGAATAACACAGCCAGTCAATTTTCGCCATACTGATTGTTATAATCTAGCATGTTTTGACTCTTCGAGTCTGTATCTATTTCTTCCCCATTAATCTAAGTGGAGCAATGGTTAAAGCGAACAGCTTGGTTGAGTTTACTATCTCAGTTAACATGAAGCATTGGATGAGCCTGGCTCGTATAATCGACTTTTTAGTGTATACATGTTCGTACTTTCAGTAGCTGATCGACATTAGTTTTCTTTCCTCCCTATTTTTAAATCCTTTCTAACTCAATACAATAGACATAAAAATAAATGAATGCAAAATTAATTTTCCTAAACGTGACAAAAAAAGAATTCGAAAACATTAGTTGCTAATTCAACTTAATGGAAAGCGCTAATTGAATTAGCGAATAATGTAAACTCTTCTGCCAAAGGTATGCTCATAAAATTTATGCTGCAGTAAGAGCGAATCGGGGCCATCGTGATTCTACCGGGTCTGCTTGTGCACTCCGAAAGAGGCCTGCGGACGTTTCCTCATTGGTTAGATTCGGACGTTAGATGACGTATCTAAGTGCTGGAACCAATAGGTGAGCATCCGTAGGCCACTTTGGATGACCCATTGGAGTGCACAATGAGGCCTAGTAGAATCAGGATGGCCCCGGGTGAATCTACTTCATTATATTAACTGATAAATAAATCCCTTTATGCAGTTTAAAGCTTGCTTTTAGCACTTTATGCATTACATTCTCTAAAAACAGCACTCGACTAAGAGATAAACTTCCCACGTTGGTTTCGTATTTTAAGAATTATTTATCATGGAATACGAATTAGCCTATGTATAATTATAACTTTCCATATTTCTCTCGAGTTGTGAGTTTTTCAAAAGCTCAATAATTTTTCGCAAAGCTAAAATAGAAATTTTCGTTTATACTCGAATACTTTTTTGTGAGGTTGCACATTTTACTTTATATTAAAAATCTGTTCTACAAGGTAATTTAAGGCGTCTGTGATGATTTTGAGGCTTAAAAATCAATGGAAAGGCTTTTGGTAGGAAATATTTCATCGTCAATTTCGAACTTTTCTGGAATGTTGATTAGCAAATTTTTGGAATTTGTCGTAAAAAGGTATTACTAAAAAGATTCAAGAAGGTTTTCCTAGCTTTAAAAACGGTAAAAATAAATTTCTCCACTGATTTTTCTCACACGTGCTACTTGTGCTTGTGAGAAATTATAGACAATATATTTTGATAAATATTTACAGTATTCTGGATACATACAGGTAGAAATTTTTTCTATCCACACGTTGTCCTGTAGTTACTTTTAATTACGGCAATACCCGTTGCTGTAATAGTCACTTATGCTCTAAACTATTATACTGTAGATTTTCAGTGTAAGGAATGGTACAATCAGAATTTATTTCTCACTAAACTTTTAAATGTACTCTTGCATATTTCAGAATGCCCGATAACAAAGAGAAAATTGCATCAGCTAGATATTAGGTTTAAAAAACGTAAAATCTAAATAATTTCAGCATGAGCCAGGGACAAATGCATAGCAGTTTTCTAGAATTTTCATCTTAAAAGTACTTTTAAATCCTCGGGCTTCATTTAAAGTTTGAGGTTAAAGATTCAAAATAGTCTGTAACTCATGTTTGTTGCAGCTTAATAATAATTCTTTGTATACAGAATATAGCATTATTATTGCTTTTAAATCTTTTTCAGATACCTAAACATAACCTTCAGCTTTCACCATACAATGCATTTCTCTGAAAACCAGTTTATCGTTTATTCCACAAATGAGGTAACACCAGAAAGCCAAGCCAATTCAAACTGCGTGTACGCCACCAATAGTTGAACAATTAGCTACCGTTGCTGACAATCCGAGGAACATTTAAACTGAAAGTATATGCTGTCGATGAGTGACTTTGCTAACTTTTGATCTGATGGAAGCTACTTGGCCGAATCTTTTTGTTGGTATTAATCGAAGACGCAGCTTACGTTCAGAAGAGATACTGCAAGAGATTTTACTTTTGGCAATTGCTTGAAGTTTGGCGTTTGGCAATTGTTTGAAGAATGTATGCTATAGCAATATACCGAAAGCCGAAAGCGCTCTTCACAACTTCAGCAAGTTCGTCCCGATATAAAAAGACCAAGAAACATCGAGCAAACTGCAACTCTGTTTTGTTTTTACCTAACTGCGTCTGGGATGTGAAATATTCGTCATTGATATCATTAGAGTAGAATGGCCATGTTCAAACCATTTGTTGAATCGCAAAATAGCACTTGGGATTAGAACATAATGTGCTTTAATAATCGATGAAAACTTTGGGCCATCGTAGTACTTGTAGATGGGCAGACATATACCTGACGTTATTAAGGAAAACGCCCATTCTCGGCTGTTCTGGACAGATGAATCCCTCTAGGCAGATGATCGATCCCAAGACTGTCGATAGGCTTGTGCGCTCTTAAAGATTCCACACTAAACCGGAAAGAATTCCCTGGAAAACTCAGTGCTCGGGTTCCTGTCGAAATAGCAGTTTTTGATTAGAAACAATTCTCCCGAGATTGCTCATACATGGATCAAATCAGTGATGCACCATAGCAACTTCAGTCTAAAATATACAGCGTAAACAACACGAGAGTAAAAAGTCTGCAATACTGTAACAATCCTAATAACACATTTCACTGCCAGGATCAACTAATAATGACTTTTCAGTTATTCTTACAACACTGACTGTCTGCGTACAACCTATTTTATGGCGAAGATTAACAATGTTGTGATCAACGTGTACATTTATAAAGTACAGTACAAACTTTATTAACAATAAGATATATTTGAGATATTCTGAAATAGTTAAGCAGCAGATGCATTTTTTAAAAATATATTCAATAGCAAGATGTATCTTAATGAAATAGAAAATTAAATAATTATTCAATAGCAAATGTAATTCAATAGCATTGTAAACAATAAATAATAAAATAGCAATAGTAAATACTGCAGTTGTTATTTTTTATTTATTTATTTATTTTTTGCTTATAGATTTTTAAAATTCTATTTATTTATTTATTTTATTTATTTATGTATTATTTTTATTTATTTATTTTTATTTCACACGCATTCACAACATCGTTGTTTTCAGTTTTTACTATTACTACATTATTTTAGCGTCAGTGGGGTGGGCAGTAAGAACTATACGGAAGCGTGAAATAGATTTAAAAAAAAGTAGATTATTTCCTCAACTTACGCAAAAGTACCCCCCCCCCCCGATACCCAAGCGCACAAAAATGATAAAAAAGAAGCATGTTTTTTCTTTTTCTATACAAAAGTGATATTTTTCTGCTGCTGAGAGCTGTAGATTTCTAAAGAATCAATGAAGTAATGATATTTTAAAAGTATTGCGTAAAATTATACAGTAGAAAGTGTAAACATTTTATTATTTTCAGTTTTGAAGAGTGAGCAGATCTATGACTCCTGTAGGGAGTAAGTCATTGTTCTTTAAATAGACGGTGTTCAATTTTTGAAAATATGCACGCTTAGGGATTTAAGAGATCGTTTCTTGGAGCACTGAATTCTGATTTATTATTGACAGAAAATATTATTAACAAATGCATTTTATTTGTGTAAAACTGAAGGGTGAGTCTTTCGAGAGTTAAATACGTTTTCGTTTTTTTTTGACTTAAAATGCAGATTTTTTACTATGCATTACAAGTTACAATGGTGGCATTGCACCCTGATATATGTACAGCAGAGTACTTGTCTATGAGTCATTTTTCACACGCATCAACCTTTTCTGACTTCCCTTGATTTAGTTTAATGCTCATAAACATTTTTTGTGTATAGTTCTGTGTTATAAACTTCCATTGAAACGTTACTTTCAAACACTTACTTCTGAATTTCAAAAACGGAATTCACTCTATGGTGAAATATTGTAAGCGAAGACTGAAACTAACTCCTAAGTGTACAGTGTCCATTTTAAGTTAACGTCTAAATTGTAGCATTTTCGCGGTTGGTAGAAAAATACATAAACTTTATACTATTTTACACTGGCGTAAGCAATATTTCATTTCCTTGGAGGGGGAGGGGGCTTCAGCCTCTCAGCCAGACCCCTCGAATACCGCAGATACACGCCAGCTATTTTACTATCTTAATTTCGAGAATGATATATTTGGTTTCCAAAAATGTTTAAGGGATTGCAAAGTGACACACCGAAATATTTCACAGTAAAAAAAATTATTTTATTACATTAAGATGTATTTATTTTTTCATTGTAATGAAAAATTTATTTATTTATTATCTATAAAAATTTATTTTTACTGGCATCAGTAAAAAATGAAAATATGATACAAATGACTGGGAACTAATGATAGTCAAAAGAAAGCTAACTTAATTATGAACATAATTTTTTAAATGCTGTTACTTAAACAAAAAAGAATTTGTAAAGGGTTTTATCAACGTGGAGAGAAGATAATACCTTTCGAGCAAAAACTCTCTTGAGTGTCTTTCAATTTTTATATCCTGTCCTAGAATATTTATTTCACAAAACGCCGTATTTTAAAATATTTACCATTCATTCCAATAAAAAATTTTTAAATTGATATTTACTTCTAAATTCAAGTCTAAGAAACGTGGGATAAGAGTGACTACAGTTTTATGTTTTTACTTTATCCTCTCGGAAAGCGGGTAGCAAATTAAACTGTTAGGAGCTAAAGGAAAAGCGGCAGTTTTGTGTTTTTGTCAAACTTTCTAATTCCTATAAACTTTTGTATTTATCAGTGAATTTATAAAAATATTTGAAAATAGTAAGGGGGGGGGGAGGCTGGGAGACTGCTAGGTAGGGCTCCGCCCCAGTAGCCCCCTTTCTGGTTATGGCCCTGTTCTGGTTATAAAATTGCATTTATCTTTAATCACTGAGCTATTTAGATATCTAAATCATACTCCCAGAATTCATCTTATTTCTTACAAATGTTTAAAAAAAATCAGTATATCAGTGTATTCTTTAAAAAATATAAAGACTTAAATAATTTTTGCCCCAGGAGCATAAAAAAAGAAGTCCATACCTAATCGGTGAGTTACTCCTGAGGGATTGTAGCTTGTAAAACTTCATAAGTTTATCAGAGTAGACAAACATCAGCTTTTTTTTAAAATTTGTTATTTTATGCTTAATTTTTGTGACATGGGTAAATCTTTGGGATTTTGGATGTAGATATGTAGTGATGAATGTTTCAGAATCTTGTTTTCTTGTAATATATATTGGGTATATTTATTATTGGCTTTAAGTTTGGGTACAGTGTCTACTACTTGCACATACATTAATACTTTAAAAAATGTATAAGTTAGAACAAAAATTTATTTAAAAACCTTTTTCTTTATTATTTTAGCACAAAATCATTTTTGAAAAAAAAAATATCGAAAACAGTTTATTTTTTATAAATAGCAACATCAGCACATGAGCGGAAAGTTTCTTGAGGACCACAACCAAGTGTTTGTTTCCCATTTGAACACATTCCCCAGTTGTTTTCTGAAAAATGCATAAATATAATTTAAAAAATTAAAATCAATAAATAAAGAGAAACAAACAAAATAGCAACAAAATAACACTTTCACACAAGTTAGAAATTTCCCCTCATTGTTTTCTTACTTCTTATTTTAAAAATGTTTAAATGCGTAAGCATATAACTGAAATTTAATTGTATGTTATACTGAAAAATATTTTGCTAAATACACAATTCAAATTAGAAAAAGGAAAGAAATAAATTTAAAATTATTTAATGCAAATAAAATTTTGAAAGCTATGCTTTCGGAATACTAATGCTCCAATGGGGAGAAAGAAAGAAACTGTATTTTTTAAATAGGAAATTTTAAACTTTTTCTATTACTCGTAAACCATCTACGAGTTATTCCGTAAGCTTATATGCAGATAGTTTACTTGTGACACTTCGTCATTAAATAAATTTAAATAATGTTTTTAGGCCCTAAAATGTAATTCAATGATAGAAGAAATTTTTTTGCTATTATTGAAACCAAAACTTGTTAAGAAATAGCTTGATAAAACCCAAGAGTGGAGTGAATAAGCTAAATGAATGAAATCAGAAATATATATATTTTTTCATGAAGGCTCTCCACTTCAAAAATAATTTCATAGATGGCAGCACCAAATACAAAATAAAGGCTTGAGCTTGCAGATCCTTCATAAGCTGTGATTATACAGTTAACTCGCGATAACTCGAAGTCTTATAAGACGAATATTCGTTTATCTGGAAGTTTTCATCAAATCTCAATACAGTTGAATATTTTCAACACAAAACTTTCTCTTATAAATCGAAGCATTCTCTTTTAAGTCGAAGATTTTATTTCATTCCATGCTTAGGAAATCAGAAAAAAATAAAAATAAAATAGGGTTATTTTTTTTATGTCTTTAAACTCCGTGCACGTGACGTCATTAGCGGTATTTGAGCAGTCACGTGTGAGTGCTTATGGTGGTTGATTTGTTTTCAGATTGTTGAGATTGTGAGTTTCAGCTTGAAGGTTATTTAACACTTTTTTAGACATCATAATTATTTGCAAAAGAAGAAAGAATAGTAGTCGTTAACAAATAATAACGCTTTTCTACATGAATTTTCTTTTCATTGTGAGATTTTGTTTTAAGTATTATAAATCATTAAATGCTAAAAATACAAAGGGCCATTCCATTCCATTCAGCTTATTACGCGCACGCGGTGGGAAAAAAAAAAAAAAAAAAAAAAAAAAGATTCCTTCACCCTGGCTACTAATTTGGGTTCGAGCAGGCAGGTGACATTTTTCGTGCATCTTTTGGGCCTCACCATGGCACAGTGGTTACCTCACTGAAAATAGTAGATGGCCGAAGTGTGAAGGACCCGGGATCACATCGCGCGGCTGTCGATCTAACTGTCAGGAGTTTGGTAGGTTTTCTCCAAAAGTAACGTGAATACGCGTTAGAGAACTTGGTAGAAAGTCCTCCTACCAAGGCGGACTTTCTAAGGAGTTCTAAGGTCCTCCATTCTTGGCAGATCGCATTGGCGTAGCGTTGCCATAATCACACATTCAAACGTGCATGTTTTTATTATTTAAGATATAAACAATTCATTTTTTCATGTACTAAGGAGTACAATATCGATTAATCACTATTTATATCACACAAAAATTTAAGCTTTTACATGAAAAGGGGAACGAGAGCAAATGCGTGTAACTCGAACTTCTCTTTACTTGAAGTATTTCGCTGGTTCCTTGGATTTCTAGTTATCGCAAGCAATATATACTATAAGGTCACGTTACGCCTGTCAACACACCTGAACAATTATGAAGAATTTAGGATTAAAAAGCAAAGTATACAAATTTTATCCAGCCCATACTAAAGGTAAGGGACTATTTTGCTTCTTATATTTTTTTTCTCGAAACGTATGTATAGTTTTAATTTCATTCTTCAGTGTGTTTTATAAAAGATAAAAAAATAAAGTAAAATTCCAATATGCTGTATACGTACCGCCTCTATATTGCCACTGCAATACACATTGCGTACATATTAGATTCTTTGGGAGTCTCAACGGTATATTTATCAATCCAAGTTGCGTTTTTTTCACGTAATATCGATATCCTGTCCCATCTGCCAGTTGAAGAGGATAAGCGTCCAGACATTCTTGCTTTACTATTCGTTTAGGGTTGTTGTTTGGGCATATTTTGAATTCGAAGTATCCAAGGTGGTTGGCCGTGAGATCGACTGTTGCTGTTATTACCTGTGAAGTCATATTTATTATTATATTTCAATAAACATAATTTATTTTAAAAAAGTGAAGAAGAAACACCATTTTAAATGCGCCCTTAAGTGCTGTATGCATATCATAATCTATGAGTGTTTGGGCCCTATTTGTCTTCTTTGCTTTAATTGGGAAGAGTACAGAGCGTGTAAAAACTTTAAGGCAGGTAATGTTTGCTCAATGTTTTCAAATATAAGAAAATATTTGCTTCATGCTAAGCATTGCAGTGTTTATCTCTAACTTTAGAAGACCAGTGCGATAGACAAAATTTTTAATAAAGAATTATTACAATTAAAATTAAGTGGATGAAAAATAGCTTCATTTTACAGTGAAAAAATATTAAGGCCAAAAGTAAAATTTTACAATATTTTTGTACAAATACACTCATGTCCATAAATTAAGGATAATTCAGAATCACACAGAAATTGATCTCTAAAATAAAAATTTCACCTGTGGAATGATCACACACATCTTGAAGAAGAATATGCAAATTACAGGATACCACCAGATGGCGTGGATGGTACGTCACAATGACGAGAGTGTAAGAGAGGGGTATATAAGGAATGGTGGCAAAGAAGTAAAATTGTTCACAAGCGCTGTGAAAGCCTTTCAGTGCAAAAACCGCATAGTTATGGCAGAAAGGAGGCATTTGGATGATGTTTTACGTGGCAGAATTATCGGACGACTGGAATGTGGACGTACCCAGCTGGAAGTATCCGAGGAACTTGGAATCGCCCAGAGTGTCATCTCCAGGCTTTGGAAACGATTCCAAGATGATGGTAATGTGAGTAGACGTTACAGCACAGGTCGCCCCCGAGTTACAACGCCGAATGAGGACCGCTATTTGGCAGTTACTGCCAAAAGAAACAGACGGAGTACAGCATCAGACCTGTCTCGTCAGCTCTCTTCAGCTACCGGTACGACAGTTTCAAGGCAGACCGTGTACAGACGCTTAGGGCACATTGGTCTATATGCTCGTAGGCCTGTCAGATGTGTTCCACTTACCGCAACTCACTGTCGCCTGAGATTAACCTGGAGTAGAGAGCATGCATTGTGGACACCGCAACAGTGGTCTTGTGTGATGTTTTCCGACGAGTCCAGGTTTAGTTTGGAGTCTGATTCTCGCCGGACATTCATCTGGAGAGCGACAGGTACCCGTTACCACCAAGAGAACACCATTGAAAGACACCGTTACGGTGGTGCAGGATGGCTCGTTTGGGGAGGAATTATTCTTGGTTCCAGAACTGACCTGCATGTTCAGAGTGTAACGATGACAGGCCACATCTATCGGGATGTCATTCTGGAACAACATGTACGTTTGTTTCGGGGCGCCATGGGTGCTGAATTTGTGCTTATGGATGACAACGCCCGTCCTCACCGTGCAAACATTGTAGACGAATGCCTTCAATCGGAGGATATCACCCGTATGCATTGGCCAGCATACTCACCGGACTTGAATCCAATAGAGCATGTGTGGGATATGCTTGGCCGACGAATTGCAGCCCGTCAACCCCCTCCCACCTGTCTACCGGAACTCCGGAGTGCATTGCTTGATGAGTGGTGTAATATTCCCCAAGATCAGATTGATCATTTGATACTCAGCATGCCTAGGCGTTGTCAGGCCTGTATTGCATCGTCCGGGAGACATACTCCGTATTAACCATCCTATTAACCATGTTATACTGTTTTTTGTAAATAGGTTCTTTTTTGAAATTTGGTCAAGGGAGTAAAACTTGCAATTTTTATTAATTATGTCAAACATATAGCATCTTTTTTGCTCTTTACTTTTTGTTTAATAAATAGACTTTACAAATAAGTCAAATTTGTTTTTTTTCTTTCTCTTTCTTTGCCTGAACTTCATTATCCTTAATTTATGGACATGAGTGTACATTTAACGTTCTCAATTTGATTTCATGTTTTAGGAAATGGAAATATTGGTTACGGACAATGACCTACGCGAAGGACCTGGGATGAAATTGCCTTAAGTGGGGACTTTTTAAGAGGTCCTAACCAGTATTTACGCGAAGTTTCAGAGAAAACCACGGAAAACTCCGAATGGTTACGTCGTCGGACGCGACCTGGTTTCGAACCAGACACCTTCTGTCACCTAGTTCAAAGCGCTAGAGCTATGGCACTGGTGGAGCTTCACGCTTTAAAATACAAACTTGAGATTATTTGAAGAAGGTAATTATCGCTTGTTTTTGTGTGTTTATAATAATGTCATGAGCGAAGCGATTAATATAGAACTTGAAAAAGGACAAATTATTGCTCTTTAGTCATCAGGGTTGAGTAGACGATCTTCATTGAAGAAGATTGAAAGGTCTAAAACTGCTATAAATAATTTCTTTAATTTGAATGATAGCTATGACAAATGTAAGTAGGTCTAAAACTTTATCATCCAGAAATGAAGAAACAGTTTTGCGACTGGCTTCGACAAGAAAATATTCAAGCGCGGAAATTAATAAAAAAACTGGCTTTAATGCTTGTAAAAAAACTATTTATAACACTGTTAGAAGGGCTAATAATTTGCAGAACGCAGCTAAACTCTTAATTACCTATGCATACAATGTAACGTCATTTGCTAGAGAGACAATGACTTGGAATGACCAGTGGATCCAGGTAGTTTCCTCCGATGAAAAAAAAAATGAAGTTAGATGTTCCTGATATTATGGAGATATTACAGGCACGATTTGCGAAAAGAAAAAGAAAAGTTTGACAAACGTCAATTTGATGTGGCACCTGTTATTGCATAACGATGCCTTTTTTTACTGGAGTTGGATGTCTGTCCTTTATTTCAACTAAAATGAACTCAGAGGCATATAAAAAAATTCTTGAAGACCACCTATTGCCAAATGTAGTTGATTTGCCAGGGGGAAAAAAGCGTTTCCCAGCAGGATAATGCCCCGATTCACAATTGTCGGTCTATGAAAACCTTGTTTAGGTGCAAAAAATTCAAACATTACGTTGAGTATCTAGAAGTCCTGGTCTCAACCCCATTGGAACTCTGTAAGGTAATCTTGCTGGACTCTTATATAGCCATGGAAGGCAAGATTCTTCGTTCATCGAAGTAAAATCTGCAGTTAAAGATAATGGGGTGAAAATGTGCTTTATCCCACCGCTTGGCGATTGTCAACAAACTGGCGAGTTGGCGCTTTTCTCTGGAACGTCTCTTCGATTGCAACTTCTGCTCTGTTCGGTTCGTAATCTCTAGGTTCCGTTATTTTGGTTTTTCTCGTTCGGCAACGCGCGTGTGACGCAAAAGGCTGTGAGATTCAGCCATAGAGGAAACGCACTTGATTCTTACGATTATTTCCCAAGATGCACCGCAGCTGCAGAAACGTAAACAAAATGGCGATTTAGGAAAACCAAATATTTTTAAAAATGGAACTATTTAAAGTAAAAATAGCAAACTATTAAAAACAAAAGAGGAAGAGCCCCTTGAAAATATGCTAACGCTGGCCGTTTGCGAGGCCCAAAAAAATTACTAGGTCCGGCCATCGCTTTAAGGGGCCCTCGAAAATATGCTAACGCTGGCCGTTTGCGAGACTCAAAAAAACATCAGTGGGTCCGGTCATCGCTTTAGGGGGACCCCTCGAAAATGCGCTGACGCTGTCCGTTTGCGAGACCCCCTAAAAACATTAGTGGGTCCGGCATCGCTTTAGGGGGTCCCCTCGAAAATATGCTAACGCTGGCCCTTTGCGAGACCCCCCAAAAAATCACTGGGTCCGGCTATCGGTGCAGAGGGCTTTACGAAAATATGCAACCGCTGGCCCTTTGCTAAACTGAAACATCAGACTATCATCTACAACCTCAAAAAAAAAAAAAAAAGTATTCGAGAACGCCCAACTCAACAGAAATATGAAAAGTTATAATTACATGTAACATGTAACCTAATTCATATTTTAAAATAAATAATTTTTACTGTATGAAACAAACGTAAGAAGTTTTCACTTTTACATGAATCTTTTTTTGACAGGGTGCAGTTATCTTTAACTGCACAAGTTCAAGCAAATTAGAATAGCTAGATTACGAAAGAACGAAAAATAACAATAACGCATGCTCACAAACGCAAATTAACAGCTTAGTGACGTCAAATTGAGTAAGCAAATTCGTTACATTCATCTGTTTACGTCACACAATAGCTAGCTAGAATAAAAAATATGAATTACGCATGCACAAAAATGCAAGATATTTCGGATCTTTCCACAGTTCTAAAATATCTAATTTGCAATATTAGGCTCATTATCGTCCCTCCAAAAAAAAAAAAAAAAAACATACTGCTTATTTCGGCTTTCTTAAAAATATTCAGCCTTCAGCTGAAATTAGTTTCCCCTCCGCTAAAGAGGTTTTTTGACAGAACCTTTTAATTTGTATTGGCAGCCATGTACAGGATGTATTTGCATGTAAATCAAACGGGGAGAAACCAACCGTTCTTCCAGTGGTGTCAAGTATTTTAAACAATCCGGTATTTCGGGGAATTCGAAGCCATTGCTTATAGCTAATTCTGGTATTGTCAATTTAATCAAACAATCGTAACATGTTTTGCAAAATTTGCCAATATCATCGATATCTTTGTAAAAGACTAGTTTTATAAAGTCCGTTGTCGCTCCTTTGGACAGTAAAGTTGTTTTGGAATGGGTTCTTATTGACTTTTTGAACCACAGTCGATCACAACAATAGCATTGGTGGATTGGACCATCAGCAACAGCTTCGAAAAATTTCTCAGCTAATTTACGAAATTCTAGTTCTTCACACCTTACATTTAGATCAGTATCTGTTCTTGGTCTTTTCGATGGTATATCTAGACAGAGTCGTAAACGTTTTCTGTCTTGTCTTCTGGATTTGGATTCCGCTTCTTGAACACGAAAATCTGGATCTTCCCTTTTTCTTTGCATAAATAGACGGTTAGTTTCATGATGACTTTCTTCCGGATTAGACAACTGGCGAGGACGGCCAGCGCGGCCTTGAACAACAGTCCCGGGTATATTCTTCTGATATTTAACGATGTAATACTGAACAGTAGAGCGTGAAATACCAAGCCTACGAGCTATTTCACACTGATCCCGCAAAAATGAAAATTTTAGAAATGCCACGACAGAACACCACCACTTGCTCCGAGGAGGGACAAAAGTTTGAACGCGACTCTGGAAACAAATCCAAGTTCTGAAAAATGAAATCGGAACCTCGGGAACTTGACAGCCAGTCGCAGACGCTCTGACAAAATCTTACAGTTTCCCCTTTTGTTTCATCTGACGTTACTTTGAAATTTTTCAAGTATCCATTATTCCAATCATGTGTCGGATCTTGGTGTGTTTCAAATTTCCGTGAGATCTGTAAGATTTTATTTACTATCAATTATCATCCACGACTTTTTTTGTCTGCCCAAAACTATTACCCTCTTTAGCGGAGGGTAAAAAAAAACCGTCGCCAATCGGTGTGCTAAAGCACATTTTAGACGATAAGGGTATAAAACTGATCCAATCTTGTGCCGGAGCCACATTGTATCCATGAAAACGAGATTATTCTAGCTGATTAGGAATAATGGCGACTCAACAATGCATTAATAACTGTTTTCTGTATCGATAAAATGCATTTTTGTTCTATGGCCTTAAAGTTGTTACACAGACCGTTATCAGTTAATTTATAACATTATTGACACTTTGCAATAAAATATTTGCAAATGACAATTTTTTCTGCTTAATGTCTTTTTTATAATCCATACTAAGCATTAGAATTCTATTTTTCAGAAAGTGTTTTTCCCCTTTTCGAATATTCAGGTTAACTTATACTGGCCTTAGAATTCTTATACGCGCTGTATCATAGAATATTTCAACCATATGCCTTTCTTATAGAACTATCATTACAGAATTAAAAAAAAAACATTAATTAATTAATTAATTAAAAAAATTGACTTAAAATTTTGCATTCACTTTCCACATTTGGAATTAATAGAATAAATTTAATCTAACATAGAAGTATTTTTAGCACTCTAGTGCTAAAAATACTTCTGCGTTATGTAAACCTTACTCAAACAATAGCTCAAGGATAAGATGACAGTCTTCCTGAATTGGTTTCATCAGACTATATTACGAAAAACTTGCTCATTCAGCAAATACTGGCGTGTTACCAGGGACGTACCCAGAAAAAAATTTCGGGGTGGGTCCAAATATTTCGGTGGGGGTGGAAGCGGTGAAAAATTATACAACAAAACTTCATGATTATTATTTTGTTTACAAAAACTGAAAATTCGGAGGGGGTCCGGACCCCCTGGACCATCCCCCTGGGTACGTCCTTGCGTGTTACTATTGTTTAGCAAATATTGATAACTTATATAAATTTGTCTGTCGATAGAATCATAGATACAGAGAAATCCATCTTACTTTTTAGCACGACATTTCCCGTCAAAAATGGTCACGATTATTTTAACAGCACTGACTCTGCTGAAAATGAAGAACGCGAGAAGAGCTAGATAAATTGCCCAATGCAGAAAAAAGGGCAGCCGTTGCCATCGCTCGACTTAACTACCAGCAACATGGCGGACGATCGAAACGTTAATCGCGTGCCACAGATCGTGAGACCCTTTTTTTGACGACAGCTGGCTGTGCCCGCGCACAGCCAGCATTGGGAAAGGGTTGCGCCTCAAAGGGTTAAAAGCAGCACACTCATCTCAGGTTATAAATGAAAAAGCGAGATTGCTTCCCATATCACGAATAGGGATGGACTGCGAGACAAGACAGAGATTTGCAGTTATTTTGCGAGACGAGACAGACACATCTTACATTGTGATATAGGGATTTTTGCGATATGAGACAAAGCTTTTCAGCGATTTTGCGAGACGAGACAACCTATTTTTCATCTCGGGTCCATTCCTAATCATGAACCATAGTTCAGTCACATTTAAGACTATGAAGACTTCATCACGGAATTCAGATGCATGTAGACGACATTTGCAACCCTTCATTTCCATCTAATTTCGAGTCATCTAGGCATACCTTACCCTTTCTAGACGTTTGTAACTCTGACGAAGAGACAACCTGTATAAATAGGGGTGATTACAAAGAAAATATTATTTTTTGTGGTAATCACTTAAAATCTTTTACGAAAATGTGTTCTTTTGTATCGTTTTGCTTATTTCCTTCATGCCCTCACCAATGATGAAGTTATATGAACAGGCACAATTCTAAAATCTGGGCAGGAGTGGAAGTTGGGCACAGGCAGAGTGAATGTGTGGATGGGATTCGAGTAGTCTGTGGATCTTCATGCTTGTCCAGGATGCAGCTACTGATAAGGTGGAACTCGACATGTTGGAGCAATTCTTGAAAGCATATTAAAAAGTTATGGGATTAAGGGTCTGTGGTGCTCCAACAAGATGGAGCACCATCTCATTTCACCATGATTGTTGGGGACAACCTCAATCAGGCTATCCTTGGCAGATAGTTTGGTCGGAGTTCGCTAAGGATGTGGGCTTTGCGGTCACCAGATTCGATTCCTACAAGATTTCTTTACACGTCCATTTGTAAAATCCAAGTTGTACCACGTGGATACTCAAAATTCGAACAGCTTAAACAGCAGATAAAAGAGCAGCATCTATTGAGGACATTACACCAACTACGTTGCTCCATCTTTTCCAGTCCACGGTGTTAAGCCGAGTGCTATGACGAGATGCCCCAAAGGGACACATTGATATTCACTAAAGTGTGCCCTGATATGATATGTGTTCCATTTATAATGTAATTTATGAAATAAAATGCTGTTATGACAATAATGTATAGTTACTTTCACCCTGCGTATGCATTGTGCGTGTGAGTACATGCATACATATTTAACATTCTAAGGAATAAAAGCGGTTCATATCCGAGGATAACAGAAACATAAGAAAAGCACCATTTCGTCCTTACCTGTCCAACAGTGTAGTTCCGTACAATAATGCCTAACCCATATTTACCGCCAGCTTCATTTGGGCGAGGCTGCCGAAGGTGATAAGCGTCACCGCAGACACCGCATTTACCGTTGTTGATTTGGGAGTGCACCTGAAATAGATAAAATAAAAAAAAATAAAATATTCAGCCTTCACCTGAAATTAGTTTCCCCTCCGCTAAAGAGGTTTTTTGACAGAACCTTTTAATTTGTATTGGCAGCCATGTACAGGATGTATTTGCATGTAAATCAAACGGGGAGAAACCAACCGTTCTTCCAGTGGTGTCAAGTATTTTAAACAATCCGGTATTTCGGGGAATTCGAAGCCATTGCTTATAGCTAATTCTGGTATTGTCAATTTAATCAAACAATCGTAACATGTTTTGCAAAATTTGCCAATATCACCGATATCTTTGTAAAAGACTAGTTTTATAAAGTCCGTTGTCGCTCCTTTGGACAGTAAAGTTGTTTTGGAAAGGGTTCTTAGTGACTTTTTGAACCACAGTCGATCACAACAATAGCATTGGTGGATTGGACCATCAGCAACAGCTTCGAAAAATTTCTCAGCTAATTTACGAAATTCTAGTTCTTCACACCTTACATTTAGATCAGTATCTGTTCTTGGTCTTTTCGATGGTATATCTAGACAGAGTCGTAAACGTTTTCTGTCTTGTCTTCTGGATTTGGATTCCGCTTCTTGAGCACGAAAATCTGGATCTTCCCTTTTTCTTTGCATAAATAGACGGTTAGTTTCACGACGACTTTCTTCCGGATTAGACAACTGGCGAGGACGGCCAGCGCGGCCTTGAACAACAGTCCCGGATATATCCCCGGATATAAAAATAAAAATAAAAATAAAATAAACTCACATTTTCAAACGCAAATTCCTAAAATATTTCCTTACGTTTCCCAGAAACCTTCCTGCAGCAATTTCGGCATGTCGATATCCATACAATGAAATCGGTACAGTATCGGTAACATGCCGGCTGACGATAAGAAAAACAATGTGATCCAGATAGTGTAATTTTAAGCATTATTCCCCCCCCCCCTTTTTGTTGTAAAATCCAAGGCGGCTAGAGTGGGGTGATAAAACTTCAGTGAAAGGCGTCTTTTTTCCCCATTCAAAACCCATTAACACCTGGCGCATTTTAATAAAAAAACATGCGTTATTAGGAAAAAAATACAAAACAGGCTGCCTCTTTCCCTTTACCAAAACCCCAATTGAGAGGCCTAATTACAGGACTGATTTTAGTAAGTCGTTAGTTGATCGTATTTCGTCTACAATTCATATTCAGTTACTTCTACCTATGAACACACTGCTATTCGAAGAAGAATTGCAAAAGATTTATATTTAATTTTGAATTTACATTCTTCACACATTGCAATTTATTTCACAATGAGCTAAAGCCAAGTGAAATAATGGATATCATTTTTTAATCATACACAGTCACAGCCGGATTAAGCTCCAAAGCGTCCCCCCCCTCCCCCGCCCCCCTACCAAAAAATGGTAAAATGCATTTTGCTGAACATCCTAGATCAAGTATTTAAAAATTTTGCCATCTCATTTCAAACGTATAATGTCTTTTCTTAAAATAAATTTATAGTTTGTCAAATTGAAATATTTTTCTCTTGTTTAATGCATGTTTTTCTCTTTTCAGATCTCTTTAGGAAGCCTGGCGCCTCTAATATGGTAGGGTCCCATTAGCTACAGCCTACTGAGCATAAATATAATCAAGCCCTGTACACAATACTACACTGTACTTTAAATGATATTCTTTTTACATGTCACAAATACAAGTAATTTGTTAGTGTCCTACGTATGAGAAAAACGTAGATTTTTCAGTGACTTTGTTTTCTCAGTGATCAGGTTTTAAAACCACGTTCTATTCAGCTCACCAGAATATAGCTTAATCCTATAGCCTAGTAATTGCGGCGGTATAATACTGAAGATTCAAATACAGTGAAACAGGTAAAGAGACCACCTTCTACGGAGACAACTGTTGTGCAATTTCACTTTACAATTAACGCACTTTTCGACCTTTGTAAGACGACCACCTTCATAATGTCACCACCTTCATAATGACCTTCATAATGTGTTTTGTTCTTCCATCCCATGGACTTCTACTGATAGATCTTTTCATGAAATTTTCGATTTTCAACTGGTACGACTTTCTCCGGGATCACCTGCACTGTATCAGTGTTAGATACGACTGACTGTCCTTTGTGTTCCACAGGAAAAATTGAATTTTAACCATTTGACATATTGTGCCTGTTTGATTAACATTTCTAATTTTTCAAAGCTTGGAAACTGTCAGATCAAGGCCATTTTGTATTGGGCTACTAGAGGGAAAATTGTCCATATGACCAATTATAGCATGACGTAGGAGAATTTTTTTTTTCCCTACCAGAGGTTGGTCATATTAGACTGGTATAGCCATGGACCGTAATTATGTACATTTTCAGAAAATATGTTCAAATAACATATTTTCTGAAAATTACACATTCTAAATTTTATTTATTGTTTTTATATTTTTAGTAACAACAACTACAAAAAAAGATTCTTTCCTGTTAATAATTACATGCAATAAGGTGATGAGATTACAATACAACATGTATCTAAAATCAGAAAATTTGTCTCTGTGCGAAAGAAAATTCAACGTACGGTTATTTAATTTTCGTGATTAATCAAATCAAATGATACCTCTGGGGGTGCCGATTTCAGGTGGTGGTTTGTCCCTCATCTAGAATCTGTAAAAATTAGTCTCCAACAAGTAGAAGTCCAACCCCTTCGGAGCACTGGCACACAACTTTCCATGGATAGTTGCGTCTATCCATGGACACGACAACAACAACAACAATCAAATCAAATAAACTTAAAATATTAACACGAACTTAAATTCTCGACAATATTTATATAAGTCTTGCTTTGATTATGATATAAAACTTCACAAACAAACTTTATGGTTTTCTAAAATAAGTTCTTTCCGGGCAAGAGCTTCGGTTTCTCTCCTTGTAATATGGTCTACAGTGTGATACAGGTCGCTTCTATTTGAATGTGCAAATAAAAAAATATTCTTATGAATTAAAAAAAAAATATATGTAATTTCTTCTATTCCTATTTTCTTATGACGCAAATTTAGAAAGAAGATTTTTATTTACCATTTTCAAAATTCTGTGCCATTTGCTGTCCGCAAGTAAAATATTTTTTTACAAGGTATAAGGACATTTAAATGATTTTCTTTTTATCATAGTGTTTATCAGACAGTTTCCAGTAATGAAAGAATAGATTAAAAACACACTATTTAATCATTAAAAAAAAAAGAAATGAGTAGAGAAGATACTGAAATATAGCTGTCCGAATCATAGAACTTGACACGTGCTATGCAGAACTACTGTCCCGAAACTAAAATTTCTGCCCTGATATGATTTAAGAAATATAAGCAGACTTCTTGAGTTTTTTGCATTTGACTGAAAAAGCAAAATCTTATTTGTGAGTATTTTTATTACATATCATGTCTGTTACCTTAATTAGTCGTATAAAATATATTTATTTATTTGTTAATTCAATTGATTAATTTAGATCATTAGTTTTTTAGTCTAAATTAATGTCTCTTTTCATGTTCTTATGGAATTATTTAGATTCGTGAATTTTCGTTCTTTGAAATGTCATGTCTGTTATCGGTCATGTCTGTTACTTTAATAAGTAACAGACATGACAAAAAAAAAAAAAAAAAAAAAAAAGAAGAAGAAAAATATTTTTAAATGGAAAAGAGACTATATTATATGGACAAACTGACAAATTTCATCAAGTCTAATAATAGAAAATTCTAAAAAACATATTGCATGAATTGCATGAATAATACTCAAATAATATTTAGAAAAAAGGTATGTTTTATATTATGGGAAAAAAACTACTTATTTTTCGAAATTGTATGTTCTTAAATTTCCAAATGGCACCGAATTTTGAAAATGACACATATACTGTCGGACCTCGTTATCCAGACACACTAGGGACCTCAGTAAAATGACGTCATAAATGGAGTAACCGGAGTTGCAAACGCGCAAAATTGGTCATTTGCACAAAATCGGGACCTAGAAAATCTCGCGATAATCTGGCTGGCGCGATAACAGGCTGTCGGAATAACAAGGACCGACTTTAAATAATATCCATCGATTGAGTCGGCATCGACCAAATTCAAAATATTTATCGCCTTTTCATGATGCTTTTAAAAACGTGACAGTAAACTTTTTTCTACAGCGGGGCGGCAGAAATTGCCTGAAAAGTTTTTGAGGCGGAAAAGAAGTTTAAAGCAGCTGAATTTGCAAACAAAAGGTACTAATTCAAAAAAATCCATTTTTTAATGTCAGAGAAACTGAATCGTTATGGAATTTCATCCATTTATGATGTTTAGATATTCTGCTGAAAATTCTTTGAGTTTTCCTTTTCCAAGAAAAGCTCTAGCCAAAGACAACTTATTTTTTGTAAGATGTATTATTTGTATTGGTTGTGCCATAAAAGTTTTTTATTGTGGGTTAGAAACAACAACAGCAAAAAATTTAATTTTCAAACACAAAGATCTGATTATCTTAAATTTCTTGTATCAATTGTCTTTCTTAAACAGCATTTCTCACTTTAATAGACCTTTGAATCGTTTGATAGGCTATGAAATATGACTGATCGCTTACAAACAGTTTTCTTAATGGAATATTAAAATATACTAAGTTTCAGATATCAGCCCCCTCTAAGAATTGGAAATCAAAATGAAGCTATTTAGAAATTGTTTATCTAGAAAAAGCGTAAGCGTTAGAGACCAATAAAAACAAACAACATATAACTTAAAAAATGAAATGTTTACCTTATGGATTTATTTATTTTTATTTACATGGAAGATGCTCTTGTATTCCAGGGCATTTAGATTTTTAGACACATTGTCCAATATGTTGCAGAGGGTTTCATATTACTTTTAACATACCCGTGTTTAAATGTATTTGCGAGAAACATTTACATTTTAACATCTTGCTCAGTTTTATGATGACTGTATTTGAAATCTTTTGTTCACTCTCTGTTAAGGCTGATAATTAATTCAGGAGAGCATAGCTTTTCGATTTGACAAAGCAGTCATTACTCACACCTCTTCATTTTACGAAAATGCCATGTGCTATGAATTGCTGAAGCATTTATGGTCACATTCTTTTCATTTTTAAGAGCAGTAATTTTAAAAGCTCATTTTCTCTTAAAATCTATATTCACATGACATTTATAAAAAAATAAGTGATACGTAGTTATTACTGTAGCTTAGTGTGCATAAATAATAGAATTTATTTGCATGATGATGCTCTACCTCAACGCTTTCCAAACTATGGGTCACAATATCAAATCAGGTAGGTTCCGACAAGACCGTGAATGCACATCTTGGTGCGTCTTTACACAGTTTGCTTGTCAAGTACCCTAAGAAATTAACGTGCCGAGAAAACAGGCCCTGGACTTATTAATGTGACCCCTAGACATTTTCTACCCTCACCAGTGTTGCCATACTAATAAAAAAATTGTTGAAAAATATTCTCGAGAGTTATTACTAGGGTAAAACAGCAGTTCATTCATAAAAGTTTTACCTCAACGAAGGAGAGAGAAGAAAAAAAAAGTCTAGATGGTTCCACTCAACTTTTCGAACAGAATGATCGAAATTTATAAGAATTCTTCTTTCTATCCCTGTTTTATAAGTATAAGCAGGCTCTGTAGCTCTACCCCTGGCTACGTTCCTGTCCTGCACATAAGATGGAGAATGTCTAATAAGTTTCTGTTTTGGATCATTAAAAAAAAAGTCTACGTAAAGGTTTTAGAATATTTTTTGAAAAAAATAAAGAAGTCAAACTTGTGTTTATGTCCAGTAATTTCTTTGCTGTCGTCCGAGAAATGACATAAGAAGACGTTCTCTGGATCCGTGCAAATGTGTTGTTAGGATGCCTACTGGTGAAGCTAATACTTTGTGTGGATCCTGATTTCAAACGTATTCAGAATTCTCTGACATGACTCTTTGGGTATCCTTCAGACGTCCTTGTGTTATTAGCCCACCAAACGCAATCACCCCGTAAGACTAGATCAGCTCCATGTCACGAGTACCTACAATTTAACCTCTACTTATTCCACCGGTCTTAATTGCAATTACTAGTCGAGTTCAACAACTTTCGAAGAGAAAATAAAGTGCGAGCTCTCCGTCATTAGGTGTGCCAAAGGACGCACCAAAGGAAGCTAAATACTCACGTAAATTCCGCCGCAAAAGAGCTCATTATCGTTGTAGTTGGGTGGGGTGCTGTAGCCGAAACGCCACATGGAAGATCTGGAAGGAGGCTCCAGTAACCTCCCGTGGCCTCGAACTTCGATGGAGAACAGAAGAAAGCTGAAGACCACAAGGGCGAAGATGCTCATTTCGGCAGAAGTCATTTAGAATGACTTCTTGAAATTCACACGAGAAATTGAAAGGGTGTGAAACCGATTGCTTATCTGGGAAGAAAGTATCTGGAGGTGGAAGGTACTTTTATGAAGTTGTTTTTTCCCCGAGAAGATAAGGATGTCACATCTTGTTTGTTTTTGAAATATTCTGCAGTGATAAAGATTATTGAAAAATATGGCGTATTTGGTCGAACTTAGATTGATATTTTATGAGAAGGAGTAGTGACATGTACTTTCTGAGAAGAGATATTGTCTGTATGGCATTCCATCCTAATGAAGCATTGTTGAAATTTATATTTAACATAAAAAAAGGAAATCAATTTTTCATTTTTCTTTCTCATTACCCATTTAATTTTAAGACTCAACTGCCTTTAATCCCTTCCTGTATATTTTTAGTACTCACAATTTTTTTCAATAAAAACTCAAAATTTTCATTTTTTAAGAGCACCTGAGGTGAAATCATGATCTTCCTGATACTTCAATGGTCTAGTTATTTATCATCTTAGCGACTAGAATGCATCAGTGGCACACCCAGAATTTTAGTTAAGGGGGGGGGCGACATGCAAATACTGCTGAACTCGGTTATAGTGACCTCGATTAGTTACGTCTATATATTCGGTACCACTTGACTGCCCCATAGAACACAAGCCCACAAGCAATGTAACTTGGTATGGAGTCATAAATAATTATCTGCTCTTTTCGGTGACGTTGTAACCGAGATTAACAGTGTTTCGTAAACTAACTGTAAGCATTTATTTAAAAACTTTTTAAATAAATGTCTTTTTTGGTTAGAAATAACTTGAAGACAATTAAAAAAAGAAAGAAAAAAATAATTCATTAGCGACAATTTTCATTTTTTAAAGCTTTTCACTTCTAACTTTCTACCTTTAGGGGGGGCTTCAGCCCCCATAGCCCCCTCTGTGGGTGCGCCTATGGAATGCATCAACATTCTGAGTGGTTCATACTAGTTGCTCCAGGCACTAACTATGACTATGACCTCTGTTGAAGTTCTATTCGCAGCCTTGTATGCATACACTTATTTTAATAAAACGTTATCCTGCCAAACATCCCTGCACTTTACTGTATAGTGTATAGGGAAGGAAAGTTCAGATAATTTGAGAATGTACCGGTTACAGTAGTAATTAGTTCTGAAGCCACTTCTTTTGGAGGAGGGTTTACGTGGGGTCGATCACATATTCATTTTTTTATTATCTTTGCTTTAATCCCTACCTTTTTATTCTTGCAGGTTAAATTTTATTCCGTTCCCCACAATTTTTCAAAATCTTCCGCTTTCCTATGCATTGAACCACTTGTCTTATTCTGCTGTTCTAAAAAATTAATTTAAATAATTTTTTTACGTCAGGCTTTAATTAACTTCTTTTGTTAGAACGCTAATATTTTGTAGTCTAAAAGCTTGCATTGTTTTGGCCAACATCCAGATTCTAGAAGCGGTTTTCCCTGCCACTCAATTCGAATCCCTAATTTTAAAAGAAATTTCTTTAGTTAGCAAGTTAATTTTAATTAATAAGAAAACTTTCTCCAACATTTATCTGATAGTTTTTCTAATACTCTAAAGCTACATTCTTTTATATTCATCTTCCACGAATATTAGCATAGCTTGCGCTTTCTAGCTTAATTTTTCGATGAAATATTTTCCACATCGTTGCATTTTTTACACCTAGTGTCAAACATTTTCCCGATTAAGATGTCTTCTCACTACCAATGGACTTATATTGAAACTTATATTGAAATTAGCATAAACAAACTTGGGTTAAGTAGTAAGTGCCTTTCGTGGAGTTTCTAATGCTAGAATATCTTCAAGATAAAACAATGCCTATGGGCAGATGGGATAACCAGTAAAATTACCCAATTAACTTGTTATCAAAACCCATTAACGCCGTTATAAGGTCTATTTATTCGAACTAAGAAATTTTAATCGCGAGAACCTATGACGTCTTAAATATTTGATTTTGTTCCAATTTGTTTCTGAGAAAACTTTTTCAAAACAGTTTCAGTTCAACATTTGATCATAAAATTAAGAATTAAAGATCTATTCAAAAGTATGCTAAGTTTTAACGCTTCGTTTATGACATATTTTATATGACTCTAAACTATTGCAATCCGCAGCTGATCCATATAATTGCATATTGCATAATATCCCATGTTTCTTCTTTTTAATGAGTTTGACAGCGTTTTTTTTATGCTTAAGATCAATAGGTCTTAGAAATTAATTAATATATGGAAGTTAAACCTTAGAGCATGTGATAATGATGACACAACGGTCAGTCTTCTATAACTACCATAATGAACGTTTTAACAGTAATTTGAAATTCGAAATCCGATTAGTGGTTAGAATTGCAACTTCTAAATCAGGAGAAAGATAAGTTAACGAATTACTGGGCTCCAGATAAAACCGTTATTGGCATCCAACTCTAATTCAGGCTTAAAACTAAAAACAAATATATGGCTCCCGACTCCAGATTCATGTTTTACAGCTCTTTAAAACGACAATTTTCCGATTGGCTTATCAGATGATTTGACCCTTGAATGTTTAATTAATTTTAAAATACAGGATAAGTAAACAGTATCCTTATATAAATCCTGAAAGTAATAACTAAAATTTATTGGTTCAACTCCCTGAAAACTAGTCACTGCTTTGACAATTGTAGTGTCATAAATAAAGAGATGGAATCCTTTTGCTCACACAAAACACTTTATTAGACGGCATATAAAAACACATAAAATTTGAGTTGGAAATTGCACAGTCAGATGGCAGGTTCGGGCAAAATCTTGCCGTTACCGGCCTAACACCAGAGGGAAATACCCCTGCACTGTTCACTGTCTGAAACCATTTCCTCTCTCTTGAGTTACTCATATCGGCTTTGGGCTGGAATCTCAAGTAGATTTCGAGTGGATTTCGATCACGTTGAATACTTGAAGTGAGCCCTTGAAACAATCAGGGGTTTATTCGTTCAATAACGTACTGACAGAACTGCATTTTTTCAAAGATTTATAGCTTCTTGTCGAATACTTTACGATACCGCCCAAATCGGAGAGTTATCGAAGAGATTCAAATATTGAGAGATAAGAAAAAGGGAGTATCACAGATATATATCTAATAAGTACTAAGTGTTTGCAATTATTCGGACAGCGTCATACTATTTATGTTAAGAGTTACCCCCCAGACAGCACAGCAAACTTGCATCAAACTTCCAGCAAGCTTGATTTATCAAGTCAATAAACTTGAATTAAGCTTGAAAATTTCAAGCGTGTAAGCTTAATGCAAGCTTGAATCAAGTGATGTAGTTTATACTTGCTCATATTGCATTAAGCTTGACATAGCAAGCTTGAATCAAGCTTTACATAGCAAGCTTAATAAATTTTCTAAATACACGGGGCGCAGGTCGGCGAACTCGCCCCACATATTTTATTTTTCCACGCATTTTCCCCTCTACGCTGAAATTTCAAGTTATTTTAATCTGTTACCATAAAACATCCGTGGCTAGAATCGAACACGGTATCTTTGGGTCGGAAGGCCAGCGTCATAACCACTCGGCCAACCTGAGTTGGGCTGATATGACTAAAGTTTGATGTGACTGTTCACGCCGTTTTCTGGCGAGATCTACTGGCCGATATGTTGATCTGTTTCTTTTATTTTTCCATGGAATGCATCAAAATTAAAATAATGTTATGTGTGATTTAGAGACTCTACTAATACGGAAATAAACATAATATAAACTTAACAGCAGCACACGTTTTAAAACTTACAATATCGCAACACTCATGTTGTGTCGAATGAGACAAAGGACGACTCAAATAGAGACAAACAACTGGTTTTGAAATCAATTTCGTAGTATAATTGTATTTTATTTTGAAGAATTTCCATATTTGAATATAGAATCTTTGTTTTTTTAATTCTATGGTCAAGTGCATTTATAACTGATGATAAATTATTTTGTGGCAGCCAGAGTCTGATCATAAGTGGTCGGGGCCTCGGGGCAAGAGGTTATTTTGGTTTGGGGCCCCCATACTACTATCACAAGCATTTTAACTTATTTTTGTTTGCTGTTGCATTTTCCCGCCATAAAAATAAAACATTTTTAAAGAATACTAAAATTGAATTAAAAATTGCCTATTTATTTATACTTATTTAGAACAAGACTATGTATTTAAAAGTGATTTTAATATTTTTTTTTTAGTCCGTTTGTATTATTAGCGCATGGGTGCGCAAATTCCAGGAATGGCAATTACGAGGCATGTGAGCAGTTTCTCAATCCAAAAATTTTTCTTGACACCAAAAAGTTCGAAATTTTCTTTACTTCATCACGAAATAAAAAATGTTAACTAATGGATATTTTGTGATAAGCATATATATATATATGTGGCCATACCATACGTTTTCAAAAACGCCAAACTTCTTGTTTATTGATCTATGAGTCTTAACTAATTAAATTGTGTTTATTAAAATTTATTTTAGGGCTAATTAATGAGTTAATGTAATTACTAATGTTAATTAGATGTAAATAAAACTAAAACTCCCATCGTGTTACACTTCAGAGGGGCTTATCCCATTCATTCCTTCCCCTTGAGTGTTCTAATGTCCAGGTTTTGTGCGATAATAAAGTAAAACACAACTTTCAGGAACTTTTCTTCATTTAATGTTCAGCGACAGATGGCGCAATCACCGCAAGCTTCCTTTTCAAGCTGTAATCAAGTTGTATTCAAGGTTGACAGTTCAAATTGACTTCTCAAGCTTGCTGCAGGCTTTAAATGAAGAAAAGTTCCTGAAATTGAACTGTCAAGCTTGTATTAATACGTCAAATTCAAAGAAATGTCAAGCTTGATTTAAACTTATGTGCTGTCTGGGCCAGTATATGAATAGATTACGGCGGATGGACGCGAGATGAAAAATGGCCAGTTTCGTCTCGCAAAATCCCCCCCCACACACACACATGATAAAAATGTGTGTCTCATTACAACTGCAAACCCCTGTCTTGTCTCGTCTCTCATCCATTCCTAATGCAGATGTACTATATATATATATATATATATATGTATTTTTTTGTGTGCATATAGTCTTTGGTATTTCTTTTAACGTCAATCAAAAACCGAGAAAGCCTTGAAGTAATAATCATTAAATTAAATCTGCACAAAGAGTTTTTATAAACTAACATCAAACTTAAACATATTTATGATACATATTCCTTAGGAAGTGTTTTTTTAAATGCTCACATAAAGATTATGAATTCAAGCAAAAATAATTTAAGTATGGCAAAAAAGTTTTCCTATAGAAAAATTCATAAAATATTTGTTGTTTCTGTTATGTAAAATCCGATTTTCATGGAGAATGTGGAATGTGCGATAATTCTTGATGCAACCAATAAGTAGATTCGCGTTATCTTAAAAAGGGCTTTGTCACTTTTTCTTGAAGCCATAATCCCTAGTTTTATCTATTTCATTCCATCGATGATATTACAAAGCAATAATTCCAATAAAAATAAGCTAAAAAAAGGAACAAATATTGCATTTTGAATGACATATGTTTTCTTGAATTCTTCTTTTTGTGTTTAAATTTCGCAGCAGTTTTGACATACGATCAATATGAGTGCACTATGCGCATACGAAAGCAAAAAGAACGAATCTGTATCATTATTTTTTCATTTTAGATTTTTGCAGAACATTTTAACAGAAATGACTTTTTGGTTTTATTTTATTATTCTGGTATTCTCACTATAATATTTCATTGATGAACCAAAATTAAATGGCATTTTATACAGCTTAATGTGTATTTTTTAATCTTTTTCTCTTAAACTTACATGAAAATTCTTAGAAGAACGTCTAAGTACCAAGTTTCAGAATACAGCTATTTTGAAAAGTAGTTGTGGTAAAATTTCGCTGTAGCAGAATTTGTAATAGCAACCTTAATGGGAATTGATTATCTATTGCATATAGACTTGGATTGCCAAGAACTCCAAAATACGACATTCTGAGAATTTCTGCTAAAGGAATCACCTGGCGCCCAGTTTTAAGTGGAATTTTAATAGGAAATCGATTAAGCTTATGCTTCGATAGCCAAAAGAATGATAGGCGTCCAACGGAAAAGTAGCAGCATTTTAAATATCTAACTAAAATGCATTTGTTCCTATCTAGTTTTATGGATCGTTTCCATATGTCTTTTTTCTAAGTCTGATTATGTTGGCGGTTTCATGAATTTTAATTTAATTTTACAAAATTTTAAATAAATGTGGTGATAAATGTTTTATGTGTATAACTTATTTCGTGTCGAAACTATCTTTAAAAAATGTCTTACATTCTTTTGTTATAAAATGATGCATTGCTTTATCCATTCAGCCTCCAAATATCTGGAATGCTCAGCAGATAATGCTTCCCGGATAATAGAGTGTTTACAGTATTCCTCTCTTCGATTATTTTTCGCATTGTGTTTTTTACTCTACCTTACCTTTGAAACGCAAATGACACGTAGCTCAAGCATGTCAAATTGCTCAATAAATCTTTTTTTCATCGATCATTAATTTCTCGCATGTGCACAGCAGACGCTAATTCTGTCCTCTGAAGCACATGTACCAGTTAGAAAGAAAACTGCCCCAAGCCGCAACAAATAAAATGCATCTATTTTCGTGTTTTAAGGTCCACCAAACTTTTGTAAAATCCTCAATCGAACATTTTATAAGTCAAGAGTATTTGCAAAATTCTCATATGCTACACAAGAAATCAATAGAAATAGGCGTAAAATGTTATGGCATAAGCTTCATGTAAATCAAAGTATAATAACGGTGAATGTTGCAGGTAAGGCCATGTATGAACGCATATTGTCGTCCGTATTCAAGAAAAGAATAGGTTACTTTTCATGTAACTCTATGGAAAATCAGCCATGTACATTGGAGTTATAAAATCATTTTTTGGACTTTCAACGGTTACTTTTTTCTATATAAATTTTAGTGCAGAGTACAGCAGTTTTTTCTTTTGGTTCATTAATCCTATTAAAACTGAATTTTCTTTTTTTAAAAATGCACACAGGGTAAAGTTAATTTACATATTTGGACAGTTTTTAAAGTAAAATTTTATTTTCAGTGTAAATTATTTATGCCCTCTAATTAAGAAATAATACATTCTGAGTAATTTCTATTAAAAAAAATTAAAAATCAACTTAAAATACAACTATAATCATATTGAATTATTGTAACGTTCGTGATTAAAAGTTTAAATATTACAATTTCTTAATGAGATTTTGTACAGCATGTTAAATATAACCTTATACAATGAAACCTGCTTGTAATGATACTATAGGGACCTGACAATAATATCGTTATAGACAATTTATCGTTGTATAAACGTTGAACTTTTCCACATTATTTTAGAATTAAAGGTGTTTTCTAACTATCAATACAAAGGTAAAATAGATTTACCGCGCACAATAACACTTCAATCATCAACGGGCACGCCTAATTTACTGATTTTGAAGTCGGGTGATGAACCTATTTAATAGAAGTAGAGGACAATGCATCTCTTTAGCATATTAATTACATTCTTTTGATTTGGGGTTTGGTATATCATATACTCGATACCCTTTGTACATTTTTAGGTTTCGGCAAGGTGAAAATTTAATAAATAAATTTGTATTAACAATATACATAAAAGTACGTATAAATAGAAGGTGCACGAATTTTTCATTGCGTTATAGCATTAAAAAAGTTACTTCTCTTCAAATGGATAATGTTTTATGGCAAGTCATCGTAGATATTAGCGGGGGGAAAAAAGGAACAAGGTGTTGTATGATTGAAAGAATTTACAATTAATTCTTTTCCCTCCCATGCTGCATTCTTTTATTATCGCATATTCTGGACCATACGTAGAGTTTTCCAAAACAAACATATCGGATTATACGTACTGCACAATGTTTTGTAAATTTTAAAATTTGACAGGTGCGTGTTAAAAGTAATTATCGCTATAGACAGATTTAAAATATATTGAGTCGATGGAAACTTCATCCAGTCCAAAATATATATCCTTAGGCAGGTTTATCGTTATAGATAACATCGTTACACGCAGGTTTCACTGTATTGAGAAGCAGTATGAGTAGGAATGGATGCTAGACTAGACGAGACAGAGATATACAACTGTTTTGCGAGGCTGAAGTCTTTGGGATTTTGCGAGACAAAGAATTGCAGCTGCGTTACTGGACGAGACAGGCTTATTTTTCGTCTCAAGACAATCTCTAAGTATGAGATGTCTCTTGTCTTACTGTTTGATTTTTCCAGTAAAAATCACTGCTCCATACCAAGTTTATTTATTAGAATGCATACCTAAAAATTTCGTTGAAATTGCACACATTACTACATTCTAGGCATAAATCATTCAGTTTTACTTTGAACACATACGGTTTATACACACATTGCATAATGTTGAGTAATTTTCCAACACGAGTACCGGATAACAGTTATTCCCGCCAGGAATGTGGCGCAGGATATTTACATTTCCGAGAAAGTGAAAAAAAAAATCCCCTAAAATGGTAATATTTTCCTCAAAGCTTGCAGAAACTGTTCAGACACCAACCATCTTTTGACAGTTTAAAGGAAGCATCAACCCCGACTGCATTCTGAAACTGAAAAACTTATTTTACCAGTTCCCGTTTCTTTAGAAAAAAACAAAACACTTTCACTAGAAAAGACGAGAAAAAAAAAAAAAAAAAGGTTTTCGTGTAAATAAATAAAAATGCACCAAAATAACGATCTTCGTTTTTTTGTTTTTATTTTAAGGGATAGTGGAGCGATCAAAAGTTTGGATTTATGTGATGGGTAGTATGAATTTTTTTTTCTTCAACCATACGGCTATTGGATTCAGGTGGTTGGTCAATCGTGTCATGAAGAAGTGAATATGTCTATAAATAAAATTAAACGAAGGGAAGTTACAGCTTATTCTGAAAAAAGATCCTAAGCGTAAACATGCCTTTGCACAGTTCGTACATGAGAGGAGTTGGGATGTCCGGTCGGATTAAGTTCTAGATAGGTAAGATTAAATAACCGCTATCTTTCTTTTCTGTGGCAGACGATTATTGTATATTTGTAAACGCTTATTACATAAATTCCTATTTATTTTTTGGTACTTTGAATTGGATGGTATTGTTTTTTTTTGTTCTGTTTGGGTGCGTTTTTTGAGATTGCAAAAGAATTAAAGAGTAGCCGTCCAGGTGGTGCAAAGGCCTAAGACCCATTCTATCACGTCTCGGGTTCAAATCCCGGCTTGCGCATGGATGTTAAGTTGTCCGTCCCCTCATAGAGGGTAATGCGGGCCGCCCACTGGGTGCTCTCATAATAAAATGGCCAGTAATTCGGGCCCTAATGGTGGCAAAATGCTTGATGAACAAGTGAAAAAAAGAATTGAAGCTTATCATTTTAAGATTTAAATGAGATTGACATAATTTTTTCATTCACGCTTTAAAAATTAATGCTGTATACGGTAACCCATTCCTTCATATCCCTTTATTCCGAGATGACTGAAGTGTGAAGGAACAGAGTTCTGGCCTATCTCAAGGCTGTCGATCTAACGGTCTGAATTTTGGGCCGTTTTCTCCAGATGTAGCTTAAATACACCTAAGAACATTAAAAAGTACTTGACCCAAGGCATTCAAGCAACAATTTATCCTGATATAATGTAGATAAATGTTAGCATTTCTGTGTGTCTAATATTCTAGTGGGCCTCACCATAGCAGAGTGGTTATGTCACTGAAAATGGTAGACGGCCGAGGTGTGAAGGTCCAAGGTTCGGGTCCCATCGCGCGGCTGTCGATCTAACGGTCTAGAGTTTTGGCAGGTTTTCTCCAGATGTAACGTGAATACGTGTTAGAACCCCTTAGAAAGTTCTTCTACCAAGGCACGCCTCATCCTAGGCAGATACCCCGCTTGAAGGTTTGCCTTAAAAAACACAAACACAATATACTAGTGGTGTCTTCCATCTCAATTTGAGTCTTATTGTACCTGCAATACCTGTTCAGATGGGATAAAAAAAAAACAGAAGCCCCGATTTAGTTAGCCAAGATTATATAGATAAACTATTAATAGTGAGGCAACATAAAATTTGATCCTAACGCTTACTTCATAAGCGTAGCATCGGGGAAGCCAGGGGTTTGCTTTGGGCTTTAATGGACATGGCCAAAACATTTTAAGCTGCCTTTCAAAATTCTGTACTTATGGATCTTATAAGATCGATCTCCCTCCCCACCTTCGCATTGAGGAAGTGCTTCTATTTATGATTTTAGGAATTAATATTTATAATACAATACGATCCTATAATGCAGAAGCCGCGTTTTATCTGTGCAGAAACTTGGGATACATTTTGCCCTGCCTGCTTCTTGAATAGACAATAATTTTGGACTAAGTATTTGCGCACAGTAACTGGTTTACATTTTTTTTCTGTGTGTGTGCGTAAAAAGATGCATGCAAATGCATAGAATAAATTATAACAAAACAATTTACAGTGCACTTTTTTACACACCTGTGTTTTTTTTTACACACATGATCAGTATACTGACGGATTATAAACGGACGTCGAAAAATATGGAAGATAAACAACGTTTTGTTCTAACTGTTTGTTTTTTAGGAAAAGAAAGAAATGTATTTTAGAATTTTGCCTCTCTCGATTCTTATTTTCAAACAACCAAAGCTTAAATAATTTTAATGTTGAATTGTAGGAAGCAGGAAATTTTGGGGGTGTTAAAATATATAAATTGATCAATTATTAAATTTATTTGTAATAATAATGAAATAATAATAAATGAAATAATAATAAATGAAGAGATTTCTTTATTTGATATCCATGAATTGAGCAGTATTTTTTAAGCTGCGCTGAGGGGTAATTGAGCGTTATGCGTTCGTACATCGCTTAAAGTGACCAAACATGTGATATTTCTGCTGCAGTTGGAGAGAAAATGACTATAATAGCGTTTGTGTTTAAATTACTGAATTCATATGCTATGAACTCATACAAATTACAGAACTCATTATGCTTAGAAAAAGAAGATATATATATAAATCTTGTGAATATTTGCGACTCAATATTTAACTCTCTCACAATAAATAAATAAATAAATAAAATAATACAAAATAATAAAAATAAATAATAAATAAATAAATAAAATAATACAAAATAATAAAAATAAATAATAAATAAATAAATAAATAAAATAATCGCCATAAGTTTTGCATTTTTAAACTTACAAATACACCCTCCCTCTCTTCCACAAAAAAGATAAAATAAATAAATAAATAAATTAGCAACAAAAATAAGTAAGGTTAGTGGGAGAAATTTTTCTTCTTGTAGGTATGCATTTTATGGAACATCTACATATAGATTACAACTTGTTTTTTTATCGGAGCATGCTACATAGCAAGAGTAAATTTTGTCCGACCTTTTGATGACCTTTGAAATATCAGGAGTCACAGATTTAACGGACAACACCCTAATTTGGCTATATAAATATTTTAGATTCCATCTGCTATTGATATTTTTTTCAAGTTCAATGCTTTCAAAGAAATGAAGGGTGGGTTGTTAGAAGTCCTTCGAAATTATTTGTATATGTTTGTCTCTTTACAAACTAATTTCAGGACTGCTTATTTTGAAAACAGAGGGAGTTTTTTATTTTTTGAATTGTATGTGTATCATAAAATTTTATTGTTAATTATATTGGCATTTGTAAAGTTTTTAAGTTTCAAGGAAAAACGGAACGATAGATTGAATATGATAACATATACCACAGAATATGTATCTTTTCTCGTGTCAGTTACAAAATCTATCTATCTATCTATCTATCTATATATATGTATACATTTGTAACTGGCACGAGAGTGTCGGGAAAATTGTTGAACGTTTCATCACAAACTGTATTATAACACACTGTTGTGAAAGAGAAAGCTATCTCAATTTTACATTTAGTAAAATTTTTACAATAAATAAGTAAATAAAGTTATTATCACGATGCATAATTTAAAAAATAATTGTATAACCAGAAAAATACAATTACAGAATTTTTTTTTAAGGTTTCATATCTTTTATTGGCTTATTGCGAGGCTTTTTACTTGGTAAAGCTCCTGAAATAAAACATTCAGACATACTTCTAAGCTCTTGTTTAATTTTGGCAGTAATTTCTTTTTTTTTTTTAAGTGCATAAACTTTGAAACAGATTATATTATATAATTAGCATATATATTGGATCATCATCAGTAAAGGAACGTGGATTTAAATAATTTTGAGTATATTTATTATTTTTCGCCTTAGATTTATTTTATTCTCGTAAATTAAACAATCAGAAGCCGACATATCTACTTCAACTGAATTTCAATGTACTGAAAACTTCGTTTTGCGAGCGGGGGGCTCCACTATGGCCGAGTGGATAAGAGAAAGACACTGTACATAATAGAAGGCAGAAGCGTGAAGGTCTCGCGTTCGGACCTCATCGCCCGGTTGTCGATCTAACGGTCTGCAGCTTGGGCTGGTTTTCTCCAGATATAACGTAAATACACGTTAGATAGTCCTCCGACTAAGGCTTGATTGGATTTGTGTTAAGGGGACGAGGGCTAACTGCCCAAAAATGGTGATGCCTTAGGTGATCCTAACGCGTATTCACGCTACACATGGAGAAAATCACCCAAAACTCTAGACCGTTAAATCGACAGCTGCGAGGTAGGCCAGAACCATGGGCCTTCACTGTTCGGCCATCTACCGTGTTCAATGTCTTATCCACTCGGCCTATGTTAGAGCCCCACCTTTCGTTTTCTAAATTCTATAAAATAACACACTGAAAGACTCCTTATTAAGATTAATCAAGTTTTTATTGTTATTAAAGTTATAAAGCAGCACAACTAATAACTAAATTATCTAAACATAATAATTTTCACGAAATGTGTTTTTCCCCATGACTCGACCCAAACACTTGACTCACGCAATTATTGGATCTACTTCTCAGAATGTGGAACTTTTACTTGCAAGTTCAAACGGCTATTTAACTTGGGAACGGAAACGAGACCATGACTCAAGTTAAATAATTTTACCCACAAATATTTCCTTTCTTCATTGGGGGTGTGTAACGGTATACTGAGCTGTAAGTGCCCCCATGTACCTTACTTATTATGCGGATTTTCCAAGGATGTGTCAGCCTCGAGTCACCAGTTCAAAGACCGTTTTCGTCCGAAATTTGAAAAAAGAAACATGGCGCATCTCTTACAGGATCATGAGATGTATTTTTTGTTAAATGCATGTAAAGGAAATGCTTTTTGTCGAATTATGTATATAAATAACCAGCGTAGGTGTGTAGTACGCATATGCAGAAAAGGTAGGGGATCTGATTTCTTGAGGTAAGTGAATAACATAATTTTAACCGTGTTAGTTATATGTACAATGTTTTGTCTAACCTAATTATGTGCTTAGATCTGTAGAATTATATTACTGAAATATTTAACTTGCTTAATTGGCTGTTCTCTGCTTGAAACAGTTTTAAGTTTTTAGATTTTTTTAAACTGAAAATCTAATCATTCAAATGAACTATAGAGGAGAAAAAATAGATAACTTTGGGTATTAGAATTTTTCTTCGAATTTCCAAATTACTACTTGACGGATAATTATGTGAAATTGGGTGCATAAAGAACATCTTTGAATTTTCCTTTTCAAATGGTAACACAGATACAAGTGAATTTTGAAAACATTTTGGACAGAACCCGAATAAAAAATGCTTGAATTAATCTGTGCTACAAAATAACTGGAAATAATCCATTAATTTTACACAGGATCATAAAAATATAAATGTTTGATTAAAAATATCGATTTTTAAAAGTGCCTTTCATTTATAAATTTTCAGTTTACATAGATTTAGTTTATATAATTCATTGGTTCAAAATAAAAGTCCATGTTTTGATAGCTACAAAAGATTTTATTTCAAATTTTTTTCAAGCACACTCTTTAATATTAATTATTTTGATTGTGACAACTTAAATTTTTCCATGCAGCTGTTTAATTTTAATGTTCTTAAACTGAACTTGATTATGCTTTACTTTGGGATTTGAATAAGAAAAATGTATTAAAAGGTAAATTTTCAAATACTTCAAAATTTTAGCGTAGTAGGTTATCGGAGGTAGGAAAAAAATAGTTGAAAGTTTTAAAGTAACAAAACAAAGTACATTCATTGTAGTTTCAGGTGCATAAATTAAAAGGTATTAAATATTCATATTAACAGAAACAAAATTCCTTTAGATAATTCCTCTTTATTAAAAATATTTTTAGTCATTTTAGAAAGCTTTTACGTTGCTTCTATTTAAATACCTAATTTAGTACTATTTTTAAAAGTATTTTCATGTTAAAAATACGAAAGAATACAAAATGTAGGAAAAAAGTACTTTATGAGCTTATTTTAAAATATATAATTTAATTTAATATGGAAATTTATTTATATTTGTTTTAATATTGAGTTTCGGGCAGTACTTAACAATGCGAAAGAAAAACCTCCGAATGATAAATTTTTAAACATTGTCGAAATAACAGGATTTAATATTAATATTAATATAGATTCATTTAAAATATTAATATTTAATGAAATAGAGGGATGATACACTTTAATTTTTTTTAATCTCAAAATTTAGTTATTTTTGAACTGTTTCAAATTTTCTATTTTTTGGACTACGTGACTATGTAGGTGTAGAACAATTAACAATATGATTAATTTTTTATAAACTATATTTTAAGAAAAAAAAATTAAAATGCATACCACTTTATTATATTTTGAATAAAAGTATGAAGTATTTCTTTTTAGAAAACTTTTTCTACAACTTTCTGTATAAATTTTTAAATATCGTGGAAAGAACAGGATTTAATATTAATATTAATATCAATTTATTTAAAGTATTAATATTTAATGAAATAGAGTGATTATACGCTTTAATTTTTTTAAATCTCAAAATTTAATTATTTTTTAACTGTTTCAATTTTTTTTTTTGGATTACGTAGGTGTGAAACATTTAATAATATGATTAATTTTTAAAAACTATATTTTAAGAAAAACACTTTAATATGCATGCCACTTTATTATAATTTGAATGAAAATATGAGGTATTTCATTTTAGAGGACTTTTTCTACAAACTTTTGTATAAAATGTGCTTTACAAATGTTGTCGTTTTTTCGTCAGATATTGCTTTCGAATTACAAGTTAATGCGCTTGTATGCTTTTACATTTTTTTTTCAGAAATTTGTAACACATTCGTGCGTTACTGCATAGACCAGTTGCATTCGTACTTTCTTTCTGAGGCTCACATATCGTATTCTGAACTGCTTTTGTGTAAAACAAAATCCGCTAAATAGTAATAATCTAATTTAAAACCAGAGAAGGCTTTTGTAAAGTTTCCATACGATTCGCTGTATAACATTGACAGCATTGAAAAAAAATGTCCGTCGTTAAATAAATATCAAGACTGTAAATTCTTCCTGAAAATCACAAGGCTCTCACAATTCGATTTGATTTGATTTTCTCAGTTGGGTTGGTGGAGAACAAGCGTATAAATATATATTATGCACACATAAAATTATAACTGACATATAAAATTAGTATTAACCTCTAATCTTAAATTGGCATTAATATCTAGGATTCCAAATGGGATTTTTGAGTTTTAACTGAATACACCATGTACAATATCAGTAAATAGAGTACCTTGTTTCATCATTTTAAAGTCAATTATATTTTTAAAAAACTTTTGAAAAAACTTAAAGTAGTTATGATAGTAAACGGAGCTGAAGATGATGTCAGAGACTTCAAATGTTTTGCTCCTTTATAGTCCTGTTTAAAATGTGGAAAAACCATAACACTGAATATTTATTCTGTATTTACAAGCTTTCTATTCAGACATATCAAAAACGTACTACAATGTGGTGAAATGAAACATTCAACTGAAGTTATTTGAATATATTTTCAACTGAATTAACTGTCTTGTATTTTGATCTACGTACACTAAAGTCTCAGCATTTTAAAATTTGGATGATCTAAAAAAATAGAATAAATAAATAAAAAAAATAAATAAATAAAATAACATTAATTCAGTCAATAATTTTGTTGATACTTTTATTTATTTTAATAAACTATTCGAATTTCAGATTTGTACCTGTCGAAATGGGAATTTCTATCTATTTTTATCTGGCACTTAGTATTTTCCCTGAAGTAGTGTGGAGCCATGCACGTTTAATATCGCCCCCTTCCAGATCAAGCATGTGGAGGTTAGGTTATCCTACTCCTGTAAATTTTAATGACAATGAACTTTACTGTGGAGGCATAAGCGTAAGTTTGTTATTGTTTACATTAATCTAGCTAAAAGTATACTTTTTCAGAGGTAGTGCTACATTTCATCATAAAATGGTGCTCATTTAGTTGAAACCTTTCTATGAAACTTTACACCATGATTTGGTGCTTTAACTCATCAATGGAGACAAGTGCAATAAAGCAATTATAATGGAGCTGCGCTCAGGGCCATTGCTAAATATGGGGATAGGGGGAGTCCCCCCCCCCTAAAACATGTAAAATTCTATTATACTTAGCAAAATTAGATACTTAGTTGGCAAAATTAGTCAAAAAATTTTAACAAAAACTGTATTTTACTTTCTATTTCTGGTACACTTGGCAAAATTACGCAAGCCCAGTTGGCAAAAATAAAAAGTTGGTGATATAGTTGATAAAAAAAAAAGTTGGTAAAACCGACTTGGCAGTTTATCGAGATGTTCCCTCCTAAAAAGCAGTCTTAGCTGCGCCAAATCATGAGAACGAGTCTATGGTGAAATGTTGAACTACCTTTATTAAAAATGTAGAAGGAAGCTTACTTTCAGATTCACAATAGATGCAAATATTTTATATTTATACTTAGTTTAAAAAGAGAATTTATATGATATTTTTAAAGTGATAAGTAAGACGTTCTTCTATAGAAGTCTCTTTATAAAAAATATTCAACGTTTTCTAAAAATTTGGAGAACTGTTGAATTTTCAGATTTTATTTTCTCGGCAAAACTGCACAGAAATTCATATTAACTGGTGTATAATAGTATGTTACAAAGTTGAAAAAAATAGTAAAACTCCATTGAACACAGACTACGAATAAATCTTTAACCTATTTCAAAGAGCTTTCTAATTCGAAATATATATGTATAAGATTAACGGTTTAGAAATAGCTATTTATCAGGTATCCGGTTATACAAACATTTAATATTCCTAGAAAAATGAATCAGCGCATTTTCATTATTCAGTGGCTTACTCACGTAGTTTTTGATCCCAAAAACCATTTCAAAATTCTCACTATCATAACTACAGTAACTATTAATATTTGAT
Organism: Cheiracanthium punctorium; assembly: GCA_038373885.1. Taxonomy (NCBI): domain Eukaryota; kingdom Metazoa; phylum Arthropoda; class Arachnida; order Araneae; family Cheiracanthiidae; genus Cheiracanthium; species Cheiracanthium punctorium. The sequence continues at coordinate 476,707 of JAWZYV010014973.1, read as the reverse complement.
AAAAATTCAGTAAAAAAATAATAACGATTATAATATTCGAAGCAAAAATACTTAGCTTTTTGAAATGAAGTAAGACAGAGGAGTAATAAGCTATTTTGGGTGGCCCAGGCAGGTGTGCGTGTTATTAAAAAAATAAAAAACACACCTGAAAGAAAAAAGTTCCGGGTAAAGGTAATTTCTTTTTCATATTTAAGATTGAGGGATGAGGGGTTGACCTTGTACTCTGTCAATACCCCTAAAATTGTAAAAAAGCATATAACTTTTATAAATAATATTTGTCATTTGACAGAAAACAGTCCCTTTTCCTCAGAATTCTCTGGAGTAATCTCTAAGATAGTTGCAGAATCCTCCATGGAACTGTCCCATACGATGTGTTTCTGATGTTCGCATAAGTTTAATGTCCTGTCTTTCTACGAATAAATGAACCAACCCATGCATAACACGATTTCGTTCACAAGAAAATATATGGCATGTAGTAAGAGGAAACACAAGTCCGACGGTAATTGTTTATGCCACCAGCATGCCGGGCAACAGATTTTCAGATTTTTCTAAAACCCTGAAATGAAGTTTCGAGCGTTTGGAAGTTGGTATTCCTTAAGTTTGTTTCAAGCAACCCAGAATAAGCAAAATATTATACATTTATATTGAACAGAATAAACTTAATACAAGAAAGCTCGAGAAGTAGTAACAACTGGTGCCGTTAATCAAATGGCTGTAAAAACAAGGGATTGCTTTATGAGAACCCGCTTAATATCTGTTAAACAAATATCCCACTTACTGTAATACATTTTCAGTGCACCGTAATAATTAGTTAATGTGATCCCATATAATGAAATATCCCGTTTATTGCAATAAAAGTTCCTGGCAAATAATCTATACCTCATTTAAGTGATAATCAAACTGAATTTTAGCTAATGTGCCGTGCAGAAATCCCAGTACGATCTGTTCTCTACAAAAATTTTAAAAATAAAGATCAGTGTATTAACGACACTAAGTGTCTTTTTCTCTTTCTAGACTCAGTGGCAGAAAAACAAAGGTAAATGTGGAATATGCGGAGATCCCTACAATATGCCTCATCCCAGACCAAATGAAGCCGGAGGAAGATACGGTCGAGGAATAATTACGAAGAGGTACATCTCTGGCCAGGTATGTTTGCAAAAATTGCATACACACAAACACGATACATACATACATGTACCAGTAAAAATATATTTTCGCCATTTTTTATTATATTATTATATATAATATATTTATATATTATTTATTATATTATAAAATTATATAATATAATATTATTTAATATAATATTATTTAATATTAATTATAAATTATATTATTATTATAAAAATAATAAATTATTATTATATAAAAACATATATGTTATAAAAACTATATATTATTTATTTTATAAAAAAAAGAGAAAAATTGAGTTTCTTTTATCGACATGATGCGCTGTAATCAGGACTTAATTTCTAACAAAACAGTGCAGTAGCCTTAATTTATTCAATTGTAAATTACAGCATTTATTATTTTATTCACTGCTGTTGGACCCCACCGTTTGGATAAGACGCTCAACATGGTGGACGGCTGAAGTGTGAAGTTCCCAAGCGTCAGAACCCCTTAAAGAGTTCTCCGACCAAGCCACCACTCCCGTAGACAAATGACTCTCGTGTAGGCTTGGCATAACACAATACAAACAAACATTGCCGTAAGTTACAAGTAACTACACATCAACATGCGTGTGAAAGTAGCTTTATTTTATTTTAGTGTATACAGGATGGCTCCGAATTCATGTTCCAAACTTTAAGGGTAGATATGATGCATATAATGAAGCATTTTTTTGTGAAGGAATATGGGGTCTGAAATGAAAAGTACCACGTGGTTTCAGCAGGATGGGGATCTACCTATTTCTTCAATGTGCATATAATAATGTGCATGATTAGAACTGCATTTGCATTTTACCCCCTTCATTTTAAATGAGGTGTCGGAAATCAAAAGTGTAGGTGGAAAAACAGAAAAAGCTGAGGTAATTACGCATATTACTGAGGAAATGTAAGGAGCCGAATCGTGCTGAAACAACATGGTATTTTTCCTTTCTGACCCCACATTACTAAACAAAAACGCTTCTTCGTTTGTATTTTATCTACCTTTAAAGTTTGGCCCATGAATTCGGAGACACCCTGTATGTGTAACTTTCAACGTATTGCCCCTCAAAGAACACTCATCTCCCTTTTAATTTACTTAATGTGCTTATTAATTACGGTTTAAAAACAAGATTCTCATTTTTCTTATCTGAGTAACAGCCCAATAACCTTTTTGTAATAAATTAAAATTCCTGTCTTTTCCATAGTTTTTAAAATTTTCTTAGCTTGTGACGTATTAATCCATCTGCCTTCCACAATTGGAATGAGGGCTTTAAAATCTCCTGACACAGGTACTTATTGATATATATCCAGTCATTTATCAACTTCCTTAATAATGCAGGTGATTACGAATATACTTACCACATGCGTTCACTTCAACCGGAGCATACCTATGTATACAAGATGTCCCTAAAGAACTGATACGATCAATAATTCTTTATTAAAATAAATGATCAAGGTAAATTTCAAAACCATTTAAAATTAGGTAGAAAAAATGTAAACCTTATTAGTCCTATAGCTAATTTTCAAAATTTTACACTTTTAAAATCTTTATACAACCCCTTAGATTTGGTAAATTATAGAAAAGTATTTTTTATTTATAAATGCTATCATAAAAATCCTCATATCTGTATATTTAAAATCATCTGATCCACTTTTCTGTGCCATGTAAAAAGCTATTTCATCAATGAATGTGGGGATCTTAAAAAAACTGACGATGAAAATGTTTTAGCTAAAAATACGTTTGTATCAAAATTTTATAACACGAATCTAAATAAAGTATTGTGCAGACAGGAATCATATAAAGCAGTGGTATCATTTAAAGAACAGCGCTGCTCATGGGCCGTTATGTGCCATAACACCTCCAATTTTGATTATCTTTTTTGTGTGTGTTATATGTCAAAATTTTAAATTTCTCATTCGATAAAAGATTCCCAATCACAATATTCAATCGTTTCATTTGTGTACAACTCCTCAGATACAGATATGAGGATTATTTTAATAATCTTATGCATTTAAAATGTATTACTTCTAATTCATCAATTTTCTCTAAGCCTGTCTAATTCATCTTTTATTAAAGTAGTATTGTTCGTTACTGTATTTTAAACAATTTTGAGATCTACACTGATCATTTACCTTTAACAACTAAATAATTAAAAGAGAGTTTTCAATTTTTTAGGAACACCCCGTGTATAATCGTCCTTACAACAATTGTATATTTACAGGTCATTGATGCAACTGTTGACGTTACTACTAATCATCGTGGGTACTTCGAATTTAAACTATGCCCGAACAACAACCCTAAAAAGCCAGCAACTCAGGAGTGCCTGGATAAATATGTTTTAAGGGAAGCGTTTAGTTCTGGAACTCGCTATTACATCGGGGACAAGGGCAAAGGAGACATTACAGTCAAACTTCAGCTGCCCAAGGGTCTTACGTGTTCGCAGTGCGTGTTCCAGTGGACTTATGTGGCAGGTAAAAGAAAAAACAAAGGATTGAAAATGTCACTAATAATGTACAAATAATTTTGTCATTTAAGTTAATGGAAAAGAAAAACTAATTTCTAGAATATATTCAAATTTTAATATTTCTTGAGACAGTAAAATGCAAAAGCGTATGCAGTTAAGAATGTTTACTGCATTTTTATTTTTTGTTTCTCAATATTGCATCACATTAAACAGTTATCCAGGTCTCTTAAGGAGATGGTGAGCAATAACATTACCGAAAATATGCTAAAACATCGGACTTTTAAAAAATGTATTACTATTCTATGATTTTTACTGCATCTGAGGCACAAAAACCAGTATGTCTCTAACTTAATTAGTCAAAAAGTTATAAACGTTAAAAAAATGCATCTCATAAATGGCCCTTTAAAAGACCGAAAAAATGCCTTTCGTGTAAAATGAATATTTTTCGCAGTCTTGTGTCTTTAAATGTCCCTTGCGGCACAATTTTTGAAGAAATCTTATAAAATTCATTGTACAGACTGAAGATAACATATAAAAAAAAATTTCTAAAAAGTTTTAATTTTGGTGGTCATTAAGATTATAAAAGTCCAATTAAGTTCATAAAAGCATGCAATTTTTTGTGAAAATTGAGTAATTAATGCATAAAATACTTCCTAAATTTATTTTTCAACGAATCTCTAAATTGATCGCAGAAAATTTTTTCGGAATGCATTTTTGAATAATAACAAGCTAAAATTGAAGAAAAAAAATTAAAAATTGGTGCTCAAGGAATATTTTTTAGAAATTCAAATTTTTAAAAATTCAAATTAAAAAATAACTTTTTTGAGTTTCTTTTTTAAGTATTTAATATTGTCATTCTTCAATGCATACATATACAAAAACTCATAATTTTTGGTCAAAAATTAAAAAAAAATTCTTTTATTATGTTGTTTTTGAAATCGTCCCACACAGCAAGTTGTGACGACGTAACATCACAAGTATGATGTAAATGCCACGCTTTCTGTAACGTCTCTTTCTGTCAAAGACTAAGTGAGGTCTATGTAGGTCACTACGTATGAAGTCACAAAAAATTTCTCGGCAGCCCTTTGTTGCCACAAACTCTTTGCGATGAACTCATCACTTTACACATAGTGTCATAAAGTCACATTGTGACCAGTGTGCATACCTGTTTGCGACGTCATAATGCTGTATAAGGTGTAATATTTTCTGAGAAAAAGATAAGAATTTCACGATAATTTTAATTTAGCTTTAATGATAATGGAAGAATAGTACAGAAGTGATTAAATTTTTTAATAGTGAAGATAAAGAATCTCGTCTTAGCAGTTTTGATTTAACTGATATTATAGTGAGCAAAAATTGATGAATATATTCATTTTGATATTAAGGCCGAAAATTTTCTGCGTACATGTTATAAATTCTTGTGAAAATTGAAAACAGCTTTCATTTCGTAAAAAATGCATAAATGTCTACGAACATTATTTGAATTTAAAAGTTTTGCCTCACAAGAATGTTTTGTTCCTAAAATGCGGGCGAAAAATTTCCAAAAAAGAAAGTTTAAAAGAAAATCTCCAAAAAATTTAAAACAAAAAACAGAAATATAACAGAAAAGGAATGTTTTTCGACACTTAATTTTTCGCATGCTGTTCGGATCTAATCAGTTCTGATCTTGATAATGCATTTAATTTAAAACACGGTTTTCAAGAAATAAAAAGTCTCAAAATAAACACTATCAAAGTCACATAGTATTAGTTGTTGTTCAGGAATCAATTAGATTATTTAAATTTATGATTGTCCTCCTATGTGTGCAGATAAACCTGGGCTTTACAATTAAACATGTTTCGGAAAATATCACAAGGATAAAATATGTTTTTCCTCCTTTTTTTACTATCAATTTTATTATTCATTGTTATTATATTAGTTTTTTTAAATGAGAATGTCCTATAAAAATAAATGATGTGTATTCTTCTGTTATTTATAGTTATTGTTATTAACAAAAATACCTGACCAATTGATTAATTCGTCTGTATTTTAACTGTATTTTGTGAAACAAAATACATTTGCTCGTTTTAGATTTCAAAAGTTACGAATTTAGTTTCCAATAGCACGGTTTGTACCGTAGCTACTGGTAAATGGTTAGGAAATTGTAGTGCAAGCCTTCTATTTTACTGATTGTTGGCAGACAGCATGTTAAATAATGTAGACAATGGAAATTGGAAATAGCTGTTTTCATAATATACCATGCCACAAATAACTAAAGAGCTGAAAATTGTTTCAAAAAGTAATTGCTAAGAAATGCTACAGTCTAGCTTGCTAATTGATAACTAAGTATTGTTTTTTTTCAGCAGTAAAAATAGTCTAAAATTTAATTATGAAAAATTAGTTAAGAAAATATATATGATAACAGGAAATTTCCCACCACTATTCCCTCCAAATAATTTACAGTTGGGAAAATATGAATGGAAATCACTACGTCAAATTAGTTTTTACTGTATTTTTGTCAATATTTTTCGCAATGCGAATGACTATAGATTATTCTTTGTGAATCTAATATATATTTTTTCTATTTGATTATTTTTTTAAAAATTAAATACTTACACCTATGTATTTCCAGGTAACAACTGGGGTAAATGTAAAGATGGTGCATCCGGATTAGGCTGCGGTCCCCAAGAAACTTTTAGAGGTTGTGCAGACATAGCTATACACAAAGACTACGATACGCTAAACTATTATGCCAATGAAATTGATGTAGAATACAAACTCCACGAAATTCAGAGACCAAAAAGTTCAGTGTTGCCAAACACCCCAAACAAAAATGTACCCCTAAACAAAAATGTTGAGCAGAACAAAAATACAACTGAAACCAAACACTTTGTGTATGCTTACGAAATTTCGAAACACACCCGCCTAAACACTTCTAAATCATTCAGTGGCGGAAATGATGTTCTTCCAAATGTAAATAGAACAGAGTTGCGCAATAGTCATTCACATCAAGACGAGAAGGAGGTAAAATCCGATGAAAATGGCAACAGCCACTTTCATTACGACAATGAACTACATCACAAAATTGGTGATTTCTACCCTCTCTCCCCAAAACAACCTAAAAATTCGACAAAGAAGACGTCGCATTCGAACGAGCCCCGTCACCATGGTTCAACGAATCGGAGAAGACACAAATACGACAATAGACATTTTTACCACCATAAGCGCAACCCGTCATTCCGTCAAAATCCTTTCGACAAGAAGTGGGAATTATCCATGAACAACAGCAAGTGGCCAATCAGTGTTACAGGGTTGGATTTAAAAAGTAGTAGCCAGGGAAGGAAGAAAGATGCTCAAAAATCTAGAAATCGTTTTCCACAACGAAGACATTTTACTGCATCTAGTGAAAGTGTTGATGATTCAGATTTATCGGCAGAAGGCTTTTACTTGGGTGGAAAAAGGTATAAGGATTTCTGGTTCTTGTAAATATTATAGAAATCGAAGCATATGAGGTAGCATCCTAAAGTTGAGATTCCGTTCGGTTTGGAGTTCTTGATTCAATTTTAATAAGTGAAATCTGTAAGGATGTATTTATCTTCAGGCCATTCTTCGCAGGCATGTACATGCTTTTTTTATACATCTCGACAAAACAAGTAATAAACATCTGCTATGCTTCGGTAAACAGAAGTTTTTCAATTTCCATGGAATTTGACTGTATAGGGCTAAATCTTTTGAACATTCGATTTCAAGACTTCTCGGTTTCTATTTGTGAATAACTCCCCCTTTCAAAGCATCAAAATTTCAAAAATCCTGGTTGATTCTATCAAAAGCTCAAACTGAAGTTCAGAATCTATAATCCATGTCTATAGCAAATCGTATTTGGTGCTGAAAGAACTTGGCTATACGAAACAAGAATAATGAAAGAACATATGAATGAAATACAAATCAGAGGGAAAACTCTACGTTAAATTTTGAAGACACTAACGTCATCCCTTCTTCAGATAGAGAATACTTATTATCCTACAGGCAGGCAAAAAATGCAAATACATTATTTTTCAAGTTTCGTATGGGTTGGTGACTTTTCTATTGCTGAAGATGAGTTAATCCTTGATTATCCCTGACTGCACTTAGAGTTCATTCACCTTTTTGTGCATTTTATCCAAAATATTTAATTCAAGTAATTTGAACATCCCCCTTTTCTTTAGTTCAATTTTGCGTCTGAAGATTTTGATTCACCGGTAATTTGACTGACAGAGGCTATACTGTTGATCCCCTGGTGCACTGAATCCACTAGTACTCTGAACATTCCATCTGTGAGAAATTAGTAAAATCCTAAAATAGTTTGGTATTCATGAAATTTAGGCTATACCAATTATTAAAAAATACAGTCTTCAGGAAATTTTTAACAGTACATAGTAAAAAAAAGTGAAGGTCAGATACAGAATTACTACTAATCTCGAAACGTTGCTTTAGCATTATTCTCTCTCGTTTTTGTTTCATACACTCGTTTGTTTGTCTCTCGTTTTTGTGTCACAAGTCACAGGATGAGATTAGCTTTCTATTTTAAATTCCTTGATGCTTTTGGACTAGAGATTTAAACAAGTAAGACTCTAAAAAGAGTAAACACAATCAATATCTAATACATAAAAGTTTTATTTTCTTGTCTAACATACAATAAGCCATTTCCAGGTTATTTATATTCTGATTAAAGATAGTTAATTTTAAACTGCATGTTTACTGACGCTCCAATTAAAAATAGTACTCTTCCAATTAAAAAATAGCACTCTTAAAAGTTTTTTAGAAGTGATGCGATTGTTTTGAAAGATTAAATAACAGGTCCGAGTTTTACGGACACTGAAACAACTTGTTTGAACAAATTATTTGAAATAAGAATTTTAATTTATCAGAGTTTTGAATCTAAATGTAACACATCATTTTAAATATATCCCAGAAAATAATTTAAAGTGCTTCTTTTTGTAAATTGCACAAGGCATGAGAGAAATACCCTTAATGTGAAAAGCCAACCTAGAAAATATACAGACGTAGTTGTGAATATCATATGACTTAAAGTTTTATTTGGAATCATGTGTTTGTCAGATTGAGATCTTTTAAATATTTTTCAAGTGAGCTATTTCATAAATGATCTAGTTAATGCTTGAAAAAATGTGCATATAATGCTTATTTTGTGCCATTTTTTTACAATGAATTTATTTTCTTACTTTTTACACCTTTTTTATTTTGTATTGTAAAGTATAATTTTCTTTGAAAAATTAAATATGGTAATGGATAAATATTTAGTTACTTTTAAACTGACCAAAGACTTTTATTGCATTCTATCAAATAGAAACTACTGAAATATAAATAAATGTATTGGTTATATAAAATAAATTAAAACTGAATTAATGTAAGATACATTAACCTAAATGTTTAAAAATAATTTTATTCATATGTATAAATTGCGTGCAAGATTTTTCTTTTAACTTTGTATAAATATTCAAGCAACAAAAGTCATTCTGTATAAAGTTTGTATTTTTAAAAATAACTCTTATTTACTTTTATTTTAATAAAACTAATTTTACACAATCCAGACTCGTTTCAGTTCATTTTTATTTACTTGTATTTCACTTGAATTTATTATTAAACAAGGTGCTGTAGATGTAACAAGGGCAATATCCATGCTTTTAGCTTTACAGTAAAAAAAAAAAAAAAATATGTGTTTGTAAATATGCAAACATAAGAAATATGACAAAAATAATATGAATAGATAGTAATATGCTTTGATGAAAGAAAAAAAAAACATAAACTCAAAAGCAATATTTTATTGTCTCAATACAAATTTATCAATTTCTTCAATACAAATTTTCAAAAAATTAATTTAAAATGATTTAAATTAGATGTCAAATAGTTAAGAGTTCACCGATTACAAAACTGAACATGTATAAACAAATAAAAATAAAACTAAAGAATTTAAATGTATAAGTGACATTCGAGTGTGATATCGGAAGAGTTCAGTTTTGTTACAGTACATAGTTGATTGAACTCTGCTAGAATTGAAGTTAAAATATGCAATATAGACTGCCGTATGGATATGCTCGGACGTATACAGACATACATACTATACAATGCACAATGTACGTTAGATGATTGAGGTTTTTTTTCTTAACCCTTTGAGGCGCAACCCTTTCACAATGCTGAAAAAAGGGCAGCCGTTGTCATGTGCGGCGGCACAGCCAGCTGCGTCAAAAAAGGGTCTCTAGGTCTTTGGCACGCGATGAACGTTTCGATCGTCCGCATCTTGCTGGTAGTTAAGTCGAGCGATGGCAACGGCTGCCCTATTTTCAGCATTGGGCAATCTATCCAGCTGTTCTCGCATTCTTTCATTTTTCAGCAGATGTCAGTGCTGTTAAAAATAATCGTGACAATTGTTTTATGGGAAATGACGTGCTAAGACGTAAAGGACTCTCGTGGAGCTATGTCACCCGCAACTATTTTTTATAGAAATCAAATATATTATTCGTGACTGGCAACAGTCAAAACGTCAGAGTTTGGTGTTCCCAGAGTGGGAACACTGCGCGTTAAAGGATTAAATATATAAGTATAATTTCATATGCAGGATGCCAGGAGGAATCATGCGAGGAGGTTAATTACTAACTGCCCCACATTTGTATGCTCGAATGTGATTAAAATGTGTACACAATTACATATATTTCAAGAAGTGTCACACTTATAATAGATGCTCTCCATTCAACAATGCTTTCCTGTTTAGGTATGTTCAATAACACGATGCCTCCGGCTTAATAAAAGTGATACATTAATCTGGGTTACTTTGTAATTACAGGTTTCAAGATCATTAGTCATTCTAAAGGCAATTTTTAGTTTTGGGATATTTTTTTAATACACGAATCATAAATATTATTGCTCTTCATTGACATGTTTTTCAGAATTTTTAACTTGAAGGGATAATTTTTTTATAGCACAGTTACAATAGGATTTAGATTTAGGAATAAATAAATGACAAGTAAATGAATATTTATGTGTTTGCAAGCATCAGTTTCTGAAAATAATTTTATTTTTATTTTTATATACTGAAGGAATTTACATAATGAACTCAATGAACTATTTAACTTAGTTTTAAATTTTCTACTACATATGAAACATAGAGCATAATTCAGACCATAATTTCTTAAACTTATGCAGTCTGAAGATCTTACATTTCTTAAATTTATGTCGACCGAAGAAAATATTTAGTAGTCCAAAGACTGAAGATAAAACAATGTTGAAGATCGGTGAAAGAGTTAAGCGCATATTGTTGCCACCTAGCCAGTGAAAATATTGAAACATAGAAGTCAACTTCTGACAAAAATATGATATTAACAGAAACAGAAAAATCACAGAAATTATATAAGAATCCCCAGAAATCCCTCCCAAAATGAAATTCTGTTTGTTTGTTTGTTTGTTTGTTTGTTTGTTTGTGGATTTGATTCGTATACAAATCCAGAAAAATGGACCTATCGGCCTGAAATTTAGTACAGATATGTAAAATAATATAGAATAACTCATAGTCCACTTTAAAACTTTGAAAGTCCACCCGTTCCCGGAATTTAAGAGGTTTTTTATGCTATTCACGCAAAAAGCTTTCCGTAATTGTAACCCCTGTAGTGAAAAAAGTGTGAAATAAGGATCGTGGCTGCCATGTGTGGCGATTTTGCCGAATAAAATGTCGTTCGTATACAAATCCACAAAAATGAACCTATCGGCCTGAAATTTAGCACAGATATGTAAAATAATATAGAATAAATCGTAGTCCACTTTAAAACTTTGCAAGTCCACCCGTTCCCGGAATTTAAGAGATTTTTTATGCTATTCACGCAAAAAGCTTTCCGTAATTGTAACCCCTGTAGTGAAAAAAGTGTGAAATAAGGATCGTGGTTGCCATGTGTGGCGATTTTGCCGAATAAAATGTTTTAAATTCTCAAAGTAAAAATAAAAGAATAATAATGATTTTTTTTTGTTAGTTTATATTCGTAAGGTTATTTTTTTTAAATTATAATATCGTGTGCATGGGAAATCAGAGCAGGAATGTAATGCTTTACACGCAAAACAATAAGAATTGAAGATTTCCGAGGCTAATAGGTAAATTATTTTAGTTTGGCGAAAAAATAAAATGGCTCAAATGCCGATTTTGTGAAAGTGAGTTCTAGCGGTTTGCACAGATTTCGGCTTGGCGCAATTTATTGAGAGCTTAAGGAAATAGATTTTTGAAAACAAGTGCAAAGGTTTTATTAGAATACAGCGTTAAATTTTAATGATCCGTGAAGAAATAATGCAGTTATTAAGGGATTTCAATTGATCTATCTCCAGAATTCTCGCCAAATGAGTACATTGATTTAAGTTGGGGGAATTCCGCCAAATTTCAGAAAATTGAAATCTTCTCATTTAGTACATCGGAGTAATGATGAATAAAACACGTTATAGTTGATAATTTTAAAAAATTCGGCTGTATTAAGGGATTCAACTTTTCAAATAAAGGCTTGCTTTACTTTTCGCGGTCGAACTATTTCCCATATATTATTGCTGCTAAGTCAATGCTTCGAATGATTTCCTGAAAAAACGCTTGCAAAATGGCGTATGTTGGCACTTTGGCGAGGCTTAGATTTGAAACGGGATTTTATTTGAGACTGGGATATATAATGACACTGGTTATAGATAAAAATGAATGTTGGTATGTGTGTATGAGGTTGGAAAACTCCACCGTTGAGCCATCGTTGCACCATGAAATTTGGTTCACCTAAGTCTTATCATGGAGAAGCTTTTTATGCTATCCGTCTTCCTCTAACTTGCCACCAGGTGGCGCAGCAGAACGTCGAATTCTATTCCGTTTAGCCGTTTGCTATGCGAATATCGTCCAACCGATTTCGATGAAATTTGGTACACGCGAATATTAGAACACGGAGAATATTTTTCACTATCCATTTTGCTGTAACTTGCCGCTAAATGGCGCTGAAAAGCATCAACTTCTATACCGTTCGTTCGATCGGCATAAAATTTTTTATACTTACACATTTGAGCACGAAGAATATATTCTAACTGCGTTCCTTTTGATGTTACTCACCACTAGATGACACTGCAATGCATTATTATTTTAAGTCGCCACTAGATGACGCTGCAGCAGGCCAAATTCTTGACCATTCAAACGGTCGCTATGAAAATCAGTATACATAGCTATTTGAACAAGGAGAATATTTTGGCGTTATCCATTTTGCTATAACTCGCCACTTGACGGCGCTGTAGCAAATCATTACTTTAATTAACTACTAGATGGCCCTGCAGTGTATCACTTCTTGACTGTGCAAATGATTGTTATGAAAATTGGTATACATAGATAGTTGAACACGGTCGCTATGAAAATCAGTATACATAGCTATTTGAACAATGAGAATATTTTGGCGTTATCCATTTTGCTATAACTCGCCACTTGAAGGCGCTGTAGCAAATCATTACTTTATTGAACCACCGGATGGCCCTGCAGTGTATCACTTCTTGACTGTGCAAATAATCGCTATGAAAATAGGTATACATAGATATTTGAACACGGGGAAGAGTTTGGCGCTATCCATTTTCCTATAACTTGCCACTAGATGTCGCGTCAACACATGAACTTCAGGACTGTCCAGCCGATAGTCATGAAAATTCGTATACATCGATATCTGAATGCGAAAAATATTTTCGCCGTATCCGTTTTGCTAAAACTCGCCACTAGATTGCGCTACGCCGCATGGCCTTCTGCACCGTACAAACGATTGCCTTGCAATTCGGTATGCATGATTATTGGACACAATATAACGCGATATCCACTTTGCTATATCTGTTTATTACAATGAATAGTAATCACCACAAATCGTAATATCAAAACGTCCATTCATTCCCGTGCGAAGAACGGGTACTTCAGCTAGTAGCATAAATAAATTCAGAAGACCTCAAAACGTGTCAATACACCAAAATCTCGAAGTCGAATTTTTTCATGATTACAATACTTTCCTTATATGGTACATGTTCGGAAAGAAATAAATGGTGCTCCATTTCATGTAGTGTCTTAGTTATTTAATGCTACAACTTGAGCCTAAAAAACAGTATTATGTATAGAAATAAGACATTTTGAAAGCCAGGAGTTCTCTGCAAACCATTAAGCTTTCCACTTTTTTGATAGTGAATGACACTGACGTAGTTTTTTGAGTCATTATACTGCAATGATCAGGTTAGTACTCATAACACAAACTTTACATTAAGAGTCAAATAATTTTGCTTTTTTTTTTTTTTTTTTTTTTTTTTTTTTTTTTTTTTTTAATTCCACATCACGAATAATTTCGAATTACACATGTAAGGAAAATTTTCGTTTCCTACCGTGCGAAGAACGGGCACGCAGCTAGTATGATAATAATTGAATGCTTTATTTATTTATTTTTTAATTGTTACACTTTGCTTGACTTTAAATCGTCTTCTTGAACTACTTGCAACCATTTTTCATAGAATAGCAGATTCCCGGTATAGGGTACGGAGACTACCAATGGTCCGCGTACCACAGTTTAGTAACTATGATTCAGACTATTATTAAAGAATATATACATGCAATGTGAAATTACAGTCAGTAAATTCCGTGTATTAAAATCTAATATCCTGTTCTTTCATCCTCTTTCAGACACATCGCTTTTTATTCCTCATAATTACTCTAAAATTCATGTTTTTAACAACTTAATTCAAAATTCCGTGATATTCCATAATAAAAATCGCGCCTTTGCCGGGGCGACGAAATAAACATTAAATAAACAAAACTAACTATCAAATACTGTTCTCTCGGGAAAAATCCGTCTGGAAACCTTTCGAATGATTTTCACCATAGCACCGTAATAAATACAGAATAAACAATCGGCCCAAGCTTCGCGTCATATATGCCCTGTCAAATCAGAGCATTGTGAGATCTGCAATTGCAGAGCTTGCAATGTTCTAGAGGCATGACCGAACAAATAAAAAGTCTAGGCCGAAGCTGAGCCGGGAATTTCTTATTCATATATCATTTTGTTTTGCCAATTAAAAATCTGTTTCGCCCTCTCCCACTCTCCTGTATTTCACGACTGCAATTCTTTGTAAGCCTGTTGTTACTTCCCTGTATCACGTCATGCTGGTGTATTATAAAAAAAGGAATTTCGTACCAACCATCCATTAAAAAAGCCATCCAGAGACATCATTTTCCACTGTTTTATATACTCTTTTATCAATGTTACATAAAACAAGAGAAAACTTCTAAGAAAAATCTGTCTGGTAACTTAATGAACTAAATTTTCTCATTCTTAATAATATTGTAAAGCAATTTCAGATTTTTTTTTAATAATGAGTAATTTTTGCCCATGTTTGTAAATTTTTAAAAATATTTTCTTTCTAATATGCCAATTTAAATTTGTTTCACTTTATTAGTAATTAATAATTACTACCATATTATTAAAATAACAGTAATATGAGTACATTAAAATCACACTCATTCAATGAAAGGTTTGGTCTTCTTGATTATGAAATCACGTTAATTTTACTATGGGTAATTTGACGGGGGTTAACAATTTTAGCTAGAAAAAATATGTCTATTTTGATTAAATAAATAAATAAATAAATTTGTTTATATTACTTATAAATGGATAACATCCTATAAATATCTTTAAAAGTAAATCAGTAGTAAAAGTATATTTAAAAAAAGAAGTAATTTGAACAGCGTAATCTCTAGTATACTAAAAAGAAAATTTTTATTCTTATTTACAGTTATTAGTAAAAGGAAAATAGTGCAGTCATCTTTTCATATCATTAGAAGTTTACTTTCACTGAACACACATTTTTCTCTCCGATAATTTCTAAAGATTTACACCTACAGATAGTACTTATCAATTCCGAAAAGTAAAATCCCAATTTCTCTTTCACTGGCTTAAAAAGTGACATTTTTTTTTTCAATCCCACTCCTTTCTTGAAAATTTCTAACAGGTGTTTCCCGGATCGAACGCCGGATCTCCGCATTACTACCTGATTCATCCGAAGCCTCCAATGAATATTCAGAATCCCGATATAAGGTCAGAGGCGGGACGTTGACCGATATTCTCCTCTCTCTGGGTCTATGTTGACAAACGCTGCGGGATGGACGAAAATGGCTTAAGTCAGGTATCTGTAAAGGATTAATATTATCGTTAAAAGCGTCTTTGAAAAGAAAGTTGAAAACCGATTGCGCAATGACGTCTGCTCGTGTGTTACATTACATAGCAAAAATGGAGAAAGTTATCTTTTATAAATTTTCCGCTCCAATTTTGATCCAAGGAAAACATTTACCAATATCGAATATCTTCAGCTGCATGGTATACAGCTACGAGATAGCAGCTGCACTACATACTGAAATAAATGAAGAAACAATGCCTTGAATGAAACTTTCCGATACATTCTTAAACATAGAATTGCACTGCAAAACTTCTATTTCGGACACATTTTGCAGAATGTGTCCGAAAAGAGACACATTCTGCAAAATGATACATGTTTAAGAATTTTTTTTCAGAAAGTTTCATACTGATACAGGTTTATTGTTTATTTCAGTGTATAGTACAGCTTTTCAAGAGACATTTTGAAAAATTTTGAAGGTCTTGACATTATTAGTTTTTTTTTTGCATTAATGCAACGGAAAGGATTGCTACTAAAAGTTGCATAAAACATTGAGGCCATCGTTAATAAAAGTGCATTAAAAAGTTTACGAAGAAGCATTATTAATATTAGGTGTACTGGAAAATTATGTCCATTTTATGTCTTCTTTTACAAAAAATTCAAATAAATAAATTTTCAAGAAGTAATTATTATGATTTTCAAAGAAACAGTGCTTAAGTATAGGATTCATATTTTTTTAAATTTTAAAGCGAAAATTTTATAGATAAAATATTTTTTCTTCTAAGAAAAATGGCCACCCTCCCCCTTTTTTCACGTCTACTTTCGTTGGATGATTATATTCGAAATGTCCTGAAATCAATTTTTAGGTATCCTTGATCGATTCATTTTACAGCAAGAATTTTATGGATCTCTCTTTTTTTTTAGATCACGCAGGATGTGTGAAAAAAATGTTTTGACTCCCTATCCCCATAAGTTACGAATTTTGGAAAACGCTCTCCAATATAGAGCCTACGCTAAAAAACTCACACACCTGCCAAATGTCGTATTATTAGCTTCAGTAGTTTCAGCAAGGCAAAATATATTGACCTGCGGAAAACAGACAGAACTTTACAGAGGACCTAATCATTTTTCAAGTAAAGTAAAATCTTCCAAGTTCGACACCCTCACAACTTAGACAACACTCTAAGTTGGACATTTTTCTAGAGAGCCGAGCGTGACCATAATATTGAAATGTGATGAATGAATGAACGTGACCATAATATTGACACTTTTTGAGGGAACCAGAGGTGTTTGACTTTCAGAGATTTCAGTGCATTTAACGTCGTTGGTTTGTTTTTAAAGCTGTTCATAAATCCTACGATGTGTGCAGCTTTTAAAAGGTACAACGACGGAACCACAAAAGTTTCAATGGTGGGTTAGAAGTATAGCGAAGTATTTTATCAGAGATGAACCATTTTCAGTTCTTCCCCGTTCATTTTTAATATTGAACCCATGTTTGACCTGTTCGTTTAGCGTTGCCTTTTTGCAACCACTGATTTCGAGCAGAGCATTGAAAGATCCATGCTGTGAAGCATGGATCTTTCAATGCTCCTTGCTGTTCAAACCACTGGTCAATGAATTAGTCAAGCAAATGTCAAGCAAGCGTTGCTCAAGCAATGTCAAAGCAACCACTGGTCAATGAATTAGAGTCTTATCCGTAGCGTCTTATTAATAATAAGAGAGCGAACAGATTAAACTAGGCTTTAACAGTGTGTGCTCAGGGAGGAGGGCTGAGTATCCGCCTCGGACATAGCTTTACCTTTCTCATAGGGAGGGGGGTCTAATTAAAGGTGATCCATTCTTACTGTAAAGTATGACTGACCATAAATTTTAATATAAATACCTGGTGAAAATTTTTCAATAACACTAAAAGATTTTAAATTCTATAGAGCAAATCGTGTTTGATCTGCATTATAAAAGTTGTAAAAGTGATTATAAAAGTTGTAAAAGTGAATTATGAAAGTTGTGAAAGTGACATAATTTTTTAAAATTTTAATGCAAAGTTTTTAAAATTTATATAAAATTGAAATCTTTCGTAGCTTACACTATTTAGAACAATTTATTAAATATGTGAATATTTGGCTATAATTGTCGTTTGTGCGTAGAGTAAGGGGGCGTGTGTCTTCCAGTCCCTTTAACTCCCTCCCCTTTCTTATATACGTACGTGGTATCGGGCAGTACGCTGCAGCCTTAAAAAAAAAAAGAGAATCGAAAAAATATTTAACAGTGCATTCAATTGCGCTGTATACAGTGCATCGACATAAACAGAGGCCCGTGACAAGAAAAAACGTGAGTGAAAAACCCATCCAAACTATGCCATTCCCATTCAAAACAGCCATCAGTAGGCTATACCACCGAGTGGCTGACTCAAACCACTAGTCATCGAACTCTCTGCGACCGCCGTACCCTTCTACAGCGCAATAAATAAAACGAACCCGACAGCAACCAAACAAAAACAAGGCACCATCTTCCTGAGCTAGAAAAATCAATTAAGAATATGTTACGAGGAGAAGTGGAAATGAAAAGAAAAAATAATAAAAATCCTTAGAGCGAACGGAACTTTTAAGAATTCCTGAGAAATGAGTTATTTAAGAAGCTAACAAGCAACCGGCGATCGAGTCGCTGCTTAAAAAAGGTGGGATCTCGAGTTTGTTGAGTCTGCACCCAGCCACCAGACAGGTGAGTGAATTAAATTACACCTATTAGATTTGTCATGGTTTTCGCCTTCGTATTTGTGATGCGTTTGTGATGTGGTATATTGATATTATCACTCATTGATGTATTATAATGCATTATGTATTCTATTATGTGGTGATCGTCTATTGTTATTAAGTGCAACGAAATAATGTCAGTAATGTACACCGAAAAAATGTTTTCTTGATTCAACAAAATTGTGGTTGGCTGTATTTTAAAGAAATATTTTTGTTGAATCAATAATTTTTTTTTAAATTCAAAAATATTTTGTTATCAAACATTTTGTTAAAACCAACAAAATTATTCGGTTGAAATACCTCCAATCAAATTTTTGTTGAATAAACAAAATTTTGTTCAATTCAACATATCATTTTTTCAGGGTAAAGTAAAAAAATTACCAAGGAAAAGATATTTGCTATTAGGACAGTATTCCTCATATTCATAATGTGCTTCGTTTCTAATTATTAATAATTATAAAAGTTTCCATGGTATTATAATTGTTTTTAGTGCATGTAATTTTAGATTTCTTTCTTGTCTTTAAGTGTAACTCAGGACATAAAAGTCATAGATCACATAAGTTGTAAACAAAAAAACCTACAGCAATGTCTAGTTAATTTATAATGTGATTTTCGGGGTTCATGATTTCATATTTAGGGTCATTCCATGGTGACTGACATTACAATTTTACTACATTTGTAACCTTTGAAGTTCACCAGTGGCTTGAAATATATATATTTATTTATTTAAAATTGATCAAGAGTATCATAAATAAGTACTATACTGTTATCCATTCTCAATATAAAAAATCTTTTTCTCTTTTTTTAAAATTAGGGAAATCAAAGAATCAAAAAACGAGAATCTTTAGAATTTTAGAGAAACTTTAGAATCAAAAAAAGTGACTGATGTTACACAGGTGTAACATCAGTCACGTTTTTTGATTTCCCTTTATTTAAAAAAATAAAAAAGATTTTTTATATTGAGAATGGATAACAGTAGAGTACTTATTTATGATGCTCTTGATCAATTTTAAATAAATAAATATATATATTTCAAGCCACTGGTGAATTTCAAAGGTTACAAATGTAGTAAAATTGTAACGTCAGTCATCATGGAATGACCCTTTACAATCAGACAGAAAATTCACATAATTTCATTTGAATGCAAATAATTTGTTTAACTCACGACATAAAAGTCTCAGCTCACATAAGTTATAAACAAAAAAACCTACAGTGATTTCCGGTTCATTTATAATGTGATTTGCGTGGTTCAAGATTTCATCTTTAGAATCAACCGGAAAATTCACGGAATTTTATTTGAATGTAAACAATTTGTTTACATTTTCGTTAGTCGTTTTCTTGTCAAACTTCTGTGCATTTTCTTTCGACAGTTCTCTTCGAAAGGTGCTTGAGATTTCACTATTAAGAGTGACGAAATTTTGTTCGTAAAATATAAGATAGTCCATAATTTTTCTTTTGTTTGTGTTGTTAAACTGTTTATCTATTCCATTAAACAAAGAGAAATCTTAACATACATGATAATCTTATATTCATGATAAGTGAAAATAGACAATTTATGTTATATTGCAGTCACTTGCGGTTTACTATATACCAGTTTTAATGAGTGTAAAAACACTGTAATAAAAAAAAAAACATGTGCATGAAGCACCATTTTTGTTTTCATTTTCGTGTTTTTAGTATTTTATTTACTTTAACAATAATTTTATTTATTTGATAATAACTAAACATAAAAATATTTTCTTCAGCCAATAAAAATTTGGCTGTTGATATTTCAAAGAAACAATTTTGTGGAAGTTTTCAAAGCTGAACAAAACTTTATAATGATTCAAAAGAGTGTCCTGTTGGTCATTATTTAGTTAGAAAAGCTACAGCCAAATTTACTGATTCAAAAACGTTTTTTTTCCTTATATTAAAAAAATAGTATATATTCTTTTATGGAATAATTCTGAGTGTATAGTGTTTTTTCTATGAAAAACTTCGTCTATTATCTTAACTCATACGCCACAGCGTCATGTAAAAATTCTTTATTTCGGTTTATTCAGATTTAAGTGAAATGTAGCTCATACATGATTACGGGGCTCACGGTCACTACATTAAAACTAACATTACAGTAAAAATATATTTTTTTTTCATGGTATTGCTAATTTTTAACTATAAAAATACTACATTTGTACATTTTCATAGATTACTTATGTTCCTTATGTTCCTTTCGCAAAGCGTTTGAAATCCATGAAATGATGTTTCATATATTCTACTAGTTTTGATATACGCGGAAATATTAGTCAGTGTTTTCATCTGTTTGTGAAATATTTGTGCATTAGTAGAATCGCTTACATATAAAATTAATGGTAGTAAAAATTAAATGCGCAGATAAATGAATGTCTAAAACAAAACAGTTATATTTAACTGATGACTGATCTTTGAAGAGTTTCCTTGTCAAAAGAATATAATCAATATTAGTCAATGCCATCCAAAATTTGAACTGATATTTTACTTTATTACTCTAGCGTCCCAAATTTTTTTAAAACAACGAATTATCATGGTAATTCCAATTATTTTAATTTTATCCTCTTTCTTCTTTAATGTCATGAAGTGTTTCGTGATTTACTAACCATTTTAAATAAAAATAAAAATGAAATTTTATATGAATAAAAAATTCATTTGTAAAGTGTAGTAATTATAATTTTCTTACACATGAGCATTTCGTAAGAAATTTCTGGAATTTAGTTTGGGTATTTCAAACTGTTTAATCAGCGTGGCACTTTTTAAACTTTTAACTTTAGCCCCGTAGTTTCAATTAGAATATGCTTCTATTTGAATGACCTATACTTTCAATTAGATTCCGCATAGAAAACTTTCGATGCCACAGTTTTCTGAGGAACGGTATGCTAAAAATTTAATTAAAAAAAATTCAAGGTTACCCTGTCTTCATAAGGTCCAGTTAGAGAAAGCCCGACCCTTCAAAAGTCATTCATAGAAACTGCACGCGTGTTATAAATACATAGACGTTTAATAAGTATGTATATGTGTATAACAGTTAGCTCTCCATTTGCAAGATGCAAATGAGAGTTATTTTACAGAGCCTCACAAAATTACATAATTTAATGGTGATACAGCTAATGCCTGAAATCTCGCCATGTTTGAAGATAATACGTAGTCGAATTTGGGGCAAAGAAAAACAATTTATATTATTATTATTTTTTTTTTTTTGAATAATCGATGTGTTTAACGCAAAATTTATCTTCTCTTTTCTTCCCTTATAAAGAATACTTCTCACTGATGATGAAGATAATGAAGATGAAATTCACCATCAGACTAGCTTTCCTTCTGTTCTTTGTGAAGCTCTTGGCAGTGCAGAACGTGTCTGGACATGCCCGCTTGATGGAGCCGCCATCTCGATCGAGCATGTGGAGGTTCGGCTTCGGGACTCCCAAAAATTACGACGACGACGGATTGTACTGTGGTGGTATGGAGGTTAGAATACGATTGGATTATTATTATTATTATTATTATTTTTAGGAACTAATCTGTGATTTTAAAAGCCAATTAAAAAAAATGATGCTGGGGGAAACCGAGGTTAAGATTACGAACTCTGTATTTCTCAGGTGCAGTCGTACAGGTTGTAGTACCTGTTTGGGCAATTCTTAAGATTCTAGTACTGAGTTATGAAGCCGACTACAAGTAACATAAGTTGAGATGGTTTTGTGAATAGTGGCGACTCACATTTAGTTTTTTTAATTTGTGTTTGTAAGTTTTTGACTTCACAGCGCAAGGAATTACCCGACAACGACGGTTAAGTTATGTTTTCCCCGCCATAAAATATTTTAAAATACATTTACTAATGTTAAAAATCATGCATGTTATAGTTTATTTATGATTGGATTAAAAATAAAAATGACAGTGTGGGGTAAGATGATGAAGAGTTCCTCATACAGTGGCGGATTAACGCAAGTTTGTCGAGGGGGGGCGGTTAGTTAGAAGATTGACATATACATCCATTTTATGGAAGTAAAATAGGATCTTTTGCATTAAATTCTTTTTTCTCGGGGGGGACGGTAGCCCCCTCCGCCCCCCTCCCTTAATCCGCCTTTGTCCTCATACTACACCACATTATGGTATCAATGCATTAGAGGTGCAAGTCTTAAGAACATGCGTAATGTTCCGGTTGGGGTGATAATGAAATTAAAGAAAGACCCTCGAAATGCGATTTTTTATAGGAAATTTATTACCTATGTCTCATTTTTTAGATTTAAAAAAAATGAGACAGTTCTTGTTTCATTATGGGTAATCAGTCATTGCATTTTTAGTGTTATCTGTGACATTTTCGCTATCTACCTAGGTAAAATTGTTTCCCTGCATTTTTGAAAACATACCTTTATATTGATATCTGTCACAGATTCTACACCATCTAATTAGCAAGATGACATAAATTAATTTTTTGTTGGAAGGGAATGCTTTGCCATCTTCCACAAAAAATGAAATCTCTTATTGTCTTTTCATTTTTTAAAATAAAGTATAAAGGTTGAAAAAAGTCTTTTTCTAATTTCAGGTTCTTAAACTGCGCAAGAAAAAAATTTGAAGCTTAAGCTCGCCAGCTTGTATTACTCCCCCTTAAACGTCTGTTCTATACAGGAAGTACATACAAATTGTAGTCAATTTCACACATTCGTCGAACCTAATTTGTTTCGATTTTTTTATAATTTTATATCATGACGAATAAATATATCTCATTTAATATGAAAGGAAAAATGGTCGCATGTAAATTTTATTTTTAAATATAACTTATTGGTTTTCAAAATTTGACCGAAATCTCTAAGTTATTTTTAAACAGTAATTCTTTCACTATTTTCATAAATGTCCGTTACTCTATCACTTTAAAATAATCTATATGAATGCAAGTATATTATAATTACCGCTAAGAAAACCAGGTTGGATATTCAAATAATTGTAATACATTATGCATCATCATGGGCGCCGGCAGAATATTTCCCAGGGGGGCAAAGACTACTCCAAGGGGGGGATTGCCCCCCCTTGCCCTATACTGCCGGCGCCCATGTGCATCATAAATAAGGGTTAAATTTTGGATATTTTAACTAAAACCACATGTTAGTTTTTTTTCACATTCGCTATATTATTTCTTGTTATCTATAAAAAAATGTTCACTCTCATTTTTTTGAAACGATAAATTTCAATGAAATGCATAAAAAATCCAGATTTCAACCCTAAAAGGACCATAGAAACGGACATACTATTTAAAAATTATAAATATTATAAACAAATTATGTTATTTAATTGGGGCCTCACTGTGCCACAGTGGTTATGTCACGAAAAATGGTAGATGGCCAAAGTGTGAAGGTCCTGGGTTAGGGTAACACCGCGCAGCTGTCAGTCTAACGGTTTGGATTTAGGTAGGTTTTCCCCAGATGTAACGTGAAAATGCGTTAGAATCCCATAGAAATTCTTTCTATGAAGCCCTCCCCCCCATCCTAGGCAGATCGTTCCAGCGGAGTGTTGCCATAATCATACAGACAAACATGTTATTTAATTAGGTATAAAAAAAAGTTATATTACAGGTATGGTTTAGTAATGGTTCTTCGAAATATTGCTTAAACTTTTCTATTTTATTGAAGAATAAATACTTTTTCCTTATCATTTAAAAAAAAATTATCCAACACGTTTTCCTGTTCCTTAAACTTTGAAATCTGCACAAACGGTTAAATATAAACAACAATAGCATTTCTGAGAGACTACTAAAGTAAAAGGGTTATTCAAATTTAACAAAGCCCAGCACAAACGCAATTTTAAGGATAAAAATTGATAACGAATAACAATTGCACTAACAGCTTAAGTAAAACAAGTACCTATACGGGTTATAGCAACGGGTGAGTGAAAAAGTCAAATGATCGTCTATAATGAGGCAGCAAACATACAAACAAAAAGTCTCTTCCAGAAATCTCGTATGTATCAGCAATTTTTTATTCCAGGTTCAGTACAAGAAAAATGGAGGGAAATGTGGCGTATGTGGGGACCCGTGGCACGTACAGCCTCCCAGGCCTAACGAAATTGGCGGCAAATATGGACAAGGAATCATTGTACGAAGCTATAAGACAGGCCAGGTAAGGATCAGATAACCACTCTTAAAAGGACATATCTAAAATGATTCACATTTGATTAGTCATGTAAAACAAATGCATAAATAATCTTGATAAAAACTCTAAAGAATTAAGTCTGATACTTTAATTGCGAGTTCAATACAAAAAAGAGTCTTGACAAGTTATAATGCTAACGGAAACACTCAAAAATAAATAAAACAATGGTCAGAGCTTGGGAGGGTGAGAACCTCTCTTAGTTGAAATTGCAATGGGTTCGTGTACTCTAAGGGAACTGGTCAGGGGCGGATTAATGCAAGTTTCTCGGGGGGGGCGGTTAGTTTGTCGGTGGGGGCAGTTAGTTAGAAGATTGACATATACGTCAATTTTATGGAAGTAAAATAGGATCTTTTACATTAATTTCTTTTGTCTCGGGGGGGGCGGTCGCCCCCTCCTCCCCTTCTTTTAATCCTCCCTTGGAACTGGTGTACATAAAATCTGTCGATGCACCTATATCTTCCATGCTTAAATGACATTTCTGAGGGTGCTCATCCAAGTGCTAGGCCTCCCATCGTCTGGAATTGGTTTCAAATTAACCCATTAACCGCCGAAACTAGAAGGAATTATTTTTTTTCTACACAAATAATTCTATATACTAAATTAAGCATGTATAACGTAAATCTACAGTGAAAGTAAAAAAAAAGCTCTTACCTGTGGAAAAAACGAGTGTTGCGTTCACGCAACGTCAGCGAAATAAGGATACGAAACGAACATGCTTGTACTAGAGAGCAGTTTTATTTGATTAGAGTGCTGGACCACTTTTAAAGTTTTAGAAGTAATTTATTATCAAAATTGGCAAAATAGTCGTTTCACAAATACTGATAGTTTTTTGTTGCAATCTTGAAGCATGAAAAGCTTCACTACAACCGTGGTGTAAAGCTACTTTACATACTTTGCATCTATAAACAGTTTGGCTATGGCATTTCTTACATCGCAGTCTTCTGTTATCCTCGGACTTTATGATAAACTGTCCACCACTTCCTTGTAATGACTTTGGAATGCTAAATTTACTGGGTCTTCCCGATGATTTTTTGGATAACTCTCTGCTATCAACAGGTATTTGCAAAAGGATTAATCTTACCTCGCGTCTGAAATCTAAAAGAGACTTTTTATTTCCAGTAGTAGATAGTCGTGATACTTTCCACGCATTTGTCAAAGATACATCAATATAGTTAGTAAATATTGGCCACCACCATTTTTTACCTCGAACTCTTATCCTGTAATTAGCAACTAAATTATCACATAAATCCACTCCTCCAATTTTGGCGTTGTATTGTTCAATAAGGTGAGGTTAGGGTACAAACACCTTTTTCTTATGCATTCTGGAATAACTGGAAACACTTTTTACGGGTTCAATTTTTCCGAATGTTGAACCAACAGTTACAACTGAGTTATCGTTCCATCGGACAAAAATTATTTTGTTTTCCTCTTCATATTTGAAATCGTAATAGCCTCTGTCTTTTTTTCGAATGCATTTCACCGTTTCCACCGTTTTTTAAACTTCTTCGTTTGACTAGCACTAATTTTAGGGTGCTGAAATTTACTTTTTTGGTGAATTTCAATTTCCCCAGCAGTATCGTTTGGTAAAATTTCATTATCATTATTCAAAACATTATCATTCCCTTCTTCTTCATCACTAGCTTCTGCAATTTCTGGTGGAACAACAACAATATCAGTTTCATGCTGGTCATCATCACCGTTTTCATCATCTGTATCTTCTTCAAAAAATCTTTGAAGGGCTTCCTCTAATAGTAAGACATTTCTTTCTCGGCATTTTTATGACACAAAATGACTGCGATACAAGAGCATCTAACAGCGCGGGTGAAAATGGGGAATACCCTTTTTCTGCTGACGTTGCGCCAGTGCAACACCTGCTTTCCACTACTCCCCCCCATGAATACAAAAGGCTGATTGGTGGGATGTTCCGATAAACTTTGACCTTGACTAAAAATAGATCAACCCTAATGCATAGGTTTCTTTCCTTAAATTTTTTCATCAAAAATACATGATCGAAGCTTTTGCTCAAATTTAGCTTCAAATTCAAGCTTAATTATTATAAAGAAAATTACTGTTGAAAACAAATGTTTATTTACTGGAATATTCCCAATAGTATTCCCTACACAATATAATTCGTTAATATAAAATATGTTCCGTAGTTATTTTTTAATACGCATTTATTTTGACTGTTGCGTCAACGCAACACCAGCGGCTAATGGGTTTAAGAAACCACTGATAGAAAGCAACGTTGGCCTGTCTACTAGGCTCCTCCCTAATGAAAAAGTTAACATTCGACTCTCAAAATGTGGTCAAAACTACATTTGGCTGTTGACCCGGCCATTAGACAGAATAATGATAGTAAAAAAAATGTTTAGCTTTTATACTGTACACCTCTCAACTGTATTACTAGATATAAACCAGTTATTTTTCAAAAACCGTTTCTAGGTGATTCAAGCAGTTGTCGATATTACAGCAAACCACCGTGGCTACTTTGAGTTCAAGGTGTGCCCAAGTAGCAGCGACAAGAAGGAAGTACTCCAAGAGTGTCTGAATAAGCACACGCTGAAGGTGGTAAACACATCGAATGCAAAGTATTTCGTCGAGAAACATGGAAATTCCAGGGTTACTTTGTCTCTTCAACTACCAAAGAGCCTGACATGTAAAAGATGCGTGTTCCAGTGGACATATATAGCAGGTAACTTTTGCAAGCGAAAAATATTCGAGACTGAAACATTGCAATCGAATTAAACTTTAGAGGTAGATGTAAGACATATACGAAGTTAGATCTCAGAATTTTTAACTGATTTTCTAAAAATTACCAAAGCGTTTCTGTGAGATACATAAGAGGAGCATGCAAGAACATTTTCCAGGCCTACGAAATTTTCGTTTGATTATATATACTACATACATTTTTTGATCTGTATACTTTTTACTGATTTTCAACGTACTCATCACATATATTGTGGCATTATTATCATCGTAACCTAGAAGTTCTTTGATAAGAATTTCTAGGTGTAATCTCTTGAAATATGTTTCTTTCTTAGATTTGCCTCTCCAAGTCATTTTAAACACTTCGATCCTGCAATCCATTCTAGAAGTGTGAAGATAATAATCTAAGTACAAAAACAGGTTTGAAAATTGATTGAGACAACGGTTACCATACTAATCTGACCTCTATAATAGAATTCCTCCTGGTATCATTCATTCTAATTTTTTTCTCTGGAAAAACACTAATAATAAATAAAACAACTGTTAGCGTATAATAATATTTATTAGTATTAAAAACTAATGATTTTTGTATTTTAAAAACTGCTTTTGTAAATAATTGATTCTTTCCAAACCATGGTCAAAATTGTGACATACTCTACATTACTGAATGTTATAATCCAAATTTTTATGAAAATATTTAATCCATACTTTATGGATTAAACTTATTTTATCCATATTTTATTATAGATATTTTATTAGTTTTTATAAAGATATTTAATCCATATTTTTTTTTCAGGCAACAATTGGGGTAGATGCAAGAATGATACTTATGCTCTTGGTTGTGGTTCCCAAGAAACTTTCAAAGCTTGTTCGGATATCTCCATTGGAAACTTCCCAGTGAGCACCATGAAACCTTCCGTTACCACGAATAGATACCAGAAACCTCCCAACGATAAGAAGAAATTTCCAGTTAGGAGACCTCCGAAAAACAAACTAACATTTGAAGAAGCCTTGGATAAAATTAAGAAAGATCCAAGGCTTAGATGGATGCTGGAATCTAAGAAGCAGGGCTCTTAGAACATATATTCTGGAGAAATAATATGGTACAGTACCGTAAAAAATCCAAACCTAAGCAAACTCTTGAGTTTTGACTACCGGAGGAAAGCTATTTACACTCATATTTTAGGGCGATTGCTTCTTATTTTATTACATAAGTTTAAATTTTTTGAAGAATCATCTACATATGTATTTTTTACTTTACTTCGAAAATCCCTAATACAAATTGTTATTTGTTAACTGCTCAATTTTTTTCTTGAGCTATGCTTACCCAATTGATAGGAAAATTTATTGCTCTAGTGAGATAACTGAGCGAGTAAGCCATTAAAGGAGTTTATTAATATTTAGCTGCGCTATTCGCAAGGTGAATGTGACAATGTAGAGAACGATGAATCTGAATTACAGTCACTTTAATGTTCTCTATCCTAGATCATATTTTCATTACTGGTCTGAATGCAACTAAGGTAATGTATATATATATTAATACTAATTAAATAAACTACATAGACGGACATTTTTGAAATATGGTTTAATTATCATAATACCTTCAAAAAATAACTAATAATGATAATAAAGTAGTCCCCCTATCTTTTGATCGCTAAATTATTTTTCGAAATGCTTCCAATATTTTTTATTTAAAGTTTGATATTTCTGCGTAACGGTTGAAAGTGCTTTGTAATTTAAAAACTGTTCCTTGATAAGTATTGAAAACGTGTAGTTTGACGTTTTCCTTTTTTTGGCAGTAGATTGAGGTTAAATATTAAACTAAAATCTCGGGCCATCTTAGCTTTTATAACGTGAGATCTACTTCAGTATGCAGATGATCTAAGAGAAATTTTTATACGCCGAGAATAAGGAACACATATAGAAGTAAAATGATACTTTTCTGTGTTTGTAAGTCAGTAATGAGAACCTGAGATTGTTACGAAGGTTTGGATTTTTATTTTGGGAGCTGTACTAGTTTAAATAATCAGAAACTTTGCATAGTTTTCAGTTATAACTTGAATAAGATTTTAAATGCTGATGGTTATACCAATATTATTAATATAAAGAATTAATAACTTTCTCGATTAGGGAAAGAAAGTTCTCACAAAATTAAATAACTTTGAAGACATTATGAAAAAAATCAGTTCCCTGAAAACTCAATGAAATTGTTCAAGAATGTTTTGTTTTACACAAATATCGTTTTATTTATACGAAGAATCTCATAGAAGCGAATGTCCTGACACCTATATCTGCTTTGTATGCATGCATAAGAGGATTATGCAAGAACATTTTCCTTTAGTAAAATGTGTTCTTTAGTAAATTGTGTTTAAAAAATTGAAAACTGTGCTATACCTGTGCCAAAGATTATAAGATGTGTGACGAAACGTTCAATAAAAGCATTTAATGCTAGAAGTTTTCAATTCTTGTAGCCTATTAAATTTTGTGGTATGAAATCATTTATTTTTATTTGGTGTATGAATGTATGTGTGGGTGTGGGGGGAGGGAGGAAGGTAGGAATACCCACACTATAAGCGTTTTCTAAACAGTGTGATATCGGGAAATACGACTAATTAACATACGAGTTTTTTGAGATACGACCAATCGCTTTTTGACTTGAGATATGAATAGGAGTCCGGGATGCAGCATTCTTCGATGTTAGGGCCGTAGTAGCCCGGTCAGCCAAAGTGTGAATGTCCTGGGTTCGGACCTGTTGCGCGGCTGTCAATCTAACGTTCTGGAATTTTGGTCGGTTTTCTCCGGATTTCACGCGAATACGCATTAGAACCCCTTAGAAAGTCCTATTACCAAGGCATCTCCACCCTTGTGGGCAGATCCACCTAGTGTAGCGTTGCCATAACCACATACAATCACAATCGCAAGTGTCACAAAGTCACATTGTGAATTTACCAAAAAATTTACCAAGTGGAGGGGAAGTATTTCTAAGGGGTCCTAAACCGTATTCACGCGAAGTATCGGAGGAAACACAGAAAACTCTGAACGGCTAGATCGGTTGGCCTATGTTTGAACCAAGCACTTTCCGCCTCGCAATTCAGAGCGCTATGTGTTCCGCCACTAGTCTGTTTGTTTGTTTGCTTGTTTGTGTGCATCGGGGAGAGGGTGTCTTTCTAAGGGATTTTAACAAGTAGTTATCTGTAGGAGCTATTGAGAATCGCACTAATTACAAATTTGTTTTGATATATGCCATTACAACTGGAAAAAACCGGCCAGAACACTGGACCTTTACACTTCAGCCTACTATTTTGAGCATCTTTATCCACTCGGCGTTACAACAGACAATGACGCTCAAAGAAATTTCTTTTTCCTTTAGATAGGACCTATTTGCAGGAACGTAATCCTACGTTAAACAGGAGTAATTTCACAACACATAAGGCTAATTTTACAGGAAAGCGATCCATAATAGATTTTGTGTTGAATTTGTTTAAAAGTTGAATGTTTGGCATAAATGCCACAGCTAAGGCGTTCAAAACTTTTAACAGATGTATAAAATTTTTCTGCATGTATCACTTTTTATATAAATTTTTAAATAGATCATATTATAAATAGAACTTTGACGTTCAATTCAAACTAGTAAGCAAGCATAAAATTGAAGATGAAAAGGGTCTCAATTTTAAATATTTATGTATTTCTTCAATAAAATGTTATTTATTTTTAAGCAAGTAACAATACATAAAACGAATTATTAAGGATTAGGAAGGTATCCAGACTTCCTCGTAAAACGCCTCCCTCATGCTGTAATCTACATAGATCTAATTTGACTTGAAATACCCTTAAAGCTTCCCCGCACGATACATTTCTTCCTTAGGAAGATAACCTTTACTGCGCTATCCTTAACAAAATAACAACATTGACTTGAAATGAGTCTTTAAATATGAAAATGTTTTTCTTTTCTAAATTAGTTCAGTTCAATCTTAATAGATGGCGCCAGTACAAGAGTCAGATCTTAATAAACTCTATGTGATGCATATTGCACATTGATCAAAATAAAAAAATAAAATTATTTTAGAATCTCTTAGTTTTAGATCCTTGACGACTCTGTTTTCAATTTTAACAGGGAACATACTCAATAAAGACGCATAATATTTATTTTTTCTAACGCCGCCGGCTACTTGCCGTTTAAAGGCATTGACCAATATGGCCATTCCCTAGGCAGGATTTACCTTTCTCTTAATTATGGAGGCACCTAATAGGGGAATAGCGTTGCCTCTTATGAAGGGACGGACGAAATTACACCCAACCTCGTGCTGGGAATCGAACCCGTACCCAGGGTGTGATAGTAGCTCTGTAACTGCTATACAACCTGGGCGGCAGACGCGTAATTAAGAAGATATATGTCAATCGAAACATATTTAAGAAGTTAGACGCAGACACTCAAACTGAAGACACAAAAATTTTAAAGCGCAGCTAAAAGGTTAAAAAAAAATCTGCTTCTGTTTAGGGTGATGAGTTTACAGAATCAGTAAAAAAAGGGCAGTGTGAAACAGGGCTGCCGCTACCAGAGAGTCGGTATCAATTTTCGCCTTTTTTTATGCCCTCTCCACATTTTCTCTTCCGCATATTCCAAAATTAATATTTTTTTAATTGCTTACATACGTTATTCTATAATTATTAGAAAATCAACTCTTTCGCGTTCGAATTTTGTTTTAGTTTTGATTCCCCCCCCCCACCTCTCTCATTTAAATATACAGGGTGTCACTAAAGGTCTTTGCCAAAATTAAGATGGTGGTCTGTCATTCCATGACAAACAAGATTTACAGAAAAAAACACTCAAAATACTGGTGTTAAAAGTTAAAATAAATAAAAACTTTGTGAAAAAACACACATAAAATGATACTTATGTGAAGATAGGATAGCTTTGACCGAAAATTTCTTCAGTCTTTATCAGTCGTAACACTTTGTCTCACTAAAGAGTTAAACAAGATTTACATAGGAACTTATATCCGGAAATACAAACGGCGACCGCTAGAGGGCGATGTTCGCAGTCTTATGATAGAGAAGCAGACAAGACTAGGAGAGTGATCATTCAGCTCACGACGTTGCAGATTGCCGAAGGTGGATGAATCGGTTTACTAACTCAGAATTGGCCGATATTTTTCTTTACTTTATTTTTTTATTTATAAAAAAATAATAACATAAAAAATATTGATGTCGTAACGTAAAAGAGTAACGTAATAATAACGTTAACTTAAAAAACATTGTTGGTCGGTATCGCCAACGGTGATATTCATTAGTGTAATGGCGCGTTTTATCTCGCGTAATGTCGATGCAAGTACTCCACTCACATAATCCCCCTTTTCCCCAGCCATACGCCAAAAATCATTTTAAATCTTTTATGGACAAATATATAATTTGTACTGGCATTCTCTCAAAAGCCCTTGTGCTGTAGAGGTTCCTTGCCATGAACTGAGCGTGAGTTTTAAAAAAAGTAGGCCGAATTCTTGAAGCTAGGTGGATTTCGAGTAATTTTAAAACAGTGCAAGCCATATGAGAATCATATGTCGCATTATACCATCACTTTAAAAACTCACGTGAAGATCCAAATTTAAAATGTACATTTTTAAGTTTAAAGAAAAAGCTCTAAAAGTCCTGAATTTTTGTTAGATTTAGGGATTCAAGAATTGTCCAAACTATCAAAAGAACTGCTATAACCACAACGTTACCAAGGGCTGAACATTTAGTGAGAAGAATTATAGAAAGTTTCAAGGAAAATCCTGGTGAAAAAGCTCAGCTGGTCCTAGAAACAAAAGATCGATTCTTATTCAAAAATATCTCATTAGTTCGAAATAGGAAATTATACCGATTAACAGAAATCAATTCCTCCAAAGTGTGGTGGATAGAATTGGCAGTAAGACTTTGTGACAACATACAACTTTTTAAGGATATTTTTGCATTAGATCTGAGAAATATAAAGTCAAATGATGATCGTTATGGAGAATGATAAGTACGAAGAATATGTAGGCGATTTAATGTTGATGAGATGCAAGTCATCCAAGGATTAAGAGATTTCACGGAAAATTCCAAATTTGTGCCGAATAACTTAAAACCTCAACTAACCACAATGTCAACTTTGCCATGATCTACACCAGAGTGAGAAAGGGAATTTAGTTTAATGAACAATATCATGAATGATTTACGTACGACTTTACTTATTTCAAACGAGTCAAACTTAATGTTCATTGACGCTAATGGACCACTAATTGATCAATTTCAACCTAAAAAATATGTGAGATCTCCGTTGATAAACCACCCTTCAGCAATCGATACGCAATCAAAAACTGGGAGTGGACGAGACGGAAGTTTCGCCTTGTTATATGGGGTGTTTTTCCAGAAAAATAAAAATTATTTGTACTATGTTAGCCGCCCTCTTCCCTCTAAAATTTCAAAAAGTTAAGAGTATACCCTCTCATTTTTAAAATTTTTTTTACAGTATACCTTCTGCTATTTTTTCGAATACAGCACTGTATATACTATAGTACATGTAAAATTCTTTACATGTGCATATGTTCAGAATGAAGTGTTTTAAAATAATTTCTTTCTCCATGAAAACACAATTTCTTACAATTCGCCAAAAGATGTGGTTTTAAGAACGCATCCAACTAATTTATACTTATGTTACACTTTGTTTCTTGAAGTCATCATAGCTTCTGCAACTGATAACATAAAATCCAATAATTTCAATGCTTTTTTGTGTGAATGTCAAGCTTATTTCCATCTTGTCTATATTTCAACCATAAGAATTTCTAACAAATATTGCAAAACAGTGGAACTGGAGTGAAAGCCAGACAGTTTATTTTCTGCAACGAATACTGATTCTGTTAAAAGATGATTAAATATCTTGTTTATCAAAGACTCGAATAGATAGTGGTGTTACCTTCAGTCGCTTGACATCGCTCCATAGTTTCTATCCTTTTTACTCCATCTTTTGAAGCTGTGTTCTCCCTTTCTTTCAGCAAAATTTGATTAACAACTTCATTATCATACCATGGCATGACATTCATCCTTCTAATGATACCAATGCGTGTTGTCATAGCGTCTCCGAAAACTTCAAATTCAACTTTAGAATCTTATAAGCCTTAAATGTAGCCAGATCCTCTTTCCCGCATTCTTCTTGCATCTTAAAGTTTCTTTTTCTTTATATTCTGGGAGAGGGGGGGGGGGGGTCTTACAGAAACAAACAAGCAAACCAAGGAAAGAGAGAGAGAGAGAGAGAGAGATAAAGTAATTCTCAAAGGCAAGTACGAATAAAATACTTTCCAAAATATTTTACGTTCATCATGTTAGATGGCACTGAAAACTATTTATAACCATTTATATATGAAAACCATTTATAAATAGCGAATCTACGTACTAGCAAAACATTAGCTATCTTCAGTAAAGAAATTATGGTTTTAGAAAGTAATCTCAGCTCCCCCCTCACCATCAAACACACGAACAACAAACAAAATTGTAAAATATATGTTGTGTTAAATATATTTCTTTAAAGAATCAGTGTCCTACTATTTAGACGCATGTTCAAAATATCTCTAAATAATAAATTGTAATTCTTTTTTAAGACGAAAACTACTTCACATATTAATTAAATCTTTTTAAAATATATAAAATCAGATGGCATTTAAATACAATTATAATATTATTAATACTAATAAACAAAATTGACTTACCAGAAACACGTGAATTTCTAGATGCAGATAATTTAAATGAATATTTATTGGTAAGAATCGCTCTTATTAGCTTGAGAAATTAAATACATTTTTTGAAACATAAATGATTTTAATAGTACATGAGGCCACCGGGAACATTTTATAAATATCACTCAATAAAGTCAATAAAGCCAGTATAAAGATTTGTGCCCCCTCCTCCAAATTTTCTGTCACGCTTCGCTTGTGTTTACAAATAATCTTTTCCGAGTAAAAACTAGATTGTTCGTGAAGTCTAAGACCAGATAGATGACATTTATATAGCAGATTATCAATAAATTGAAGTTGAAAAGACCTAGGTAAAAAAATTCGAAATTCGTCATAAGAACGTTAAATAGAACAGTAATACCGGCATTCATGGTCGTACAAGAGAGCGGGGGGGGGGGGGAGCGTGGCCCAGATACTATCTGAAATTTCGACTTTTATTTACAAAATGATAATTCCTAAACGGCAGTCCTGGTGTGGAATGGTTTTCAGACACCGAAGATAAGCGTGTAAAATAAAATACAATACAGTATTTTGTAAATGATTATCGATTGAAGATGGCGCCACCAGATTTCTGAACACCTGTTTTTTTTTTTTTACATTAGAAGGTCGTAATGCTACGTAAAAGCTTGAAGATGAGTACTCGCATTACAAAATTTGTCGAAAGTTGAAAAAAGTTACCAAAAGCTGGTATACTTAGAAATTTCAATAAAATTCGTAATTTTGCTTTTATAATTTCAGTATGGCTTTTGGGATATGAATCTTAAATTTTCAAAGTCTCTTGGTTTCGCTCTTTTTTTCTAATCAACAGCTTTCATACACATGTTCTGTCTTTAAATGTTGGAACATAAAAGTTCTTATAATTAGAAATGCTTTAATATACAATTAAAAAACCTTTTTCCATTAAAGTATTTGTTCTGAAAAACTGAATGACTAAAACATCTTTACGAGGGCGGTTGACAAAGCTTCAGAAGAAAATATTTTCAGTTTGTTTGTTCAATACTTTCAGAAAAAGATGGCGCCACCACAAGTTTTGTAATTTTCATTATTATTATGTTTCTTTCCTCTAAAGCAGGGCTTCCCAACCTTTTTGGCTGGCGGACCCCTTTTTCAGGCAAAAATCCACAGCGGACTCCTGCCAGTTAAGCGCACAGTAACTGGTAAAATTCAGCTCGAAGCCCATTGGAATTGAAAACTCCATAATGCAAGTGCCATTTTTACTTTCCGAACATGTACCATGTAAGGAAAGTATTGTAATCATGAAACAATTCGACTTCGAGATTTTGGTGTTTTTACACGTTTTGAGGGCTTCTGAATCCATTTATGCTATTTTTACGAGATGTATGTATGTATATGTGTATGTG
This sequence comes from Cheiracanthium punctorium, assembly GCA_038373885.1. Taxonomy (NCBI): domain Eukaryota; kingdom Metazoa; phylum Arthropoda; class Arachnida; order Araneae; family Cheiracanthiidae; genus Cheiracanthium; species Cheiracanthium punctorium. The sequence continues at coordinate 440,224 of JAWZYV010014973.1, read as the reverse complement.
TGTGTGTGTGTGTGTGTGTGTATGTGTGTTTGTGTGTATGTGAGTGAACACGATAGCTCCTGAACGGAGCATTCGATTGAGCTGAAATTGGATATGTATGTCATAAACCACCGTCGCAAGACCGGTATTGATTTTGATGTGTATAGGACTTATAGTTTTTCTACAGGGCTACGACAAAGTTTTCTTTTACATTATGGCCTATGGGGGGAATTTCTTGAAAGTGCGCTAGCGTTTAAACGGTAAATTCGATTGAGCTCAAATTGGGTATATATGTTATAAACCACCGTCGCAAGACCGGTATTGATTTTGGTGTGTATAGGACTTATAGTTTTTCTACAGGGCTACGACAAAGATTTCTTTTACATTATGGCCTATCGGGGGATATTCTTGAAAGTGCGCTAGCATTTAAACGATACATTCGATTGAGCTCAAATTGGGTATACATGTTATAAACCACCATCCTAAGACCGGTATTGATTTTGGTGTGTATAAGACTTATAGTTCTCCTACAGGGCTACGACAAAACTTTCTTTTATATTATGGCATAATGGCATATGGGGAGAAATTCTTGAAAGTGCGCAAGCGTTTAAACGGTGCATTCGATTGAGTTTCAGTTTGGTATATATGTTTGAGTTATTCATCGATTAAAATTTATTTAAATGCTTGGTAATGATCTTAATCGTAAGTGTTCGGAAAGTCGAGTGGAGTCACTCCAGATTATTTTCTATAACCCCACGACGAATCAAGAGTCTTTCATTTAATGATGAATGGAAACAACTTTAAATTAATTACGTTTCCATTAGCGTAACGTTTCCATCATGCGTAAAAGGTTTCTACGCATCGAGCGCTGTTCAATGGTGGCCACGGACCCTCTAGAAAGAGCCGGCGGATCCCTAAGGGGTCCGAGGACCACAGGTTGGGAAGCCCTGATCTAAAGCATAGGCTCCCAACCATTTTTGAACTGGCGCCCACTTTTCTAGTGAATATTTCAATACCGCCCCCCCCCTCCCACTCCAGAGAAATAAGAGCGTACATAGTGCATGGTGAAAACAAGAATTAAATAAAAAAAATTACTAATAGATAGAATATTGCTGGAATTGAAACTCTACTGAATTTCTTCTTCATTTAAAAAAGAGGAATAAAAGTTTTAGAGAGGTATCTCTTTCTCTCAACAGCGAAGTCTCATATCGAAATATGTGAATTTTCGCACACGTGATAGAAATGAATTATCAGAGTGATTTTTAAGTCTTTTTTAGACTATATTTGGTTAATCTTCCCACGCCCCTCCGCGCCATATCAACGCCTCCTAATTTTCTCTGGGCCTTTTACCGCCCCCCTGAAAGCCTCAAACGCCCACAGTGGGGCGTTATTGCCCACGTTGGGAACCTATGCTCTAAAGGAACGTCTACACTAGGGTCCTAGGCCTATAGTGGGGAATGCCCATCCGTGGAGGACCTAAAAGAACTATAATTGATCAAAGAAATATACAATAAATTACAAAGTTAAGAAAAAAAAACAGTTTTTTGGTATCGATTAAAAATTTAAAGCGAATTTTGTAATTTATTGTATGCGTCTTATGATCAATATTTAAGGAATAAAAACACATAGGCCAATGTTTTTAGGACACTCTGTATGTATTATTTTGTAAACATTTTTTATATTCGTAACAAAAGCAAAGATTTTAAACGAAATCATCGCTTGTGCAGGAAGTTGATATCAGAAATTCATCTATTATTGCTGGTATTAGCAAAAATCGAAGAAAGTCGCAAAAATATGTGGGAACAAATGGGTTAAAAGCACCTTTAAAATATATATATATATATATATCCCGTATCTCCCAAAGAAAAGATTTCAGATTAAGAGAGGAAGAATTGGAATAAGATGGGAATAGCGAAAAACTCTTACAGCTTCCTTTTACAACAATGAGCAAAAACATGTGCAAGTCATTATAAAGATAATTCCAGTGGCATAGCGTGATCAAAAGCGATGGGTAATGTTACAGTTTTGATGAGGCCTTTCGTATATACTTATATAGGCCGATCAAGTTAAAAGAGCATCCTTTGGTTATTCTTATTACCCTTAGCAAATAGCACACACAGGTTCTGTGAACGGCTATTAACGTCCAGAAAACGTTTTCTGAACGTTAATAGCCGTTCACAGAACCTGTGTGTGCTGTCTGGGTAAATGTGACGGATGTAGCAAATATTTTAACACTGAAGTATAATTCTTTAAACCTGAGGTGCGAATGAGGTGCTTGACAAAACTGGGGGTGCAGTAAAGATTACACACGGCTTTGCTGAAGTCAGGGTAGTAATGTACGGCGATGCAATGGGGGAGGGGTTGACACCATGCTTGGCGGCGTCACTTCATCTGCCTACGGGGGGGGGGCTTGGTCGAAGGACTTTGTAAGGAGTTCTAACCCGCATTTACGTTAGATCAGGAGAAAACTGGTCTAAACTCCAGATTAGTAAATCGGGAGACACGCGGTATGCCCGAACGTGGGACCTCCAAACTTCAGCCCTACCATATGTTCTCTGTGTCTTATTCACTTTAATCAATCTATTGAAATAAAGTTGCACAAATCTAAAATAACTCAGCCCTGTAGCAAAAAAAATACCTTTGTAAAGTAGAGTATTAATTGTAAATCACTAATTTCCTTAATCCGATTTTTTTTAAACTGAAATTTATTAATGTAATTTTTTTTCAGTATACAAACAATGAAATGAAAATGCAAATAAACAACTGAGAATAATTATTTTCATCTCATTCTTTTATTTAAAGAATGACATATAAGCTGAGTTAAAAACAAAACAAAAAAACCTAACATTAAGTTACAATGTTTGGGGAAAAAAAAAAAAAAAGAATTCTTTGAACGTAGAGATTAAACCCTTTGGTAAATTTGATGCAGGATCTAAACGGGAAAAGGGGTTGGTGGGTGACAAGACGGGGTTCCTTCCCTTGTTGCCAATTCAAGTGCAAGAAACTGATAGAGACGAGTTAGGCAGTTTCATAGTTTCTCCACACCTAAAAAAAATCTTACACTGAATAACATGATTGTTCTACATTATCCAGTTTACTACTCGTATGTGGATCAAAATAAGTGTGAAAGCTCAAAGTTTGTGCGATTACGACAACGCTACGCTAGGGCGATCTGCCAAGGATGGGGGTGCTTTGGCAGGAGGACTTTCTAAGGGGTTCTAACGCGTATTCACGTTACATCTGAAGAAAACCTACCATAACTCCAGACCGTTAGATAGACAACCGCTCGAAGGTACCCGGAACCTTCACACTTCGGCCGTCTACCGTTTTCAGTGACATAACCACTGTGCCATGGTGAGACTGCTCAAAGTTTGTGGCAGCATTTTATATTTATGGAAAAAAGAAAAATGTTTATAACATTCTAGTATAAAAAAAAAAAGCTGCTTTATGAATTTCTTCCGCAATGAGTCTCACTCCACAGCAGTAACTTACCGATTCTGTATAAATTCTCTGTACAAAACAGAAGATTTGTTCAGTTGTTTAGAGCTCGCAATCATTGAACTTGTAAATACAAAAAAGTGAGATGCAAATTACATTTTCTGATAATAGATTCGCAGATTTTTATATATAAAAAGACACTCGCTCTTCCAACTGCTCCATAAAAAAATTACTATCCGTATGTCACTCTCTTTTCCTGAACACAACACTTACAAGGACATGAGAACTCTTTTAATGAAATCGGGTTTCAGTCTTGGGAGAGACGCTGTCCAGCTGTCAGACTGTAGGTCATTACTATACTTTTGGTCGGAATTAAGATGGAAAGGAAATATTTGGAAGCGTGTCTTACTCGAATTTCATTTCTTATCCAAGTTTAATCCGGTTTATATTAACGAATAATATGATTGGGATAAATTGTTTACTTTAAGCATTTAAAAAAAAAAAGGTGTTATTTTAAATGAGATTACGTTTAACTGCGATTTATCGTATAAAAGACCATGTTCAAATGTGTGCTTCTATTGTTTAAAAAAAATACAAGCCGATTTATGCGCTTTTTTTTTTCCAAAATGATTTCGGTATCCTGGAGAAGATTCGAAACACCTGAAATCATAAATCTTACTAACAGAAAGTGAAGGCTCAAAACGTTGTTTTCATATTCACAATTCACTTTTTTCCTCGTGAAGCTATTTTGAATCTTTGAGTAATGATATCAGTTGAATTTGTTGTATCGTGTTCACAAGGAGTAACTGCCTGGGGAAGGGTGCCTTGGGCGAAAGACTTTTGAGGGGTTCTAACGCGCATTCATGTTACCCTGGAGAAAACCGCCCAAAACATCAATCGACAGACGCGCGGACGACCAGAACCTTCACACTTAAGCCATCTATCATGATCGGTGTCTTATCCATTGGGCCACCAATTGAAAGAATTATATATATATCCACCATTGAAAGAATTATATATATATATATACCAGGTAATGTTCGAATTGCGATTTTTCTAAAATAGTGTGATGGGTGTATTCAATGCACCATTCCTTTACGTGACATTTGGAATAGTAAAGCAGACTCTAGGGTTGTGGAAGGGGATGGGGGAATGCTGAATCTGCAAAATGACCCCCTCATAAAATTTCAATGCTCCATACCTTCGGGAGCAGAGTTACGTTCATTTCGGATATGTTATACTTCCGAAATTAAATAAAACTAAAACTCATAAGGCAAATATTTAGACACAGAAAAATTGCGTTAAAATTAAAGTGCTCTGCGCACAAAGTTATAAAGATCTTCGATGAACTAATTGAATATCTCAATAACGTGGTAAATCTCGTCATATGTGAATTCATGCGTGAAATTTTATTATTACAACCTCAAGTCCCCACTTAGAGCCTTCTAAGGTTCATAATTTTATATACATCTGATCAAGAAATTTAAGAAAACTAACAAGTTTCAGTGTAAAAGTGTCGCAGGCAGCCGGATCGGTTGCAGGAAAACCTTAAAGCCAGTTACGACAAGATTTTTTATTGCTTTATTGAAATATGCATTCGAATACACTCAAATTTACTGAAATGTGCATCGGATTTTGGGTCATTACTTTATAAAACTATAATTTTGTCTCATAAGCTTTTCTTTTAAGTACACTGTTAATATATTAGTTAATATTTCACCATAAAATGGTGCAGAATCAACTGCAATCTTTCTGTGGAGAAACGTTGAAAATTGATCAGTGGAACCAAATCATGGTGAAACATTTCTCCATGGAAAGGATGCAGCTAATTTAGCTACATTGTATGGTGAAACGTTGAACTACTTTTACTAATGGTGTACAAAAACCTATAGCTAATCAAATTGATAAGTGGAACCAAATAATGGAGAAACGTTTCTCCATGGAAAGGATGTAGCTAACCTAGCTACAATGTATGGTGAAACGCTGAGCTACTTTTATTAATGGTGTACAAAAATCTAGCTACTTTTTGTAATGAAAATTGAACATTAGTTAGGTCAGGTTATAAGAAAAAGAATGATTTTAAAAAAGTTTGCAAAAATTCAATAAATAGTTTATTATCAATTAAAAGTTACAAAGCAATCGCAGATACAAAAATGACACAAAGACAAAAAATAAATAAGTACTCTTAGTATCATAGAAATGACATTTCTATTTTCTGAGACTGAAGAAATACTAATGAAATGCTTAATACTTATTCAAATGTTGACAAATCATCTACCAGCGATGATATTGGGTCACATTAACAACAATTTCAACTAAACTGCAAAAATGCATTTTGTTTGATTCAAACATTGACATAAAAAAAATGAGCAGAATTATTGTTCTTACAACAATCTTCAAGTGACCAACATAAATTCCCATCGCATTTTCGCAATATAAAAGAATAGGAGAAAATGCTTTGTGACTACTTTCATGAATTATTTAATGATTAAATAATAAAAATGTTGCATGAAAGGAATGAACACAAAAATTTATTTTCGTCACAAGGATGAAAACATGGAAGAACATTTTACTTCCATTTATTGAACACCGATGATTACCATAATAAAAAGACTAAGAATTTTTACAAAAAATATAATTCGCAATACAATTAATATCCGACGAGATTTAAAATACTTATCGACGACCATATCTTATGCTTTCGTTTTATTTATTAAAAGACGAAAATGAGAATATGACTTTTAAGATTTAAAATACGTATATTTCGATTTCTGGATTTTGAAACTTTTATTTTCGACGATCAACTAATGAATGAAATAAAGTTCCCATTTGGTTGTTCATGTTTTTCAGAGTAAAATGTGTAAAAGCTTTTTAAACCAAAGCTGATGTTTTGTTTATAAAAAATAAGTAAAATATACATAGATGCTCAATTCGTAGTTAAAATATCAATGTGAAGAATGTATCTTGAAAAAATATATGTTTCTTTGAACGGTATTACTATTTTTTCACTTATTGGTCACTAAATAAAACTTTTATACAATTTAAACTATATGAGTAGAGTTGAATTTCAGTCTTCAGTTATTTCTTTAGAAACAGCACAAGGGGTAGCCAAAAAAGTATCTTTCATCTCTTATAAAATGATTTTGAATATGCATCACACGACACAGAATAAAAATATTGGCCCTCCACGAAGCAAATTAAAAAACTAGACCCCATACGAACAGTTTTTGATTTTGACACGTAAAACTTGTTGATAGAGTAAAAATCCCAAGGAGCCCTATAACATTCCAATGAAGATGTTTATATATTAAAAAAAAAAAAAAAAAAAAAAAAAAGCAGACTGACATGGTACGAACCAGAGTGCACCGTCAGACATGATAAACGAATAAATTAACGACAAACAGTTCTATTTACTCCTTTTTTAACGTCAGTTAAGAATAATGAAATCATATCTGGCTTCTCAGTGACACTAATCATCTTCCTCCAGTTTTATTTTGAGTTACTCTTAAAATCAATAATGTCTGATAAAACCCAGCACAACAATTCTTGTTTTCTCTTTACCATTTGAATAATTTTCCATTTCTTTTACAGGTTCCTAAATTCTAAAAACAGTTTTTGAATTTAACTACAATCACAATGAGTAGATGGACAGTATCCTCTGGCACAATTAGAATCACACCAACTGGCAATACCAGAAATAGATGCCCAGACACCTACAGCTCTACAGCCATTGCTAGCACCTCCTTCTAACTCTATATTCGTTGTCTTCTTCGGAGTAACTTTAGGCTTGTAACTAGGTCTGGGCTTTTTGGTGACCACGTCTTTAGGGTATACAGGTCTGTAAGGGGATGGTCTTGGAGTGTAAATAGGCCTGTATGGTGTAGGCCTAGTGTAAGTCGGTCTTCTGGTTGTATATTGCCTATTAGGTGAGTGATAGTACGGAGTTGGCCTTGTGGGTCTTGATACTGGTCTCCTAGTGGTAGGTCTTCTATAAACTGGTCGCCTGGTAGTTGGTCTTCTATTTACAGGCGGTCTGGTTACTACTGGTCTTCTATTTACAGGTGGTCTTGTAACTGCAGGCTTTTGGCGATTATAGTAAGGTCTTCTTGTTGGCCTGGTAGGTCTTGACCAAGGTCTATTTGTAGTTCTACGAGGAGGAATGGCAGATATAGAAGGTTTGCCGACTGGTATATCATTGTACGAAGGAATGTCGTTGCTTTCATAGTCACCAATGGCAACATCAGCGCAGCCTCTAAAAGTTTCTTGAGGACCACAGCCAACCTTTGAAGTACCGTTTTCACATGTTCCCCAGTTATTTCCTGAAAAACAAAATTCTATATTTAAACATTTGAATTATTTTACAAAATTACAAAAAAAATGTATTAGTTATAAATTGAATTTAGATACTCTCAGCAATTCAAACGGAATTCACTGAATGAAAAGTAAAATTATTATTTTTTAATTAACGCTGAAATTCTATAACAAACGAAAAATAATTACATTGATTCAAAATAAAAACTAATTACTCTAGTTTCAATAGTTGTACGAATTATTGGTAATTAATTTTGGTTTACTCTCAATTGTTTGTGTGATTATGGCAACGCTACGCTAGGAAGATCTGTCAAGGATGGGGGATGCCTTGGTAGAAGGACTTTCTAAGAGGTTCTAACGCGTACTCACGTTACATTTGAAGAAAACCTACCAAAACCCCAGAACGCTAGATTGACAGCCACGCGATGGGAGGTTTACTCTCAAACATTAACTACACTCAAAAAGCTGTTTACTATAGATTCTGAAATGCACGGAAGTGAAGGAAATTTATACTAGTTACTTAAAGATGAGTTGAAAACTCCTCAGAAATTGAATTATATTCTTCGAAATGTATGAGAGCATTTATGATACATGGCACGTATTTTACCATGCATGGCGCTTTCTCAACTAAGGCATTCCTCGGCAGCAAAATGTGAAAGTTAGTTCACAGCCTGAAGGGGAAAAAATCTCAATTTGATTTTCATAGCAAAAAGTTAACCTTAAAATTTGTTTTTAAAAAAATTTTACCGATAAGAATTGTACAAATCTGCGAATATATTGAAAATTTTCGGTAACTTTAAGCATTGCAGATGTAAAGCTTCGAGCTACCGATAGTTATATAGTTGAATTACCAATAATTTATATTTAAATAAAAGCAGAACTATAAAAAATATTTTCTCCCTTTCTTTAAATAAGTTTCATACATTTCAAAATGTAGTTTTTCTAATGCTGAATAGATTAATATTATAGCATTGATATTACTTTTATGGTTCTAAAACATAAATACGTGCGCATCAGTTTTTACATGCACTAACCTGCTGTATAGGTCCATTGGAAAACGCATTGACTGCAGGTCAGATGATCCGGCAGTTTGAGATGTGCTGTGAAAGGTCCTGTTCCAGGTGCAGGATAATACTTGGTGCCAGAACCATCAGCCATTTCCAACAAGTACTGGTCCAGACAATCTTGGGTTACGACAGTAGACGGGTTGTTGTGCGGACAAAGCTTAAACTCGAAGAATCCCCTGTGGTTGGCTGTTATTTCAACCGTAGATTTTATGACCTTAAAAAAATGAAAGTAAAAAGAGTTTAACGGTGCAGCTTGATAAAACAGCGTGATTTTGGTACATAAATACAAATGAACTATTAATGTAATGCACTTCAAAAGTTTTAGAATGCTTCTTTACAAGATGTACTATACACTGCAATAAGTGATAAACCTGTATCAGTAGCAAAATTTTCAGAAAAAATTCTTAAAAATCGAAAATTTAGCAGGATGTGCCACTTTTCGAATATTTCTGTTGTGCATTTCTTTGCTGAGGAGATTTTACTGAAAGTTTAAATTAAAGGCACAGTTGTTTCATTTATCACGATGGGTAATATCTTAGAAAGAATCGCACGGTTTTTTTTCGAGCGCCTAGTGCAATTAGCTTATTTTTATTTGTGTACTTAGGGTGTGTGGAAGATTTTATTTCTTGGAACTACACCCTAAAGTATCTGAAGTTAGGTATTGAATATCACGCTTAGCGAAAAAAATAATCTTATAAAATATGTGTGTTTTTTGCTAATTATTATGATCCATCTTACACTGCAATTCAAAACCCTATGTAGAAGCATGAATGGGGATTGATTGCATGCCTGAAACGTAAATAAGGTCTTTTTAATATATATAACAGCAATATAACAAAGTTTTAACTTCCTTTCTTTCATTTCAGCCGAAAGACGACAGATGACGTCACAGAATGTAAAGCTAGAACTTTTGTCGTTTCCACAGACTCCTTCCAGATAATTTAGGCTTTCATCATAAGAGGAAGAAACTTTTGAAAATTGGGACTCTCCAGAAAGAAACAGAAATAAAGATCATTGAGTGGACTTTTCAGAACCACAGAACTTTCAGAACTGTGATCACGGGTGTTGACAGTTAGTTATTAACTATTAGCTAGAGATGGAATTCAAAATGCTTCGATAATAAATCCGAATAACCACTGAGTTGTCATTGTCTGTTCTGTCTGTTTGCTTCTGAATATCAGTAATCATCATGACAGGAGAAGGTTAAACTTCATAATGTGATAGAATTCCTAGATGAGGTCGTCGATAAGCGACTGTGGTTGGTGATTAAGTAAGGAAATATGAAGGGTTAGCAATAAACATAAATATTTGATAAACTTAATTCAATAAATAATAAAATTTTTACAGTACATTACCTGTGATCATCACATATCTAATTTTAATTATCAGTTACTTAATTGTTAATTATTCCTAAATTTATCCTGTGTTCAAAATTTATTCTTTGCACTTTCGATTCGGATTTTTCTTCGCTTCGCCTGTAAAGTTTTTTATTTCTGCACCTGCCGTATTTAAAAGCAATCTTCGGTTTTCATTTATTTTTCCTTTTTATTACACTTTTGCATTTGCAAAGCCTAGCGTTTCTGTTTCGATGGTTCGTTTATGACCATATATGGCATCGAATCTCTAAATAACATTGGCTTTTATTTTGGGTTACAACTTAGATGATAGATTTTTTTGTTTTATCCTGTTGGCGTGTCGGGGATTCAAAATAATTATATAGAAATGTACTTAACGCCTACTGGCGTCACGTTACTTTCGAACTTTGTTTGGCGTGTCTTTTGGCGTGTTTTGTTTCTGTACTACTCTCTCTCGCTTTACCTGTTGCCTAGAGAACCCGCGTCTTTTTGGGGTCTCCCAAGCCACCGCAGGACTTAATATTTTTGAAGTTTATATATATGTGTTAATGTATTAAATAAAATTTAAATGCCACTTTACGATGTCTGCTCCTTGAACTTTCGATCATGGATTAAAGTGACTTTTATCACGGCTTTGTTTTTGAGGCAAAGAACCTGGGTAAACTGCCTCACATTACCATTTATATGTATGTCAGAAAGTTTAAAATACCCACAGTATGCAAGTTAAAAATAAATACATTTGTATTCTGTTAACATAAATATAAACAAAAAACTAGATAATTAAAATTAAACTTATAACTATTTGTAAATTATGACCAAATAGAAAAATAAGGAATTCTCAAAGTTCTGGAAATATATATGTCCTACAATACAGTAATAAACCCATGCAAAAGCTTATTAGATAATGCATTATCCAAAAGCAGAGCTTTAATGTCATGCTGAGATAATTACATCATTTTCGAGGGACAAATTAACAAATACTCATACATCACGCAACGATATTACCTCAAGATGCATCTCGCATCATGTAAAATTGAATGCAGAACCCCCTGAAGCGTTTAGTATTCCGGAGGTCAGACTAACCACTGATGTGCAACTTGATTGATGAAGGAAGACTAATTTGTTCTACTATTTGCAATCAATCAATATAGATTTACCTGGCCTTGTTCATCACATTAAGCTATTGATCAACAAACCGTAACAACCATGAAGCACCTATAATAATAATCCTGCAGGCGGCCAGTTTCGTTTAGCGTTTGGCTACCGATCAGAATGATTAAATCAGTTTCTGGAAATGCTGAATCATATTTAATTACAAGTCACACTCTCTTCTGATCTACATTGGTTAGGAACAAACTTTGTGCAAAAATTTGTAGATTATATGTAATTTTTTTAAATCTCGAATTATTTAGTATTTTTAGGAAAGTATTGCCAGCAATAGATAGACATATTCGGAAAATATTAAAGAAAAAATACCAAATGTTTTACTACAACATTTTAATTTGAATTAAAAGTTAAAAAAATATAAAAATTTGTTCAACTAACCCCAGTCTTCCCTAGATATAAATGTAACGTAAAGAGAAACGTAATTTATTGAAGAATAAGTAAAGAGTAGTTTCATTTAATATATTACTGACTGTCTCTTTTTTTTGTATGGCAATCGTTTTTATCTAATTGTGAAGATGTAGTTTTTTATTAGCGTCCAAACATGGTGAAAAAAATCCCGGTCTCATGTCTGTTCGTGCATCATAATATCTTGCCAAATGTGCTATCACCGGGAAATATTTATTGCTCTTTTATTAGTAAAAATATGAATATTATTACAATAGAGTATCTATTTTGATAATTTATTTTCCCAACAAACATGTATAATTTTGGATTCATTGATAAAACATTTAAATGTGAAATTCACAGTTAACATAAAAAAATCTACGGTAGAATTTAGGTACTAGTGATAATTTTGGTAATCAAGTTTGATCTGTTCTATACTAAATGTTGAATATATGCACAAAATACAATTTTTTGCTTACATCTAAAATGTACGAAAGAATTTCAGAACTTGCAATATTTAGGTGATTCAGGTTTGATGCTTTTTCATTATTAAATATTGACTGTAAGTGGGGCATATGTAGCTGTCAAAGATTCCCAGTATATTTTAAATCTTTCGACGGAGATTTACGAAGACTATTTTAAGTGTGAAAATATCCACAATATCCGAAAAGCTTATTTGGGCAATATGGGTTAAATCACAGATTTATTTCTAATGTCCTCAGGTATGTTTTATTTTATTTTTTAAATACCTATTTTCCTATTTATGAGCTGTTTGATTGTTTTATTTAATATCTTCTTTATGCAAGTTTGAACCACTATAGATTTCAAACTGAGAAATTATCTTTCCTGGAGAATTCTATTTATTTTTCAGCTTACGGACCAATTACACGCTCTTGTTCTATTCGATAAAAATAACTTAGTTCAACTTCGTCAATTCTAAATTTTAGCATCAAAGACTAACATGAAAGCGATATCTTACAAAATTTTGTCTTCTGAAAGATTTATTCTTCACCACTGGATAAATGTATGATAAAATACGATGCACTTACGAGCAGAAATATCGAGTTAAACATTTTATTCATGAGAATCAATAGAATAAGTAACAATTATACAGATATATATTTATAAGACATTTTAGTGAATTTGTGTTGTGTTTTAACAACAGATATTACGACAGTCAAACTTGGTCCATAATCACACTCATCAAAGCCTTTATTAATGCTGAATATTCCAAATTCAGAAATGCATTTTAACTGCGCCATTAGCGAATTTATTTCGAAAGGGCAAGGGCTGTCGAAACTTTGCGTTTTAAAAATAGCACCATAAAACCCCCGACGTTTAATCTTCTATACCTATAAAAGGAACCCAAAATAATACACACATCAAAGCATTCTAATTGGATTAATTAAAGGATTAAACTCGCCGAAAATGCGAAAAGATTTACGATGCTTACGAAGTGAGTCAAATTTAGGAGAGGCAGGTTTTAGAGACGGTATAAATTTAGAACGTAATTAAGTGATTACCTAATTGTTCAAGCGATTAATAAAAGATTCCAGTAAACAAGTTCTAAACTTTATCTTTCAACAATGAAATAAGTGATAAATTGAATATATATGTTGCCTTGGGAATTTTCACTATTTATACCAATTTAAAAACTTCGCATTTAAATTGATTAATAGTAAAAATCTCATGTCTGTTCATGTATCATCATAATATCACGTCAAATGTGCTATCTCAGGAAAACATTTATTTCTCTCTTATTAGTAAAAATATGAATATTATTGCAACAGGGCATAGATATGCTTAAATTAGTTTCAAATGAAATCGAAATTTTCCTATTAAAGACTAATATCTGAAGAATAAAATGTTTTCAAACATTGAATAGGATCAGGGACCAGAAAATATAAACGTTAAAAATAAGTTTTTGCTCAACAAAACATCAACTTCAACACCCTCTGTTAAGGTAAAGAATCCAAAGACTATTTGCCAAAGGAGGCGTGCCTTGGGTGGAGGAATTTTTAAGGGACTCTAACGCACATTCACGATACATCTAGAGATAACAACCAAAACTCCAGGCTATTAAATTGACAGCCGACTTGTGCGCCAGAGAGATACACATTTTAGTCATCTACCAATGTTCAGTGTCTTATCCTCTCCGTCATTGGTCAACTTCTTGGTAAAGAAACAAGCCATATTCATCAAATTTGTGCTAACCCATGTCTTTCCATACTGCGAAAAAATTAGCAAAATATTATTATAGAAGAGTTATTTTCTCTGGAAAGACATTGCTGAATGGAATAATCAAAAGATGTGGATTAATGGGGTTTTGGACATTCTGTAATTACCTAGAAAGGAGCCCCTTGCTGCCTTTCGTCTTGCTACTGTCACTGCCTGTTTGTTGAAACATCTGTATCTAATATATAAATACTACCCCAAGTCCAATGGGGTAATATTAATGTATTAGATAAAAGCAATTTTCCTCATCAAAATTTCGAAAATTTTGAATTTTTGTAATTTTGATGAGGAAATGAACGTCAAACGTCTTAATTGTTGCCCTGCAAATAACGCCGGTTCGCTTTCGGATAGATACTAGGAGGGGAGAGAGAAATGCATTAACAGACTATACTGTAAACTGATTTTGATGATTACTGTTTTTTGTTTCTACTGTTATTTTTTTTTCTGCTTCTTGTACTGCTTGTAGTTGTAATTTTTTTTTCCAATGACAGATTAGTAAGACAACTCAGGTAATGTTAAGCGAAAGTCAAAGAAATCAGACACCAGCTACATACTGATAGAGCATTCTATTGCTATAATTGCTACAACTTATTTTTTTCCCCCAGTTTTTGCTTAGTACTGCAGGATATCTAAATTACCGACTATAATCAAACTAAACTGATATAATTTTCTCCTAAAAGGTATCTGTTAAAATTGTGAAGGATTTCCATGTCACTTTCTTCCCCATTAACGAGCCTAATTGAAGAACACCGCACGGCCGCCAAATAGAATGACAATAATGCGCCAAGATGGCTACAAAGTAGAACAAAATTTCTGAATGAAGTAATTTTTATACATTTCAGGAGAAAATTATTTTGTTGAAATGATCTACTACGCAAAGTAAGAAAAAGTCAAAACAGGCATTTATTTCTCGTCTGACTAAAGCATTTTGACAAATTTTTTTTTGTCAAAATGTCAGATACTTACCTGTCCAGGTCTATAGTTCCTAACAATTATGCCTCTCCCGTAGATACCACCAGCTTCATTAGGTCTTGGTGTTGGTGCATGCCAAGGATCTCCGCAAACACCACATTTGCCGCCATTCCTCTGATATTGTACCTATTTAAAAGTGTAAAAAAAATAAAATTACAAAGAACATTTATAAAATTATAATACTTTTAATTTTTAAAGTATAAACATTATGACCAGTAAATTTAAATAAAATAATCTTAAGATTATTTTATCTTAAAGTTTTTTAAGCATTAAAAATTAAAATCTTTAATATCATTAAATGAAAGCAAACATTATAATATTAAAAAATCATTAAAATTTTAAATAGTATTAAAATACATAGGTATAATACATTTTCTTTAAATGTATTTTATGAAACTGATGACAAGAATCTAACCCTATGTAAATGCAGTTTATAATTATGGAATCTTTTATCACAGATCTGAAATCTGTATGAATGATGTGAGACTATTAAATATTGCTGAGACAATTATTAAAAAATATGTTGATTTTATGCAGCGGTACTCGATAAAGTCAGTCGTCCAATTTTGCAGCCGTATACAAGACTGTTAAATTAGCTACTAACACAATTTCAATTTTTTTTTCTTTTTTAGAGTTTCTTTTGGAAAATAATTTTATACGTATATAGCAGCATTGATAGAATTTCTTCTACTTTTTACTGATGAAATACCACTTGACTAATTTAGGTAAGAAACATGCCAACAGCAACAAAATATTTTTCTCAAATAAGTTATACAACGAAAATTACTGCACTTAATGAAAAAATGGTAACGAAAATAGTCAAAGATAACTAACTGCTGAAAGGACCGCAAAAGTCTAATGTACCGCTGGTTTAAAATATTACATTTGGAAATTCATAATTTTATAAGAAGTTTAAAATATTAGAAAAGTTATCAAATATTGTTCAAGTGAAGAACGGAAATTTTAATTATAATTTGAGCTTTTCTTTATCCAGTAATTTCCGAAAGATGATGGATAAATCCAGCTCACAATACGTATCGAATATGAATTCAATGCCCACTTCGAACAAGAATGCAAATTATGACTACATTATGCTTACTAATCCGAATGTTCTAATTCAGCATCCAATTCTGTAAAATTTTAAATCTCACTTAGAATTAACATATTTGCAAAATTATTTCTTTGTCAGTTGCTTTGAAATAAATAGAGTTACTTTATTGCATTCAATTCCGTTGCTAAGGAAACAACGTTTAAGTTTTGTGACCGTTAATTAGATTCATGCAAATGAGCTAGTAAGATAATTTAACGATATCTAAAAACATTCTTTATGTTGACAGTTAATTTTGAAAAACAAGAAATTTTGGAAACACAATACGTGAATGAAATTTTTTATTTGAACTTTATAATTTAGCGATGGTTCAATTGAACTTCAAATGACACTAGAGAAAATTTTTCTTAATAAATTACGATTTATAATAAATGAAAAGAAAAATGTTTGAACATAGAGAAATTAATCATACATACGGAAATGAATTTTTATAAGAAACTGATGATTAGAGCATTTGATTGATTTTTATACAGAGTTAGTTGTTTGTAGAAAATTACGTAAATCTTGATACATGATCAAGAATTAACCTAGTTCAAAATAATAAATTTGTGTTTTTATTTCATGTAATATGCAACAATGCTTCTTCTTTTCTATGTGCAAACTTATTTAGACATAAAAAATATCAAATATACCATGGCACTTCAACAAATTTGGTTTAAACTGTAGCCTTAAGATAACTAAAATTTGTACATCTATGACATTGACGATGAAAAGAACATTTGAACAGGAGGTGAGATGAAATATGTATTCATTATATGCTTTTGTACGATATAGATAAAAATATTGAAGACTATTTTTAATTTATTGATTTACCTACGATTCCCCACCCCCTCTCAAAAAAATTAGTTTATATACATGTATAAAAATAGACATAGAAATAACAGAAAAATTCTTTAATGTGTTTTAATAGATTTCTTAGAAGCAGCACAGTCTTTTTTCAAACACCAATAGACACTCCTTATGGCGTTATGCAAAAACTAATTACAAACCACATCATTAGAAATCTGCTAAACGTTTAAAAAAATCTAAGCAAAATTAATTGCCATTCTGAACGTCTGAAGAAGAACTTAACTGACAAAGCAGTAATAACATTTGACGTACATTCTCACTTTCAAACCACTTTTAACACTGAATAATTGATAACTGCTTAAAGACATTAATTCATTCATGAAATCTTTAGAAATCCATCATGAGCTGCTATCTCTAAAGGTCACTGGAACCACCCACTATCTTCTCGCAAGACCTTCAAACAAAGAATGTACACGGAGGTATGAATAATTATATCGCCTTTTTTCGAACACCGAAGATTAAAAAGATGGCGCTTTGAGCACGAGTTAGGAATCGTCAGATGAAATTTATCATTGAAATTGCTTGCCTTGTTATTGAATGTTGCGCAACAACGAAAATTACAAAAAAGATACCACAAACATTGAAATCCCTATATAAATAAAAGTTTGTACTGGAATATTTATGCGGAACATACAGTTTTGAATGAGGTACTTGGAAATATTGCACAGTATTACTGGCTTCATAGAGTGACTTCCTTTAAAGTATTGCGACTTTGAATACCCCAAAATTATTTTGCAGAGTAACAAAGTTACAGAGAAACCATTTCAGCTTATATAACCAGATTTTAAAATATCTTAATATCCTGTTAATGGCGTTGTCGAAAAAGCTATTCGCAATTCCTAACAGAAGAAATTTTTTGAAAATGGAATACCGCAATGTCCAAATTAATTGCACTTTAACCACCCGTCCTAGAATCGAAGTTACAAAGCAGTAAATGACTACCGGCGCATAATTTCCTTTCTTATTCAATTTTAATTAGTGTCTGCCTAAGGACATTAGTTCGTTCATAAAATAGTCGGAAATCCATCACAATTCGCAATCTCATAAGGTCAACAGTACCACTTACTATCTCGTCGCAAAATCTCTGAACAAAGGATCGCGCGCCAAAGCCCCAAAAATAATTATCCTCGCTCGCTTGTTCGAGTACCGTCATAGATTAAGTGGATGACGCACCGACAGCGATGCCGGATTCATCTGATGAAATTTATCGCAGTGTGTGTTTTTGCCTCATTGCTGAGTGGTACCTGGCAAGAGGAATAATAAAGGGGTAACGTACTTCTTAAGATGTTCTTATCAAGCGCGCGGGAAGGAGGACTGAGCAAACGAAATTCAAGATTAGGGGCATGTTGGAGGGAACAAAAAAATGAAGATTCAATATTTGGAGATTATCAGATTAGACGAAATTTATTGAAGATCAATACACCGGGAGCAGTTTATCGTAACATGATACCAGGGTGTTATCTACTTCGATTCTCTTATTTTTTTCAAAATTCTCCGTCATTTCTCATGAAGATATCTCTCAAGAGGAACTTCGCTAGAGATATGCATGAATTGAAGTTTCAAAGCTTGGCCTGGACCTGGGTTGATTTTTACTCGTAGACAAAAATGAGACTTTTTCCCACTGTATTCTACAAATTACTGAACGACTTAGACACAGATTACTTTATAACAAGAAAATTCAACTAATAATTCGAATCTTGCTAAAAGTAGAAAGGAGATGAAATGAAAATCTGCAATTCATTTGCTGGAAATTTCCGAGTAGAAGTTATCCTAAGAATAGCTATAATATGAGTGTATAACAATGAGGAAAATAAAAGAACAGGCGAAAATAATGAAGAGTTAATATTATTTACATTACATGATATTTACAATTATGTTTCTCTTATGAGAATTTAATTATTTCTTCAAAGACAAAACCTCAATTTCACAAATTATGAAAGATTATTCACCGCTTGCAAATTAGCTTAAAAAGACCTTTTTGACGATAGAAGCAACTGTAATAAGTTAAATTTAAATAATAATAGTCTATATTTTTTATTTTAAAAATCTTAGAAAATATATCACGGTTAAGCAGTATTTCTACATGTGCTCATAATTTATCCATATATACAGCTTAAAAATGCTTTTAGACCAATACTCTTGGATCAGTAAAATCACCATCTCGTTTTCACATTTATTTATATTAGCTGCCAGCTAAATTTTTAAAAGCTATTTAAAAGTACTCCTCCAGGGAAACGGAAAAAAATGCTTTAAACATTACATAATATTTTAAAATCGTGCATAAGTATTTCAAATGAAAAGCACGAAAATGCCCAAGCATCAGCAACGTTTTTCTTTTTCATACCTATATTGTAGAGTTTATCTACTTTCTTTATTTTCTTAAAGTAATTTTTTCCCCAAGTATACTTTATAAAACTATATGTGTTTTGTTTTTGAACGCATAAAAGTATTTATGCTCAGGAGTAAATTTTTAAAAGTTAATTAATAAATAGATATTTTCAAAGAGCTCTTTTTTCTTATAAAGTATCTTGATATATTTTTCAGGAGTTAAAGCTGTTATTTTAAGAAATTATGTAACGTTTTCTAAAGTAAAAAGTTACTCCAGAGACTAGAAAAAAAAACTAGAAATTATCTTAACGAGCTGATCGATGCACTTTCGAAAAATTTTAATATATAAGGATTACGAAACATTGTAAGAATTACAAAACACTATAAAAAAAAAACGCTAAACATACTATATGTTGCAGCACTTTCTACCTCAGATGGAATCTTGTCCCCTTTTGCAAGGTAAATTTTGTGCTTAATATTTTTTTTCTGGAAGTTTTACGAACGGGGAACCTATATATCGCGTATAAGTGGAATATAGTGTGTGAAGAATTCTTATTATTAATAATTTATCATTATTATTATTATTATTAGGTTGTTTAACATTATTGGTTAGTTTTTAAAGCTGTTCAAAAGTCATGTAATTCTGGCGGTCTTCTCCAGTAACGTATATACGCGTCAGAACCCCTTAAAAAGTCATCCGGCCAAGGTATCCCCTGTCCTTGGCAGATAGGCCATGCGTAGCTTTGCCATTACACAACACAATAGAAGCCCTGTGATACCTATAGCTGTAGGAATAGATAAGTCATAAATATTGGTATTAAATAATTAAATGAAGCCTTAAAATCTTCAAAACGCTTGCTATAAGTTAATCGAGTTCAAA
This sequence comes from Cheiracanthium punctorium, assembly GCA_038373885.1. NCBI lineage: Eukaryota > Metazoa > Arthropoda > Arachnida > Araneae > Cheiracanthiidae > Cheiracanthium > Cheiracanthium punctorium. Next base: position 420,151 of record JAWZYV010014973.1, on the reverse strand, counting down.
AATTTAACGTAAAGAAAATAAAAACAAATCTAACGAATGTACATTTATACAAAGAGTATTATTTTATTTGTATAAGAATGTAAAAATAAATAGAGTTTGAAAAAATATTTCATTGTAAAAAGATAAGTTAAAGAAACTCACGGAGGTCTATAACTAACTACAATATTTATTAGACGTAAGAAGGGAACGAAAATTTATGCATTATAACTTCTAGGGAAACACAGATAACAAATACTTTGAATAACTTTAACCGGATCTGCACTTAAGATGACTCACGATCAGCCAGCGGTCACCGACTTTAAGTGACCGTCAAGTGAAAGAGTCACCTTGCATTTCGAAAGGTCAAGGCAAAACCAAGATAAAAACATTCATGAATATTTAATTTGAATAGATTGTTCATACAGAACGATGACCTTAATAAGTCATGCAATTTTATTTCAAATAAAATAAACTAGGAAAATTTAAATTAAGTAATGTTTGGAGAAAAATGATATACAGTAGACACCGGTTATAGCGTACTCTCACGGGACCTAAAAAAGTAGTACGTTATAGCCGAAGTACGTTATAAGCAATACCGCCGGTATGATTCAATATTACACAAAAAAGGATAGTGGACTCATAATTTCACTGTAATATGCGTTTTAAAAAAGTCTGATTTTTCTAAAATTTAAGTTAAATAAAATACAGCGAAAACTCGTTATTACAATTTTATTGAGATAAATAATCTGTAATTTTCTTTTGTTTTAAATGAGCAGATGGTACTTTAAAAATGCCGTTTTGGATATTCATAATAGACTTTTGTAGTCTCTGCATAGTCATTGCGGCATTCAAAAATTTGTGATCATGTTTTTGCATCATTGAATACATCGGGTATGCTGGCGCATCGGTAGGCTCCTCTGTTTCTTCTTCACTATCATCAGAATCATTATAGATATGGCTTTCTAGGAGGCATTTGCATTGATGAATGACAAAGAAAAACCATGGTCTTGTTCTTAGCCCTACCTAGCAAGGTAAACGATAAAGGATCACCCCCTTCATTCATGCACAATTCATCGCTAGAGAATCCGAAAACTGAGAACGAATGTTCTTGAAAGAACTGAAATTTCCGAGAAAAAGGAAATAAAATTCTTAAGAAAAGCAAAATTTTATTTTTGGCTGTGGGATAAAAAGTACGTTATAGCCGAAGTACGTACTTTTGTTAAGTACGTTTTAACCGAAGTTAAATAACATTATAAATATAGGACTTCAATCGCGACCTAGCCTTTAGGTACGTTATAACCGATAGTACGTTATATTCAAGGTCCGTTATAACCGGTGCGCACTGTACAAGAGAATGAATAACATAAGAATGTCAAAATATTTTTTTTAAACTGAGGATCAAAATAAAATATTTTTAAGTACATTTCTCAGAATTAAAACGGTTAAACAACAAAATAAAATTAATAAACAATCACTAATAATTTTTTGAATTTCATTTTAAAAACATACTTGATATTTAAAAAAAAACGATCAAAATTATGTATAATATATAACGAGATAAATTTCCATTTTTAGGGCTAAGATTTATAAAAGTAAATGATTTTAAACAGATATTTTACGAACTTAGCATATTGTGTTACATTACAGTATTTAACCCTTTGAAGCGCAACCATTTCCCAATGCTGAAAAAAGGGCAGCCGTTGTCATCGTTCGGTTTAACTACCAGCAAGATGGCAGTCGATGGAATCGATCATCGCGTGCCACAAATCTGGAGACCATTTTTTGACTAGCTGGTTGCGTGCCGCACAGCCTGTGTGGCACGTGATGAATGATTCCATCGACCGTCATCTTGGGCGGATCCACAGACAACGCTGCCCCCTTTTTTTTATGCATTGTGCAGTCTATCCAGTTGCTCTTATGTATCAGTGTATTTTCATCGTATTCTCCAGTTTTCAGCAGATGCACGTAGTATTAAAAATAATCCTGACAATTTTACAAATAACACCGGTCAGAAAAAAAAATATTCTTTGCGTCTCATGCTTAAATTCTGATTCTAGACATTGAAAAACACTTAAATTTTTATTTGTAGTTCTTAAAGTTTGCTTTTGTCAGATTTACGTCGATAAGCATATTTTAATTTATTTCATAAACGAAAGATGGCAGCAGTTTGATTAACCCGAAAGTAAACAGTATTATTATTTGTAACTCTGTAGTATTGCTTGTAGTATTATTTGTAATATTATTTGCTCATACGAACATAAAAGAAATACGAAAAATATTCACTTTTAGACATTATTTTCTTATTATTTTACATTTATATGTTATTGTTTATCACAAATCTTGAATAAAAAAGACTTATTCCAGCAAAAACATTTCTGATCCTAATTTAGAGTGGAATTATTAAAAAAATATAAAAATCAGTGATTTTTGCCAAAAAATTGAAAAATTCCTTAAATTTCCACAAAAGCAAACCTTCATGAAAAAAAAAAAAGTTTTCCTGTTTTGGTGTAGGAGAAACTAAAATTTAACGTGTAGAAGTCAGAGCCAAAAATCGTGGTGATCGGTGTAATCGACAATTTTTACGGGAAATGACGTGCTGAATAGTAGAGGATTCTTGTGTAACCATGTCACCCTCAAGTATTTTTTATAGAAATCAAATTTGTTCTTTGTGACTGACAACAGTCTAAACGCCAGAGTTTTTTGTCCTCACAACGAGGACACTGAGCATTAAAGGGTTAAGAACAATCGGTATGCAAGTATATTAAATGATGTTGAGCGGAAAGAACTAAACAGAGTTATGCTGTCCACAGGAAACTGTTAATCTTTTCATAAAATGTTTTTTATCTCTCTTGTAATAGGAAATAAGTGTATATAGCCTCAGTGTAATAGCCTATTATATGATTAGTCCGTTCAATATGAAAGATGGATAAATACATTTTGGATAAATCTAGTTGTGCAGCTTTTTAGCAGACCCAATGATCTGATTTGAAGGAAGAAACTCGCAACAAATTTTTAATAAACACAAAATTTACATCGCTTCATAGATCTGAAGCGGCTTGTAGAAAATAGAACAGTTTAACTTGATGTCATTTGAAAATTTTCTGCGCATTTTGTCTATTCTTAAGAAGTACTATCCATGAAAAAGCCTGAAAAAGTTTAATTTAAGATTATTATTTCAAACAGAAAAAAGTATAAATTCCATAAAAATACATTAACCTGGTCTTTTAGATTTAGGTTCATAATTTTGTATAAAATATTTGCAAATAATTGGGAACCATATACTTTTTTAAATTCATTAAAGTATAGGCTTACATTTTGCCCGAGCATTTGTCTAATTGTCATAAATACACATTTAATTCAAAACAAACATTTAAGTATTTGACTCTTGTATTTTAAGATAAGTGTTCATTATTTATTTATGTATTTGCTTTTTTATTAAGATGCAAATTTAAATTTTCAAAAGATCTTTTTTCTACTTACACATATATTTGATGTGTTTTCATGTTATTTTACAGTACGTTAAAAGAGAGATTTTTCCTAAAACTGTGTTTCAAGATCTGCAGTTCTAGTTTCTTATCTGCATTTGAAAGTTGCTTTAGACTTCGTAAGAAGATTTTAACATTAATGATGCTTGAAGTGAAAATTGCAGCAGAACAAGATGAGAAATATACGGTCAAAAGAAATGAAAATAAAAAATAGACTAACTTAATTAAAAAGGTCAGAAGATTGAAAGAGTTTAACAATTTGTTACCATAGTATCTGAGAATGTTATAAATGCCAACTTTAATGCTCAAAAATTACAACCCCAAATTCATAAAAATGTAACGAAAATTGGAAATAACTTTAAAAGTTTTTTAATTTTTTTTTTTTGAGTTGAAAAAGACAGCGTAACATTAAAAGATACATATGGATTTATTTTCTAACCTTTTAAAATGCAAATTTGAGCTAAACCCTCGAAATGTTAACATTTTTTAAAAAGTCTCATCAAAATAAACTCGCGTATCGCAATATGTAATGGAATGCTGTATGAGAAAAAGAAAAAGCTAGAACTTAGTCTGTACACCTGAGATTTTGAGAATCTGAAATCTTATATAACCGCTGTATTTCTTCATGTCTATCACGAATTTCATTACAGACATTTTTTTCAATATTTTTCAGTTCAGGAATTACGTATATTTTGGCAGTGAGTAAATAAAAAGAGATATTGCTCTATCCAATACATTGTATAACCTAGACTTTCCTACGAATATAAACATAAAATAGTATTTACAATTTTTACGGATTTTTGAAAGAATTACAAAAATATACACATAAAGAAAGGTGCTAATAGGCTTACAATTTGAATTTTTTTTCAAAGCTTTATTTAGAAATAATTCATACTTAAACTTTAACATTGCTAGCGGATTAAATTTAATTGAAAACACTAGTTTTTTAAATGTATCTGGTATTTTTAAGTACTTAAAACTTTATTCAGTTTTAAGAAATATAGTAAAATTTCAGTATAACGAATTTTAAAGGGCCGAAGATTAAATTTAAAAAAATTCGTGAAAAATTTAATTTTGCCTTAATTAATATAATTGTATTTTATATATTCGAAATATTTTATTCGTTTAGCTGAATTTTCTGAAGTGCAGTTCGTTTTAAAGAAATTTTATTGTAAATTTTGGATAATTAGTTAGGAGAAAGAAGATTGATAAGTTCAAATAGTTTTGCAGAATAACTATTGCTAATAACAAAAGTATACTAAAACATTTCAGAATGTAATAATAATAGTTTAAAAATGACAAAGAATTAATTATTTAATGGGAAGAAGAGTTAACATTTCTAATTAAGACATAAAGAGACGTTAATCTTAATGTCGAACTATTTACTTCACACCCCATTTTTTAAAACTAAACGGCTAGCTTAAATAAATGAGACCTAAAAATCCCTTGAACTAGCTTAAACAAAGGACTAGAAGGCTGTTTAACCTGTCACCTGTTTAAACTGAAATCAGAGAAGATTAAAAAGATTAGAATCAAAGAAATCACAGTACGCCTTTCAAGATTGTTCTAAAATAGAAAGCTATTGTGTGTTTTTTCTTTTAAATGTTCAAGACAATAGTGGTTATATGGCTTTTTGTCATCCGTTTGTAACGAAGATATGTGTTGTGACATTGAATAGCGAAAGAAAATGTAAAAATTATAAACAAACATCGCTAGGAAAACAGAAATGTACTGGTCACATGTTTTTCACGTTTAGTTAAAAAATCGAAGCATGTGCGTTACTGTGTTTTATTAATGCAATTTAAGTGAACAAAAACAGTTATTGGTTTTAGAATGAGAAGCAGAGCTGCCAAGTCTCCGGTTTTTTTCGGGAGATTTTCCACCACTAATTTTTACTTACAAATTTATGGTTAAAATAAGTCCAAATATTTAATCCAAAATAAAACTGTCTAAAAATTGTGGTGGGAAATCTCCCGGAAAAAGCTGGAGACTTGGCAGCTCTGGAAAAGGATTTTGAAGAATTTTATATCTCAAGATTAAAAAAGATAATATTTAGGAGTATTTAGATTTCAGCATCTCGTATCCTGTGAAATCACAAGTATTCTATGAAAGCATATATTGCAAAAAGTAAAGCTCTTGTAGGAATATTTACTTATAATTAAGAAATTAAAACAGACCTTTGAATAGCCACACTGTAAGAAATACCAGTAATTTTAACACACATATTTCTGTAAAATAATACAGCACAAGTGATGTAGTTTGAAATACAGCACTGTGTACTGTAAATTCACTCACGAAATGACGTAACGACATTGATAAACCAATCATGAAGAGCCTCGTTCAACAAATTGACACATCACAAAGACACACCACGTTAATTTAAGTTTACCTACACTTTGTGCTGTAGCTTAGGTAATTATTCTTTTGCATTGGAAAATATTTTTAGAGCAAACGTATTGTATATTTTAGAATATTTACACAATAACCCTACATGGTGTAGAAAGGCAGAAAAAAGTACTTTTATAAAACAAGACTTTATAAACATAGAATATTTGTATTAAAAAAATACTACAGAATTTTAGTAACGTACTACTTGCAAAGAGATTATATATACAGTGACGTAGCGATAAAAAAATTTCGTGTGGCGCCCAAAAGATAAAAAGGTTGAGGTTCTCAAAAATTGATTTATTGACATTCAATAGCTAAAACCTCAAAATTTCGGGGGATGCCTTGGCCCCTGCGGCCCGACCCCTGTATACGTCCCTGTATATATCTACATATATCCACGATTTTGATTCTTGAGAATGTCGAGATTTTATCCCACACACATTAGCAGAATTAAAAAAAAACCTATCCTGTATCCTTAAAAAATAAAATGGAAATATTTGAACCCTAAGAAGATAAACATTAACACAGTTATCTTCGTTTATTAAATACTCACATATTTTTGCTGAGTTCTATTTTACATACCAGTTTTCTATGCTGTTCTTGTGTATACAATACTACATATTTATTCATTCACTAGCTGAAGTACCCGTCCTCGACGGGTTAGTGAATGCAAATTTCCAAAAAGCAAGAACTTTCGTCAGCATTGTAGGAGTACACAGAATGAATGTAGTATGTTGCCAAAGTAAAGAAAGCGAAGTTATAATTTTTATGTATTGTTAAAATATTACAGGTTAGAGAGTAACTAAGTAATACCATTTGATTCGCTTTAGTTGTAATTATGGGATGCGCGAATGAATATTTACACATACTGAAATAATTTTCGCAAAATCTCAAAATTTAATCAACATCTTGAAAAATTGGAAGCCTAGAATTTAAGTTGAGTGACAACCTATCATGTCACCCAAATTCGTTTCATTCCCTGCAGTCTTTATTTCCTGATGCTGGAACAATTTTCAGCATTTTAAAACGATTTTCGCAAAATCTCAAAATGTAATCAAAATATTTTTAAAATTCAACGCCTATAAATTAAGATTAGCAACTACCATCATATCACTAAATTTCGTATCATTCGTATTAGTCGTTATTACGTGAAGTTTGAAGAAATCATCATTCAACGTATTTTGAGAGAATTTTCACAAAATCTCAAAATCTAATAAAAATGTTTAAAAAATTGGACTCCTATAGTTTATGTTGAGCAACCATCTATCATGTGACCAAATTTCATATCATTCGCTTTAGTCATTATTACTTAATGCGGGAACAAAGATTCACTCAGTTTTAAACGATTTTCGCAAAATCTCAAAATCTGATCAATTTTTTTTTAATTAGATGCTTATAGTTTAAGGTGAGTGACCACCTATCATTTCACCAAATATCATTTTTTCACCTTTGCAGTTATTACGTGATGTGCGAACACAAATTTACGTAGTTTGAAATGATTTTCGCAAAATCTCAAAATCTAGTCAAGATTTTTTTTTAATTCGACGCCTATGTTTTACGTTGAGTGAGCACCTATCATGACACCTAATTTCATATCATTAGCTTCAGTCGTTTTTACGTGATGCTTGAACACAAATTTACGCAGTTTGAAACGATTTTCGCAAAATCTGAAAATCTAATCAAGATTTTTTAAAAATTCGACGCCTATGTTTTAAGTTGAGTGACCACCTATCATGACACGAAATTTCATATCATTCGCTTCAGTCGTTTTTACGTGATGCTTAAACAAAAAAAGCGTCACGGACAGAATGACAGAATGACAGAGAGACAAACTTTTTTTTGAGGGTCGCATCGGATTCCCGGGTGCTTGAAACGGATAGAAATCGCAAAATTTTTGAATTCCAAGAAATGTACAGACAAAAGTCTAATTTTATTTATATAGATTGTATTAGTTGAAAAGGAAAAGTATAACGCTGTAGAAAAAATTGGGTAAAACAATAGTATCATCTCAGGTGTATAACGCCTATTACACGAAAAAAAAGTCGAACGAAATTTACTTTTATGCAGGTTGACCAGACATTGCCATATATGGCACAGAACTTTATCATATTTGCATCAAAAGGTGCTATAAGATTACGTAATGTCCTCCACCTAAAGCACCCACTTAGTCAAATGCCCCTCGTGTAGACTTGCCATAACAAAAACGAAAGTTCACATAACATTTTCGGGCACGCATATAAAATTTTCGTTACATTACATATAACATTTTCGTACGAGCACATATATAACATACATAACTACAATTCTTCTTATATACACAGACTATAATTCATCTTAAAAATTACAACTGTACTTATATTCATTAATTTAAAGTGAATTATAACACTATTTTTGGAAGAGCCTCTCAGGGTTAAGAAATAATGCAGGAGGGCTATCGTAACATCAGCTTAAAAAAAAAATAAATAAATAAATAAATAAAATGAACCTCAATGCTACAAACAATAGGCGGGGGGGGGGGGGGGTTGGAAGAATAATGAACGTCGTCAACGACTGTAAATTTCAGATCTCGTGGACAGCTGAGATTCTAGAAAAAGGTTTGTCATGGTTAATCCTTTAAAATGACGTATGATTTTGCTTTAATCTTGCGAGAATCTGACAACCGAGATGAAAATACATTTGTTTCCAGAAGATTGCTGACATGATGGAAGCGTTATTTTTGTAACTGAATTTCGGTTTTTATCTCGAAGAAAAGGGTTCTTTCTGTCTAAAATACCATTTGTTATCCAGAATGGTACTAGTATGCAGTACTGAAATAGGCTGTTGAATGAGCTGCCCTTCACGTCTGCCTCAGATGATATCAATACCACTTAAGTAAATGCTTAAATACATTGTTAAAATCTTGCCATTCACCTTTACTAAATTAATAGTTATATGTTTGTTTAAAATGTAATATCAAGAGAATTATTGCATAGGAGACATTTGTAACTCGAATTAACGGTGAATTAATGCCTAATTGAATACATTTCAAAGTAAAAGCGAGTAATAACATAGCCATTTTTACCATTTATTGCTTGTTAATTCTACATATTTTGATTCCTTTTCAACTTTTATAAAAAGGTGGATTTGTATTCATTTCCTTGAGTAATGCTCTTTGAATTTAACAAAGTTGGCTTTTCTTAATTAAAAAAAAAGCTATCTATCTAACATGTTGGCCGTACTACCAAACTTAACGAAATTTCTCCAATTATTATTTGCACCCGTTCTACATACAAATTAATTAAATAGAATATGCGATGTTTGCTAGTTATTAAATGTAGTCCCAATATTCGTGTCCTTAAGATAAACTGCAATTTTAGGCAACTAATTGTCACTTAGTAAGGAGTACTACAATATGCTTAAGTGCTAGATCCCCCTCCCCTCCCCCCAGACCTTCCGAGGACTGAAGCTTAACCCTTAACACTTCAATTTTTAAGTTTGAATATCAAGTTTGGTGGTTGAGAAGCTCACTTGGAGCAATAACTACTTTCTTACAAGTAAAGTACACGCTTAAAAATTTTGAAGATGCTAAAGGTTTATTACATTTTACTTAGATCTGGACCCCATTTTCCTAATATTCATATCATACAGGGTTGTCCAAATTAAACTTCCCCAACTCAGAGGCCTGTGCAGGATGTTGTATGGGTCATAATGTGATGAAATTTTGAAAACAGACACTTCAGATCACGCGCTCGTGATTTATTAAAAAAAAAGTGTGTGCGTGTAATCTTTACGCGCGGTTGAAGTAAAACTTCTTTGACGTTTACGACACATATCACTGAAATTATTAAACTTAAAATAAATATCATATTATAATTTAATTATATTTATTATTCATGTACTTTACAAAGATTATATAAATGTTATATTCATATTATTCATTGGAAATAGGTACTTGAATGTCATCATAATTTTTCATGTATGAAATTATAGGTTTGTGGTAACTATAATGTGAAACATAAATTTTACTCTCTAAATTTTTTAATTTTCTTGAAAATACAGCATCTATCGTTGTACCGAAAAGCGTTGTTGATTGAAGTCGAGAAGTATTCATAGTTAGATCAATTTTTTGTTTAAATCAACTAACGGCTGAGTTACCCGAGAGCAAAAATTAACATTAAAATCTCCAGTAAGAATCATCGGTAATTCATGATAATTACTTAGAATACAGGAAGTGTCCATGTTGTAGTATTATTCTTTAACTGTTTTCTTATACCCTATTTCCGTCTGGAGGTTGGGTTTGAATGGGGGGAATGCCCATAGTCAAGTATTATACTTTAACTGTGTTCTTTAACTGATGTTTTTCTCTGTTTGTTGGGTTCGAATGCAGGTAGTGTAATTTTTTTTTTTTGTGTGTGTGTTTCTATCACAGTATTCTTAAGCGTTGATTTCGTCTGCTGGTAAGTTTCGAATTATTACTCTGTATCCGTGTTTTTAAACTGCAGGTTCTGTCTATTGTTTGGGATTGATTGCAGCGCTTCTTTGTGGTGTTCCATCCCCGTGTTAAACCGTTGCTGAGCCGTCTTGAGGTTGGGTTAGAATCCACGGAGTGTCCATTTGTTATTCTTTTATTTTGTTCTTATACCGCTTGCAGCCAGTGTTTGCTTCTTTGTGGTGTTACATACCCGTATTCTTAAACCGTTGTCTTTGTATATATATCATTATAAATAGATATATCATTACTATATATAAATATATATATCATTAAACTATATATATCATTATAAATATTGCTTTCACACAAACTACATTCTTCTAAATTTACTAACATTTCTTAAAAATTTCTCTTCACGCACAGCTTTTGGGCAAAATAATAACAGACTGGACATATATAATATTTAGGAGTTTAATGGAGTTTGATGGCCTAACGGCCAATGTAACTGGCATTTGACAAATAATAATGCCACTTCGCTTCGAAACTATTACCTATATTCATTAAGAAATAGACTCTAAGACAATTATGTAATTAAAACACATCTGAAGCCAGTAATTACTATATATCACGTTCATAAGTCTGTGTATTTAAATTTTTGAAGTTCTGCTAATTCAATGATCTCCATTTACTTCGCCTCGATGGCAATTTAAACAACCTGAGATGCGCAGAAGCAGAAAAAAATGTGAGTTACTCCCTAGTCGCCACTAAAGAAGTTTTACTTCAAAAATATTAGTACAAGAAGTTGCTGATATGTGGCACTGCAGATTAACAAGACGTTCTACAGATGTTCTATATGTGTGCCGTGGTCGAACAGGACATATCAACAGCACGAGAAACAGTTGGCACACTGACAACACCATGTGGCGATGGGCTAGTGGCGTCCACGACCGCCAAAGCAACGTCTTGCATGCGTGCAGAATCCACAACATGTCGTCCTCTACCTGGTGAAATTCCCAGCCGTCCGGTTCTTTCGAACTTCTTCATCATGTCTCGTAAAGTGCGTGGTGTCATTGGTCCTCGGTGCAAGTTCTTCAGCCGATGGAATGCTCTGATCGCAGCACAGGAGTTGTCGTCACTCTGGTAGAAAAGTTTCACTAACAGAGCTTGGTCTTTCAAAGTCGTCATTGTGCATCAGCGAGCTGGAAACAGCTGCCTGTGTAGCGCTTGTCTTCCACTTTTGTAGGGCGTGTCTTTTGGATACGTGGCACAGAAGCTTTATTTCTGCAAATCACGTTGGTGCAATATGCAAACTACTAGTGGTACAGCGCCACCTATTGGCAACTTCTTGTACTAATATTTTTTTTTAATAAATCACGAGCGCGTGATCTGAAGTGTCTGTTTTCAAAATTTCATCATATTATGACCCATACAACATCCTGCACAGGCCTCTGAGTTGGGGAAGTTTAATTTGGACAACCCTGTATAATATAATAACGAATCCAGTTCAACTTCGTTAGCAATGTAAAGAAACACCCACATTTCTTTCTTTTTTCTGAAATTTGATGTAGTTAAATCCGATGAAATTATTACGCCACTTGATTGATAGATCACACTGGTTACTTTTTCATTTTACACTTTTCTATCAATACAAAAATTGCTGCGCGTTGATCAAACAAGCTGATCATGCTACGGGTGTTAAAACGTTTGTTCATATACAGAATTCGACCCCGATCATTTTTGTATAGCTAAAATTTAAGTTTAGTTGCATGAAATCCTTATACTGAAAATTAAATACAAAATAATTATGTTGTTTGTCTGTCTGATAGTTTTTATATTTACTCTAATCAATTCCGCGAGTATTATCCTGCGATAAAGAGCTTTGAAAATGAATTATAAAGCTTCATTAAATTGTTGAAATTGGTAATTTATTTTATTAGCCAAAGATTCGAGACAAGAAACAAAGATGTTTGGTCTGACACAGCAATTGCAAAACTAGTCTCTCATTTAAAAAAAAATTCGTCTATATTCGAGTCGTTTTCTTAGAAAATGGCGTACATCCTCTTTTAGACAAACAGCTAGTTAATGATAACAATGAAACGATTTATAATCAGAATAAACGGCACATATGGAGTTTTCATTATCCTCTTTCACGAAACGTTATTTAATGCACTTAAATCAAAGAATTAAGTAGAATTATCTTCACAATGATCGCTCTCTTCGCAAGGTCGTTTTTCGGGGGTGTTAGGGGAGGTTAAAGAACTTGTCACTGACTACAATCAGAGTTTAACAGTGTACTTTTAATTACCTTCTCGTGAAGAATTTGAAGACGTCGCAGGTGATTATGATCACGACCAAGTACCACATCAACCTCTAAACAACAATTATACTTAATGCTTCTCTTTTTAACTGACCGCTGAAGACATTTTGCGGATTTCAATTTGCGCGTTGATTGATTGAGGGCGGACAGGTATAATTTGTTTTAGAGAAAATGTTACGAAGAAATTTTAATGAAGGCAGATGGAGTAAAGAAGACTGGACGTTACTTCCAATCGCGGTTTTTCAGAAATTTACATACTTCACCAGGGATCATTAATTTAACCCTCCGAGCGTCATGATGAAGGGCGTCGATGTATAAGTTGTTCTCACTTCGCATCAAGTTCAGGCAGTTGCGCACGCACGCAAGTTAGAGTTGAGTGCTGTTGAATATGTTGCTGTTGAATTACGGCCAATTATCTACACGTAAGATCGAGGCCGATGGGAGGGGTCCCCTCCGTGGGGGTCTTTCTAAGGTGTCCTAACCCGTATTTACGCTGAGTTTCGGAGGAAACTACAGAAAACTCCGGTTTGGTCGGAGGACGCGACCTGGTTTTGAACCAGGCACCTTCACTGTTAAAAAGAAATTACTTAAAAATGAGTACTTTAATGTACTCGTACTTTCTAAGTAAATTAGCGTCATAAACGAGTATTTGATGTGCTTGAATATATATTACTATCCAAGAAATGAGTACATGTGTTGCCTAAATTTAATATCAAAATACTCGGAGCTATTACAAGATAACATAGAAATGAGTACATTTTTCTTATTTATAAGTAACTTGTTTATACAGTGTTCGTCTACCAGTTTAGAGCGCTATGAGCACGGCCACTGGTTGAGCTTAAGATGTGTGTGCGTTTGTATTGAATTTAAATTCATCTTTATAGTTGAGTTGTGTGTTATGGCAAGTCTACACGGGGAGCATCTGCCTACGGGGGCGGGGGACTGCTTTGATTGGATCACATTTCAAGGCTTCTAATGCGTATTCAAGTTACATTTGGAGAAAACCCACCAAAACTCCAGACCAATGGATCGACAGCCCCTCGAAAGGCTCGAACGAGGGATCTTCACACTTCAACTGTCTACCATGTTCAGAGTCTTAACCTCTCGGCCATGGTGGGGCTCTTTTTTACTTTACTTTCATTACTGCAGTGACAAAATGGTTAACATTCCCTTCAATACCCAAAGCTTCTTCTCTATTTTGGACTTAAAATATGATGCTCAAAATGGTAAATGAAAAAGGTGATCTGCCGTTCAGAAAAGTAATATGCCACTTTAACTGAATTTTGGAAAATTTAATACTAATAATAATGGAAAATGAGTATATATAGGAGAAAAACTTTACTAAATTCAGCTTTCCAACTTTAAAGTTGGAAAATAATTTATGATAAACATATTTTATATACCCTTATATGAAGATGTAATTCAGAGAAAATTATCGCTCTGATAGTAAATAACGCGATTGTGAAGGAATAGGAGTTTTGACACAAAAAGCTGTATTCTTGTTTCAATAAATGCAAAATAACCTTTTCATTTTATTGCATTCAGAGATAGGAATAGGAAAGAAAAGCGACCTAATGGATTATCAACTGTTATTGGATTTGCAGAATTCAAATGAAAAGGGGAAGGGTTATTTGAATCTGATACATGAAACTTAACCATTTATGAATTTTATATTTTGAACTTATTCTGTCACTCGTAAAAATTTAAAGAAGAAAGCTTTCTTTAGTTATTTTTTAATAATAAGGACTCAAGCAATTAATGTGTATAATTTAAAAAAGAAAAAAACGTAAGCTGTTAAACTGAAGCGAATGATAGGTGAGGTACGACGCTAACTTAATATTCCATTCAGGTACAATAGAATGTATTATCAACAAAAGGTTTTTAAAATACATAATTTTTTATTTGAAATAAACAAGCTCTTAGCAGTATCTGTTTTTTTTTCTATATCACTATTTTTCAGTATTATTGCATTATCTGTAATGAAGAAAAGAATGTGCAGCTTATCCATTATTTAATTTGACAGAATCAGAAAACTGAATTACTTACATTCAAACTAATCTAAATAGGAGTAAATCAATTTAATTTTTTTTCTTTCGTTTTCAGAGATCCAATTCAAACATTTACACTAACTCTAAAAACTTTCACGTTAAAAGCATTCTCCGTTATCCATTAGTTAAAAAGAAAGCAGTATATTACCTCAAATTAATCAAACTTAAATTGCAGCTGCGAAATAAATTCGCTTTTGTATTGTTCACGAGCGAAAATCTCATTAAACAATAAGAAAAATAACAGATAGAAGCACAAAGGATAACATTTATTTATTAATGAAATAGTCTCTGTTGTAAATCAATTAAACTCTAGTTTGCGCGAGCGAAACGCACGCGTTTCCATATAAACCGTATCACCACTAAATAATTATTCATAAATTCAACTACATTTTATTGTTCGTTGAGCTAATTAATTTAGACCACGAAAAAAATAAACTTTCGAACTATGCATTAACTCATCTCGCAACTGAAAAATTAATCACCAAGTGTGACACTGATAATTTATTACCCATATATATTTACTGGCAGAGCAGTTAAACCCATCTCTTGCAAAAACATGAATATTTAGAAATAGATTATTAAAGCAGAACCCAAGCTTAAAAGATGTCGCTATTGAAATAATTCATTAATTAACAAGGAAAACTCTATTCAGGGAGGAATTTTAATACCTGAGAACAACTTTTTACCGATAATTGATTTTGTATGCTAAAGGTGTTCTTTATTCTTTTTTAAAACAATTTGTGCAGGACCATATTTCTTTTCTTTTTCAATGTGGCTTAGAAGTACTTCTCAGAGGCTAATTTTTCAGAATAGTTAGTTTTACAGCATACTATTTAATTATTGTCATATTTGATAATGTGTAAAAAATGTTAAGGACAGATTCGTGTTTATCAACAAAAACGTTTTTTGCTCTCAATCCACAATGAGTTGCCGAAAACATGATTTGAAAATAAATAAATAAATAAACGTTTAGGTAGTCTTTGTTGTTGAAACTACCGCGGTATTTATGTTAATGTGGGCTTATTTATTGTTTAGCTAGTTGTAAGGTGCCCATCGAAAAACACTCAATTTATTGGCTCAAAATGTCAAAATGTTCTTTATCACGATATATTGTGCTTAAATCCATATTATCCAATCAAATATCCTAATACAGCCTACGACGAATACTATATCTTCATTTCTCCCCCTTAAATAGTTCAATTTAAATCCCCAATGGCTCAATCTCGTGGGAAAATATCAAACTGCTTCGTCTCGAGGAGCTATTTAAGTCGCACAAATTGAAAATATGAGGTAAATCATTTGTGTCAGAGTTTTTGAATCTCACGCAATTTTTAATGTCTGACTTCCCGGTATTGATCGCCAAAAAAGGAATCCCGATCAGTTGAATTCGTTCATCTAGGTTATTTCCCACAGTTAGTTTTCAAACGGAGTAACATTGGAACTTGCAAAGATGTTAATTTTTTTTCTTTCTCTAACATAGGACTCTCATGGGGTAACGTAATTCCACATTAAAAGAACAAACCGTGCAATGGTATTACTGAATTCTGTGTTGTTAGACATAAAAAGCTAAAAGCAACTTGCTGTCTGAAAAGTACTTAGTTGCATTAATTTGATCAATCATCCTGGTTGTGCGAGAAGTGAATAAATTAAATATTAAAAAAAATTTCTCTGGCATTTTAAACCCCTAAGATGATAAGAGTATCAGTGATCACCGTTGACGAACTTTTATAAGACTCCCGGATACAGAAAAGAAAGAAAGAAAAATTGTTAAAATTGTAAATAAATGTATTTTCGTAGATATGTCAGGCAAGTTGAGTCCGAAATATTTATTGCACCTTATTTTCTCGTTGTTTATGAGCTATGACAATCAGTAATTGAAAGTTTTTGAAGTATATATTCACGGTACCACGGGAAAATAAATAATTTAAAAAATTTGGGGAAATTTAAGTATTTTACATTCTGCTGTCTTTTGTATCAATTTATTTACTTTTGACGTCTTCATTATAATTGAAAAGAGTAAATAGTACCACTCATATGAAAAACCAGGCGTACAAAACTCAATATTAAAAAGATTAATTTCATTTATTATAAAAGGAAAACACCACTTCTATATAGGAAAATATCGTACTGAGATAGGTCAAAATTCATCCCTATATTTTAAGAATTTAATGATATTTCTCTCTCCTACATATCTCTCTCCTACTATAATTTTCTTGCCGTATTCAGACAGTGTTAACAAACGGTGTATTTTCATTGATTTTATTACAATTTCAATTGCCATTCGAGTATTGTTTAGCCATACCTGCTTTATCGTACGATTTACCCACAACGTACTTTTAGCAAAAAGAAATGCTTAGCATGTTTTTCAAGTGAGAAAATGAACCAGAATCTATCAGTTATTTTGTCATAATTAGTATGTAAGGCAAAGAATCAAGCAGTAACTGCTTAGAGTGTAGAATGTGCGTGTCAAAGCGTATTATTTGTTTAAAAACATTTTTCCATGCAACATAAATTTATCTAGGATACTGGATACCTCAGAACATGCGTTATGAACTTGCATCAGGTCAAGAAGCGATGACATGAACAGGCTATCTTACAGCAATGCATGATTGGTCTTCAAGCACTAACTTACAGAAATACTGATTTGTCACGGAAAAGGCCCACAGTCACTGGACTTTCCTCTTCTTTTTAATTAATTATTTACCTATTTTAATTAACTTTTGCTACCTCTAGAACAGTAATTTTAAAAAATCGGTGATTTACAAGCATATATATATAAATTAGAATCCGTTTTCACAAATTATACTACACACTGTAAGAAATAGTTATAAACCTATGCGAGTTATAAAATTAAGAAAAAACAAATTTCTAAATGTATTGATATAAAGAGAATTTTCCAGTTAAATTATATGTTTAAGAATTATTTCAGAAATTTTCACCAACTTCGATAGCTATTTCATTTATTACAGTGTATAATACAATGCCTGAATAAACATTCTGAAAATTTTCATACCTCTGACTCTGTTAATATATTTTGTCTTCAAAGTTTGTGAAGCAGTTTTTGTTTTTTCAAACTACAGCATTAATTGCTATAAGATTTTCAATTGCCTGCATTTATCTCTGCCATATCTTAACCAATTAAACAAGCATTAAAATAAAATTGATGATGCACTTTGTAAAACATAAATAAAAAATAGTATCATTTAAAAAATTTACATGTGTTTTTATAAAGTTGTTAATTTTAACATTTAAATTTAGTTTTATTAGATTTTTAAAAATCATTTTACTAAGCAATAATTCTTGTTAAACTGAAAATAATACAAATTTTTAATACAATTTGACAAGATACAAATGAAATACAAATGAAAATCACACTTATAAGATTTACACGTAAGCAATTCAGAACTTCGGCTACATTTGATACAAATAAATATCACTTAAGCAGAGCAATTTTGAAAATCCTTGCGTGCAGACTTTATGCAAATTAAGAAGAAGTACCGCTCCCGAACAATGCTATTTATTTTAAAATTTATTTACCATTTACCGCTATAAAAGCATTAGAGGAAAACACAGTTGCAGTTCAGACTGCTCAGAGGAAATATGCAAGATAAACGGCATAGCACCCAGAACGTATCTTTAAAACTCTTTTCTTGGACACATAACGCGTGGAAAGAAATTGCCTAGCGTGCAGGAAATAATTTGCGAGAACACAAAAAAGTACCGAAGCAAATTATCCAAATAATTCGCAAAAAGGGATAAAAATGCCGTTATGGGGATGTGTTTGTATTCACCTTTTTTTTTTTTTTTTTCTTGCTATTCTGATGCTAGAAATGACTAATAGATATTTAGCGTGAGAAATACACATATTTTGTTTTTAAAAAAGAATGCTAGAATCAGACAAATAAATTGTTACCTTGCAATATTTTACAAATAATTTAAAGCTGCCAAGGAGAGAGATTCCAGTAATTTATTTCTAGTAATTACTGTGAGAGGAAAGATTTTTTTTTGTGTGTGTGCCATACACGTACGAGTGAATGATGATATTTTTTAAGAAATATAATTTAATAGTACTGATAAAAAAACACTGCAATTATGCATTAATGATTCAAATAAAATGTTATCAGCAGATCAATGAGATGTAAGGGTTAATTATGATGATTTAAGGATATAATTTAATAATGATTATTGAAAATTCTGAAATTATGTATTAATAATTCAAATAAAACGCACATTGTTATCAAGAAGACAGTTTTTTTGTCAACTATTTTTTCCGTATACGAATTTCATTTAAGATTGTGCAGGAGTGGCCTAGATGTAACAATATTCTGTTGTGATATTGACTGGTCCTTCCAATATTTCAATGCCCCTCGTGTAAGCTCATCTTAACACAAAACACCAAACACCTTAATGTTTCTGCTAAAATATATTATTCATTATGTGTTGAGAAACATTTTCATAAAGATGAGTTTGATTTCTTGCCACAGTTTACTGCATGGTTGAGAGTCCATCAAAGCCAAAAAATCTCTCAAATTCAAGTCTCAGAAAGTCCCTGTAAAAATATTTATAGAACATTTTACAAGCAACATTCAATGTGCGTAATACATAAAGATTGTGCTTGCGTAACGCCAGACAACACTTGCTTTTGTATGAAAAGTTTTCACGTAATATGTCTTCAAGCAGGCACATCTTGAACAGTTGTTCCCTTGCTGAATGATTAATTATTAAATTTATGCACAGCGTTTCTCGGTTTCCCGGTGAAGTTAAAACTATAGGCTGCCGTGAGTAGGGTAACTATAATTAAGGTCACGCAATATTTTTGTAGGCTGAATTTATCAAGCATTATAACTTGTGTTTAGCCCTACACCATTTCATTAAATGTATGCGTTCACTTTCGAAATTACGAATAAGGAAAATTACAAGTTTGAAAAAAAAAGTGTATCAGGTTTCCTATTATAAACAGAAAAACATGTTAAGTACGGAAGTTTTATTCTCATAAAGCATCCCGAATCAGTCCATAATTATTTTCTATGTCGTTGTGCAGACGCAGAAAGTGGTCCAAGACTGACCGTCTTGATACGTCTGAGCAGAATGGTGCAGGCAACTCATGCATACACCTTAGAATTCTCACGAAATTCTGAAAGTTCTTTGATCTGTCAAAAATTATTTAAAGTGCATTTTTGCTAAAATAACTATGAATTTTAAAATTCAAACGTGATCGCAGTCCAGATAGCGCGAGCAAGGAGGTTCATGCTGGGGTAATTCAAAGAAAACACGGAGTTCGTCATACGACATTGGAAACAAAGAATTCGTATTCACGACAAGGGTTCTTCACCATCACGCCTGTCTTTCAGTCTGGTCTGTAGTTAGTATAATATTTGTTGCGTGAAGAAAGCTCAGAGGGTCAGATAATGAAATTCGATGCTCACGTTCCCTTGACCAGGATATGCTAAGTTTTCAGATCACGTACGAACCTGGCATTCTCCAAGCAGAAATGTGATAAGCAGATGAAAGGTTTAGGAATATGTACGGTTTTACAGAATTGATAGCTTCTGTATGGACTTCGAAATCTGTACAAAGACTTTGTATGACCATTCGATATTCAAGGCAGTAGAAAATGCTGAGTGATCTTTGAATAACATTTCAATTAGAAATATTAAACTATTGTTACTCTCAGAATCGGCTATCGAGCTTCTGAACAACAAATGTCTTCAGGAACATTTTTTACTTTCATCACTTTACGTAGGTAACAATATTTACATAAATATCTTAAAGTCTGCAGCGAGACTTACTGGCGACAATATTTTTTTTGTTTACTATTATTAGCAAGTACTAGTAGTTTTTTTTTTGTTCAGGAGCGGGCAGTCATCCATCAGGCATTCACCGCAACTGATTCCCGAAGTAATTGCCATTTTTTTATGGGCGCAACCTAGTGGGTGGCCAACATTACCTCCTATGAAGGTCCTTACAAGTTAAAACCGAAACCCAAGAAGGGAATGAAATCCGTATCTCGGACCCAAAGTATGATAGGTTGGTTCGTTAGCCACTATACCACCTCAGAGGCCAGTTACTAAAAGTAGAAATTCTACTGTTGATAGGTTGAAAGAAAAATATTTTTTGTTTTGTTTGTTTTGAAAGGTGCGTGAAAATAACAGAAGAGATCAAAATACGTAATACGTAAATTTACGGTAAAAGCTGATTTAAAAAAAATTCTGTTAAATTATTATCAAAAACCGAAATTTAGTTATCGTTGGGAAAACATGTATGCGAATAAATATATCATATTTTTTTTTCAGTTAGCTAACGGAGACCAGTTCTATTTTTAAGAAAGAATAACTGTATTAATCTCAAAGTTACTCCATAAAAAAATAATTCTCCTTAAATATAATCAAATTTCATTACAGTATACCAATCTTTACAAATACATCTCGCTAAAATATTTTCTCAAGCAAATCTTGAACATTGTGATGACACATTTAACCAACAAAATACAGATTTTAAAAAGTTTTAAAAACTGTAATTTTAAACGCAACTAATTCTTCTAAAGCATCATAAATATTTTACAGAGAAATTTAAACTCAGTCCTTATATCTACACCTCAAAAGGTGAAAACTTAGAGAAGCCCCAAAATGCAAGCATTACACCTCATACATTGGAGCAGATGCATTCAACATCTTCATAAATTCATCTCAAGTACTGAACCGTCAATTTAGGAAACTAAAGCTTCCTCCATAAGTAATTTAAAACATGGTTCTGGAAACGTTAAATACTAACCCTTTTGACGCGGTAAGAATAATTTTCTAGCACGTTTAGCAATTTGCAAAATTTCGAATATTTTTCACCGCGTTAAGCATTTTCCAGTGTTACGCTTACTTACATACGAAATTTACAGGGCCCGGAATTTTATGTCTGCGCTTATATTTTCGCTAATAAGGACTTTACAAAGACATTAATAATGTTTCGAAAGAAGATATCTTCAGGCTAATAAATGTTCTTAAAATGCTGGCTTTTTAATGGACAAAATACTTGCAAGTTAAACTCACAAAATAGATTTTTTTATGTAATGAAAATTTTTAAAATGTATGTATTGTCTTTATTGATTATTTTCTTTTCTAGGTACATCAAAATATGCCAATATAGAAGTAATTTTCAATTATTTTTTGATATTCCTGGGGAACATGGAAGGAAATTCTTTGATATAAGGGTCTCGTAACAGAAGGTATACCTCATTTTTGCTTCAAATACCAGAAAACCGAGACTATTTCTTCAATCAGTTTATAGAAGAAAGTGATATACACAACTAGTCAAAAGTATTGCAAGTTTCAGAATCTAATCCCTTTTCAAGAGTGCTACCACAAAAAAAAATGGACAAAATACTTGTTAGATTTATATCTTTTTAAGAATTTTTGAATTATAATAATTAGAGGTACGGAATTTTAGCAAATAAAAAACAGAAATTTCGCAGAAAGAAATATGAAGTTTTGAAATTTTTGCTAAAATTCGCATAAACTATACTTATAAAACATTTAATAAGCTGATACTTGCAGCCCCGGATAGACGAAATAATTGAACTATGTGGAAATAAACTCCATTTGTTGCATTTGATTTCATGTGCAAAAAAAGTTTATACAAATTTTTTTCAGACGTGGTTTTATCATTGTGTTTAGATATAAATTCCCTGTTCAAGAGTCATTTTCCACGTTTCTAATTTGTTGCACAAATGGGGAGCAAATGGGTAACTTGAATCTTTAAAAACTCCTTAATTTCACTGATTTCGGACTAAGCTCATATACGAAGCTTAGTTGAATGAGTTAACGTTTGAAAGATTCACAAATAATTTTCTTTCTTTTTTTTTTAAAGCTACATTAGGCAGCTATTCACAAAAGTAAGGAATTTTCGCATAATGTCGCTTGAATTATCGTAAAAACGAAAATTCCGTACCTCTAATTATAATTGGTAGAAATACATATCAACATCACCCAAAAACAAAATGAGAGCTCCAGGAACCAATAATTTCAGTTTGGCACCATGAAACACTCAGAGAAATGCTACGAAACGTTGTGGATCCCTTGTCTGAAGGAATGACAACTGTGATCAAAGTCAAGTCGGTATAGTACCATAAAAAATTATATTTCGTTCAATTGCGTTTATTTATTACCTGTTTTTCGGAAGAACTTGAAATTAATTCTTCATTGAATTTTATTCTGGGAAGCCGAGATGCATTATGATTTATAATAACCAATATATTTTTTATGCCACTTTTTAAAATGTTAATTATTTTTTTTTCTTTAACCTAATGATATCTTGTCTTTGAAGTATTTAATTTAATACGTTGACATTGTCGCTTGAGTATTGAATTGAAGGGCGTGGGGGGGTTAATCTTGAAAAAGATTAGATTTTTCAAACTTGCAATACTTATGGCCAGTAGTGTACTATTGTATCTACTAAGCGTTTTCAGAAGAAAATAGTTAAATAGCATGTATCCCTTGAAAATCGAATTTAGATTGCATGGGAATCGTGCATGTTACCACTGAGTCACGAGAGAGAGATTTTTTGTCAGTTATTTAATTTTTGTTTGTGTTTTTCTAGCAAAGCTACGCACGGGTTATCTGCGTAGGATGGGGTTTGCCCGATCAGATGACTTTCTAAGGGGTTCTAACGCATATTCACGTTATTTCCGGAGAAAACCGACCAAAAATACAGACCGTTAGATCGACAGCAGTACCATGGGTCGGAACCCGGAACTTTCACATTTCAGACGTCTATACCTAATCAATGACATTCACATAGCGATAGTTTTTTTTTTCTTTCTCTCCAACTTCGTGTGCAATGCGTGGCGTACATCAAACATAAATACGCATTGATAACCGAGATAATTAGTAATGTTAATAACAATAATTTTCGAAAATTAATCAAGAATTTGAATTACTTTTACGCAACTAAATTTTGCTAATCATTTTCGAGAAAATTTCATTTTAAAGCAAACAATTTTTTAAAAATGTGCACAAGAGTTTTTTCATATTCGACTTATCAACTTAATCTTAAACCGTCTAAGAGGGGAAAGTCTAATATAAATAGAGTTAATTGTAAAAAATAAAATAATTTAAAATATTATACGATGCTTACTTTCATTTCTTTTTTTTATTACACGGTCTAATAATTCCGAACAGCAAAGATTACAGATTGTAATAAAAATGAGGCATGCGCATTTAAATCTTGATAAGCACCCAGATTTCAACCACAGATAATCGCATAAAAACGATCTTTATAGATATGAAACAAACGAAAATATGAGATATAAGAAAGAGTTACGTGCAATAAATATGTTTATTTGTCTTGTGGCCGATATAAATAAGTACTACAAAATCTTTCTACTCAAAACAGCTTTTAGTGAATACAAATAATCTATCAGAATGGTTAATAATCATGTTCATAATAAATGCTAATGGTAGTTTTACTGTTCTAATATTTGCATATTTAAATAGGTGAAATCCTAATTCTTAGTCTCATATTATGCTTACGTATTTTGTCATTATTAAGATTTTCAAGCAGCTATAATTAGCAACATCCAAAAAAATGTTTTCACCTTAACACTTTTATACGGTTATGCAAAAAATAAAGCATTGAAATAGTGATAATTAGTGGTGTGTTTTTGTACAATTTTACTTTTAATTGAGATATTAAAAACTATTTTTCAACCTTTTTAGTACCTACATGTTGACAGTAGAACTTTAAAAACATGAGGCTAAACTAAAATTACTATGACTTAATTTACTTTTATCAAGATATAGTTTAGTGTAACACAAATAAACACAAAAAGAGTGTTCAATTTCTGATTTCCAAAGTACTCGGATAAGGTCATTTCTATTTTGTGCCAAAATTAAAAAAAAAAAAAAAAAAAAAATACGAACTAATATGATCTACGGACATTATTTTTAACAAAATATTTTAATATTTTGAAAGGGTTTGCTGTACTATGATAGAAAATAAATTAATGATACAAAAATAGTTTAGAAGTTGTAGAAAATCTATAAGTACTCGAAAAAAAGAAGAGAGAGAGAGAGTGAGTGCCAGAGAGAGTAGCCAAATTCCCATCAAAGTGTTTGCTAGTTGTAGGGAAGGCAAGACTGATATTGACAGCGGTAAGTAGTGACATGCCCTGATCTAGTCAATAGGTTGGAAAACATGCAGACTCGTCAGACGTCAGTTTCATTATCTCAGCAGGCAGTAATAGTTCATGGACAACAAAAAAGCTAGACGATGGAATGCCTTTGTCAGACTTTTCCATCAAAGACAAGTTGCAAGGAAAAAATGAAGACGCAGAATTAAACTCACACTGTAAAAAGTATTTATTAAAATGCCCAGTGTTCTATAACTACAGAAAGAATGACCACCTAACTTGTGAAACAAATGTGTGTAATATAGTGAAGTTAGTTAATCAAAACTGTAGAAGCTTTTCTCCCCAGCGCGTAGCCTCCAGTCTTTATGTAGTCGTTATAAGTTGGCACACACTGTTAATACTTTCTGCTAAAACACAGATAAGTAATTGAGATTCTCTGTAAAACACCAGTTCTCTGTTATAAGCATTCGATTAAGAAACTCTTATCAGTTTACAGATATTTCCCTTTACTTAGCACATTTTCCCGCTGGGGATTTTGAAACAATTATTTTAAACTATTTTCTTACTATTTTAAAACTATACACAGTGATTTTTAAAGTGAAATACGCACTCTTAAAGTTCTTGTATTAATTTCTAAGAAATTTTAAAGGCAGAAATGAATTGAACAACTTGCTTTAACGAAAAATATATCTACGTAGAAAGGGGAAAAAGTTTGTATCAGCGGGTTGCTTATCCCCATCCGCAGAGATTGTCAGTAAAAATTTTAATAACTTTAACTATACATCAGTAAGTCCTATTGTTTTCAATGATACCATGTTGGCATAGTTCGTAAAAGAAGAAGGAAATAAAACAAATGCAGTGAAGATGTATGACAATAATCAGAGAAAACAATGTATATGTCCCTAGTACTAGGAAATGTAGGAAAGAGAACAAAATGGCAAAAAAGAGCTTTAGCGAAAAAGTATTTTATACAATTTTAAGAATAACTAACCTCACGCTTTTAAAACTTAACCATACCTTTGTCTAATGTTATTACTAATATCGCTCACTGAATTTTAATCTTAACTCGTTGAAAACAAGAAAATGATACTACAAAAGTCCAATACTGTCCTAAGCAAATTCTTTCTTTCAAAATCATAAACCCGATGCATCAAATTATTCTGCTTCACGATTCAAAACAAGACATGCACAAAAGTGGGTAAAAATTCTTTGTCTCTCATTTTCTTATCTTCTTTACAAAAAAAATGTGTCTCTCGTCTGATATCCGAAGACTGAAACATGCAACGTATAATTTGGAGCCTCGGACCCACCAAGGAAATAAAAGTATTCGGCGAGAGCATAAACGAACGCAAACCTGAGATCTCAACGAAAAAGACAAGTTTCCTCACGTGCAAGGAATCATTTGCCATAAAGTGCGCCTTGGAGTAAACAATAAGAAAAATTTGTTGTGAACAAAAGGAAGAAGTAGTGTGATGCATTTATATCTACAGATGTTTGTGTTCTCATAAATAGTCATACAGCGGTACACCTTATAGTTTATATAGCGTGATCAATCAGAGTTCCTGTAAGGTAAGAACATGTAACGGCATAAGGCAGAAAAACTAAATGATTGGTAAGATACTGTATATCAGTTTCCTCCAAAGTTCACGTTTTATTTTGACGTTAGAAACGGAGGAAACAGTAGCTTACCTCAAACAATTCATTACTTAGAGGGATGTTGTTTTTCCTACCATCTGTAAATAATTGTCATGGTTGGTTATTTAATTTCACACACCAGTTTAAAAAAACGTGATATATTCTTGTAATAAATGCCTGATGAGTACAGAGCCGAGGAAAAAATGGCATTTTAATTCGGCAGCAATACTGCCGACGGTTAAACTGTGCGCCAAAAAAACTATTGCACGTTTTCACAGAAACTGTGCGCCAAAAAAACTGTTGCACGTTTTCACAGAAATGGGGGTGTGGATAGTGATCAGCTATTAGTTCGGGATGCTGGAATATAATGTGCTCCTGTGCTTTCATTCTACATTGTTTTAATTATGTCGGCTTTAAACATAATTATATTTAACATTAAGGCTAAATCAACAGAATTCTCTTAGCACGTTAAAAATTCTTTCTGTAACAGAATGAATTAAAAATTCGATCATACTACATTTTGAAATGACATTTTGCATACGTTAATTTTCTTTAAACTCTTCAAGGCTGTGCATTCAAAATTTATGCATATGAACACTGTCAAAGGTATTTTCAAAAAGAAGTTTAGCAATTTACGTAACACAGTGCGACGCATTTAAAATATCTTGATTCATGAACAGTGCTCATACGTGAAAAAAAAAAAAAAATCAAAAACTTTAAAATTCAGATCTACTCGGTCAATCTAGGTTTCTTGAAAATCCTTAATAAGATTGTTATTACTTACAAGAAAACAAATAAAGTAATTTGTAAGTAAATTAATGTGTAGAATTCACATATGAAGATAAAATTAGCGAGCAGGTACAATCTTAAAAAAAATAATCAGTCGATTAGAAAGAATTTGAGAAATTAAATATTCTATGGATTTTCGTAGTATTATTATAAAAGAAAGTCTAGTATATCAATAGAAGTGTACTTGACAATACTTGAATTTCTTCAGTAACTAAGGAAATTTAAGTCTTGTTTTCTAGAGATTTCTTAGTAATGGAACGATTACTTTTATGAGTGTATTATGCAAAATAAAACAAAATGCGGACTAAATCTAAATTGAATAAAGATACGTACAGTGTATCCACCGCAAAACAGCTCATTGTCGTTATAGTTGGGCTTCGTCTTGAAACCGAAGCGCCACATACTGGACCGCGATGGCGGATCTATCAAGCGGCCATGTCCGGAAACAGTCGTGACGAAATGAAGAAGGATGAAGAGGAATGATGAGAATGAGAGTGTCTTCATTTTTGTCTTCGTGAAAGCGACAGAAAGCATTTTGGCCTCAAACGCTTTGTTCCTAGAAGAAATGAGTAAGGAATATATTATTACGTAAGTCACAAGTACACTTCAAATTGCAAAAATTACTACCCTAGTTGCACAACTAGTTTTAAAAAAATGTTCAAAACACACGTCTTTTGAACGCTTCTTAAACTAATTGTGCTACACAGATACTTTCAACTCAAAAGGTTTTGTTACCATTCTACAGTTATCTTCCTTACTTAACACTTTTGCCTTACCATTTCCTTCTATGTTTGAACGGGGTTGTAAAAGTGAAATCTGTACAGCTATCTACTGCACATTATTAAACTACGATAATTGCATTAATTTTTGAATACTACTGTTTCCCCATCGGGATTTTGAGTAGCATCCCTTTTGAAATTTATTTGCAGTTGGGCAATTAATCTCAAATCGGGATTTGTGGGTTGAATTACTTTTTAAATTTAACAAGAAAGACAACTACGGACGGTGCATGAATTATAATGTCTTTATTCAGATTCAAACACAAGAAAATAACTAAGAACGTACGTCCTGTTCATGAATTATGATACACTTTTCAGCAAAATGAGGGGAGGGGGAAAAGACAAATAGGAACATTGCACGAATTATAATACATTTTGCAATATAGTTAAACAATACAAGTACGACCAATGCATGATTATGATACGCTTTCCAACATAACAAAGCAAATAAGACAAAAGTTCACGAATGGATTATGATAAGATTTCCAACGTAATAAAAATAAATAAAAATAAAGGGGAGTTCGTAGTTAATTTGATGTAGTTTTAAGTAGTTTTAAAAAATCAAATACTATTCAATAAATTTTTAATAATCTTTCTAGTGAACAGTGCATAATTACATGTTCGGAAAGTAAAAATAGATGTAATTTGTAAGGAAAGTACTGTAATCATGAAAAAATTCGACCTTGAAATTTTGATGTTTTTATGGGTTTGCTATTTGTATCTAAGACATTACATTACTTAAATTATAAACTACTTAGTCACAAAAAAAAAAAAAAAAAAAAAAAAAACATGAAGTGAGCCGCCCAAGTGGTGTAGTGGCTAAATAACCATTCTATCACACTTTCGGTCCGGTTTCGATTCCCTACTTGGCTTAACTTGTCCATCCCTTCATAGGGGGTAACGTTGGCCACCCAATGGGTGCTAATTATAATAAAATGACCAATAATTTGGGCCTAGTAGTGGCAGTTGCTTGATGAGCAAGCGCCTGCCCTTGAAAAAATAAATAAAAACTTAAAGTGAAAATCAATTTAAGAGATTTAAAGTCAAACTTATTAAGCCTGGCCGTAAAATTAGATGCTCTAATCTGATCCTTTCTTTAAACACACGAGTCAATATTTTATTCTCATATCCTGTAGTGATTTATATGAATACTGCGTCCACTTTTAAAAGCAAGATTTTAATTTTAACCCGTTCATCTCGGATGCTTCAAAGAGCTTTTTGCAATAGAACAACAATAATGATGATGGATTGTGGTGATGCGTATTACGTATACACGAAGAAGTAAATGTTTTAGCACAAAGTACTTATTCATTTCATCCCAAGTTTCTTCCTAATGACGATTCGTCATTTTATTCAACTTAAATAGTTCTCGAGCAGTTTTTATGCATTGCTGGGCCCATTCAAAGTTACAATTGGAAGGGACGAGTGCATTCATGTTGCTTTAATAAAACGAACACCCAAAGATGATTTTTTGTTATAGTTATTGCTGAAGCGTCGGTTAAATAAATGCACAGTTCGTTAATTGCTTTTCCATTTTTCTTTGAAAGTTAGTTTCCTGTTCCTGTTTCACTTAAGACGAAGCTCTTTTCTGTGGTATTTCATATCGTTCATTTATGTGTTTATTCTTTTATCTACTTTTTAAGAAGAGTAGGAGAAGGAATGAGACAAACTATAAAAATTTTCCATTATTTTCTTTCGGTAGAAAAATACTGAATTTACTTGAACGAAATTCTTAAAATGTCACATCTGAGAATGATGATTTCGGATTCAAAATTGCAAGGCATATACTGCGGTAAAAACATCTATATTCAAAAATAACTTTTCTTGAATCCGGGAGGGGGTTTCACATATCATGTATTTCTGCAGCTAAAATGATAGCTGAAATATAAAAAATGGTGCGCAAAATCCGGCGTAAACTTATAAGACAGATATAAAATTGAAATCTATATAAATAAAAAATTTATAAAATAAAACAAATTGCTCGCCAATGTATTTAAAATCCTACAAAAACCTTGCTTATATTTCCAAATTACTCTTACAGCATAAATTTTTTGATCATACGACACAACCAATAACGAAACTTATTAGAGATTACATCTTAGTTTGTAATTCATCAGGTGCTTCTATTGACAATGCTGTTAAATGCAAGAAAATAAAATTTGTTTCAGATTAAGATCACTGATCTGAACTAGCTTAAGGGTAGTCTTACAGGACAGATGAAAAACGTTAAAACTTTGGCGAAACTATATACATTGTCTTATCTACGGAAATATACAGTATTCAGGTACTCTCATCATTTGCGAAAACATAAAGGCTAAGATTCTCTTTTTATACCCAACGTATCAAAACTGAACTCGACACAAATGAGGCAGTCAAAAACCAATGCGAGGAAGGCAATCTTCGATTTTGATGTCTGTCGATTTGTAGTCTTAATCTATAAGAGCAAGCAGAAACTTGCTGTAAAGTTAAAAAAAAAAAAAAGATTATCCTCACTTCTTCCATCGGATAAATCCTGCTTACACCACTGAGTTAAACAAGTTTTAATAATTAGAAAAAATATTGATATAAGCAAACATACTTGAGGAAGATCAACTCAAATATTATTTTCAATTTTTAAAGTAGATAATGCCAAGTGAGAGTACGTTTCAGTAGAAAAACACACTGGTGTATTGCAGTAAAAATTGAAGTTGAGTTAACCGAATTTTCTATTTCACTGAGATGGTTAAATCTCATTTACAGTTCTTGGTTTCGATTAAAGGAAGATAGTGAGAGACAAGGAAACATTGCCTCTGTTGTACCAGTTCTGAACTCCCAGAAGTCCTTATGTTCTGCAGCTTTCATTTGTGTTAGCAATTATTTCAAACCATAAATAAATATAGCTGCAATAAATTCAGCAACCGATTGCTCTGTGTGAGATGCTATGTAAAGTTTTCTTTTTGATTGGAATTGCATTTTACAAGCTATCTTTGAAGGTTAAGGAACTGAGATTATAGGATCGAGTGAGGTTGAGCGGTAGGGGATCTTCCTGTGTCTTCAGTTAAAAATTTTAACGATAGCAATAATATGGCTATGTAGAGTATCTCGCTAAAAAAAAATAATGAACGAGACTTTTCCCATTCGTGGAATTTATGTTCTAAAAAGGAAAAGAATAAATAGAAATAAATTAAATTAAATTAATGAAATAAAATAAAAATACATGTAAAGTAAATATAAATTGGTGTACAGCAGAAAATCAGATGCTACATCAGACATTCTTACTCATCTAAACGACATAAAATTCCCGACAAGACACCGATAAACTATTTGGAAATCACTTATTTTTACATTCAGTGGAAGTTATCTTATTTCAAGATTTTTAAGAAGTCTGACATCAAAACAGTTTTAAAGGAATTTCGTAATCTGTAAAAGCATTTTACGCCAGACTAGCGTATAATTTCTTTATTCGAAGTTTTTATATACTTGACAAAAGCATTCTGGAACCATTAATGGACACAGAACAGTTTTAAGTTATCTGGTAAGTTAGAGATAGTTTTAAACTCGTATCTTATATTTTCTGTAGAAAAAAAAATACATATAATTTTTCGAGTTTTGATAGAGAAAATTTTCTTTTCTCTTTGTTTTACTTTGCTTCACTTCTTTTACAGTTAGACAATGATATGCGTACTATGTGAATCCATTACCATCCCCTAAAACAGAACATTAATTTGTAAATTCGCACACACAACTTCAAAATATTAAATTAGGCTTTCTGAAGCAATAAATAACACACCCAAAGAATCCAATCAGATTTAATTATAATAACAGAATTTATAGACAAGAACAACAGCAGAGGCTTCAAGCTATTCCCTTTCCACACTCAATCAGATAAAAGCCGGATGAAACGAAGAGTAATTTTTGCGGATTCAGGAGACGAATTACGCAAGCGAAAGCATCGCACATTATTATCTACTCGATCAATCTAATTAACGTTACTTTTACTCCCTGGCATTCTGAAGTCTTTTTCATCAAATCCCATGCGTCTGAGCCACAGAGCATTCCTCTTTATCAGAAACTTCATTTTTCGATGTAGCTCAAATCAAACAGCCCCCCAGAGACGCTACCTTCACCACAGGAAAAGTCAACAACGCCTCGCCTTGCAATAAATAACAATTTACCGTTCCGTCTAACCCATTGCCATCTGTGAGAGATCTTATGTAAGGTTTATTCTTTTTTTTTTTATTGGATTTAGTTAGAGCTTCTGAGTTACTTTCGAAGGTCAAGGAACTGGAAGTATACAGAAGCGAGTGAGGTTGAGCGGTAGGGAAACTTCCTGTACCTTCAGTTAATTTGAAGTTTTTATGCTATCGTTTTGATGTTTGATTAAATTTTAATAGTGTGCATTTTTTTTTTCACTGTCTGGAAAAACATTGTATGGTATTTTATTGGATCTGTTCAAAACGTATAGATTTTCTTTTTAAAAATTGTTTTAGTTCATAGAGAACCTTGTTGCATATGATTCAAGTTATAGCTCTTTTTTATTTTATTTTCTATAGTTCAGGCTAAAAGTTTATCATATCATATAATGAATTTTCATTTTTTATCTGCGGTCATACAGACAGCTAAAAATGCTTAAATACCCTTGATAAAATAAAGAGATTTGTATTAACTGAAAAATGTATTTCAGTTAATACAATAATTTTGGCATAAAGCAAAACAATGGTAAACAAATGCTATTGCCCAGTTCAGATGTAAAGTTTCCGATATCATAACAAGAAATAAATGAAACAACATGAGCAGAGTAAAATTAATAAAATTGCATTTAGAAAATACTGATAACAATTCTGAGAATTTATGAAGAAATAACTATGATTAACGAGTTTGTTAAATGATTTCAGTCAGTGAATTATACATTTTATATGCTCTTTGGTTGATGCTTAAATATTATAGACAAAATATTGAAAAATTGTGTTTTATTGCATTTAATATATCAAAGTGGATCATATTTTCAAAAAAATTTTTTACAGGCTAATTGTACCTGTAACTTAACATAAAAATTATTATTACAAGTTATTTTTAACGAAAAAAAAAAATCGGTGTTTTGATAGAAATCACGAAAGTACACGTTTGGACTTTACCGTTTTACAAAATTTTAGTGAGAATAAAGCTTACAAATAGGCATTCTTAAGCGTCTTAGGTCTTTAAGACAATACTGAAAGAGTTGAGAAACAGATGTTTTACACCTCAGTGGGGCGGAGGAATTTCTATATCAGCGACAAATAAACTGTAAAACGCCGCCAGTGGTGATTTTTTCAACTATCTTTGTGCACGTAAGTATCTCTCCCCTTGTCTCATTAAGGTTTCCTAGCATTCCAACCAAGTAGTTTTTAAGCTAATCACTCTTAAGCTAAACCTTAAGCTAAACCAATAGAAAACTAAATTATAAACACTTTGTACTTATACTGAGACGTGAGATTAAGTGAAGACCACTAAATGCAGTTGTTCTACTGATAATTGCAAGTAAACAACTGAAAATTGTTTTTGGGGTAAAACTGTATTGTGAGTATTCTGACAGAGTTCGTTTTGTTTAAAAATCTTGTCAAATTTTTTTTTCGCACTCTTCCGCTCATAATAGAACACTCAAAGTTATATATTTAGAAAGACGATGAGAAATTTGTATTTATTTGTCACTATAAAAATCAGGAGAAGAAATTCAGTAATTTAAGTTTTATTTTCTTTGGTAGTCGTGAAAACTATGCTTGGTCAAACACCAAAAGGATATAATGTAATCCGTCACCAATAAAAAGAATAAATGTATTCAATAAAAAAACTTCGTAGCATTTCTATACTGTGGTGTAAACATACGCAGAAAATGTACATTGATATTCTTACTTATTTTTCAATTTCTTTCCTCTACAGGCTTTAGCATGGAAAGCTCCAAAGCTTGGCCTACTAGCATACGGCATCCATTACGAAAATGAAATTTGCAAGTAGAAAATAGAAAATTTCCAGCTTTTGTATATTTTTACGGGTTTTTCGATTCTCTCACGCCAAATTTTATGGACTTACTCTGAATCCATGCAAAATGTTTTTTCACGAGCTTTATCTTCAAAATATTTCATTTTACCAGTACTTTTAAAAACTTTTTTTTATCTATCATGATATCAAATCAACAAAAGTGTTTGAAAAAAAAAACTGTTAGAAGAATAGAAATCATACTAGATTTAAAAATAAATATGTAGCATGCCAAACGCATAGATAAAAGTATTTCCAGTACAAAAGTTTTTTGATACAATACACTATAGATAAGTAAATAGAAATGAAATATACTCTGAATGCATGAGATGTCTCGAGTCAGAGAAAAAAATATGATTACACTAATGTTTACTATAAGTTTTCTATCGCTTTAGTACACGGATTTTTATTATTTGACGGGGCCATCGATATAGCGGTTGCTTAAAATGTTCCTTATGATTTTAAAAATGACAAAAAAATAGTGATACAAAAATGCATTTAACCCGTATGGGATTTAAGAGGGATAGGATTTTTTTGAAATTTTAAACAAGAAACACTGGTTGTTCTAAAAAGTTATCAATAGATGGCACTGATGCACATAATATGATCAGTTTTATGCAATTCAGGTTGTTCATATTGTCATGAACTTAGAGCAATAGGATAATCATCAGCTGGTGGCAGATGGACGAAATAAGGTCAGCATTGAAAAAGAAAATACTAGAACCCTCTTAATGATTGCCTATAAAGCAACGTCTAGCGACATATATAGTCAATCATTTATACATAAAATCAGGATGAAGATTTTCCGCTCGATGCATAGGTGGACGCATGCGCATAATAATGAAAACATTAATGACTGTTAAGCGCCATCTTACAGTGTATTATGGTAATATGGCTACGGGGATCCTGCTCACAAGGCATCTCCAGTGAAGCAGTAAATCGTCCAGGAATTCGAGAGCCAAATAATTGAGCATGGCGATTTTGAAGAAAATACTATTGGATGTCTTTATTGAATTTTGTACACAGATTTCAAGTTCTGCATTGAATCAATTACATTCTTTTTTCTCTTGGTATCGCCATCTGGTGCCAAGAAAGTTAAATTTTTATACTTCCCCCCCTTTTTGAATTATTCTTCCCCGTATTTGCGTTGCATTGCTTTTGGAAAATATCATGTAAAATTTTAAGTAAAAAGGATTTATAGAATAATGAAATCCTCAGAAAATAGTTATAAACAAATTAAAGCATCATTTTTAATTTTAAGCAAATTAACAATTAAAATAAAAATGTAATATTAATTGTTTAATTTTATTTTTACGTGTATTTCTTTCTATGTATTTGGATAGCTTTAGAAAAATACGGGTAAATTTTTAACGAAATTATTTTTTAAATAATTAAAATCCCCATAAACTAATTATATTTTAAATTTCAAATGCAGTAAGAACCTGTTTTTGTATTGGCGATTTCGTTGCTGAAAATACCATCCGAATCATATGTACAATTTTTTTACCTTATTAAGAATAGACACTTCGAAATTAAGGAAAGTTCCACAAAGACAACATAACTTTGTCTTCAGTCTTCCCCTAAAATCATTCAGATTTAAAGAGAGTGTAGAGAGAAGAAATGGAAAAGCGGCGTGCGAATAAACCAAC
Source organism: Cheiracanthium punctorium (assembly GCA_038373885.1). NCBI lineage: Eukaryota > Metazoa > Arthropoda > Arachnida > Araneae > Cheiracanthiidae > Cheiracanthium > Cheiracanthium punctorium. Next base: position 384,563 of record JAWZYV010014973.1, on the reverse strand, counting down.
GCAATCTCTCTTATCACATTTAAAAGTTTGTTGTACAAAGGAGATAGCTTCAACCATTCAAGTTTGTGAAAAACTCTAAAATTTATTTAGGGATTTAACAAAAAATAACGAGACAGGCAGCCTCATCTCTTCAGTAACACAAGAAGGAACGACATTGGGTGTGTTCAGAGTGCCACTTTTGAGTAACTCGGGAAAAACTCAACCTGTTCATGATGTCCGATTTGAGCTACTCGAGGAGATAAACAAGGTATCCACGCTTCCAAGTTGAGTAATTCGAGTATTACTCGAACTTCCCAAAGATTTTCCTTGGAAAGTTTGAGGAGATTGATCACATGACCTTTACATGTTTCCGTTCGCTCTCATTCGCTCCGCTAAGTAGTAAATACGTGCGTCATGGTTTTTTTTTTTTTCCCAAATTAACTACCCAATAGTTTTTACGATGTCAAGCTCCTGTTTTACTTGAGATTTACTCGAGAATTACTCAAAAGTGAACCACTCTGAACACACTCTGTAGCTACATACTTTTGGTACAAGACGATTTTTTTTTTTTTTTTACTGCAAGATAGCACTTGCAACTTTCAACTCCCGCACTATGGAAATATTTCCTTTGCGCATCCTTGAATTTTTGAATTTTACCGATTTTTAAGAAACGTGGATGAATCCACGATCAGACCTAACTCCCTCTCACTCTAAAAACGAAATTTCTACAATTAACTTCCGTTCTAATTAGCATTCCTTATGACTTTAAATAAATCGACGCAAACTTATCTAAACCCTCTAAAGTCGCAGAACGACAAAAAAAAAAGAAAAAAAAAATGGATTTTCCACTGACCTCTAGCCTTTAAAAAAATACTCAGATTTATCATCCCCCCCCCCCGAAAAGAAAACAAACGAAAACACGAAGGTCAATTAGCTTAAGCAAAAAAGCAAAATTAGAAAATGGGTTTCGGGGTTAGCCACCGGCAGTGAAAGCTGTAAAAGAGTAACACTTTCACCTCTCGTAGCTTTCCAATTTTACTTTCCTGGGCCGGCTCTGGGGATTAGTCAACAACGCCCCGACCATTTACTAGCTCAGTGGTCATTTGGGGCGAATTATTTGACGGCCCAGTTTGCTCTGCACCTCCCATTCAAAATGAATAATACATCATATTTCGTATGACCAGCACAGCGCGGTCTGCATTTATCAGAAGCGGCGACTTCCTTCCGGTTGAGATGGGGGAGTTATATCTGTTTCGGTCATTACCGGATGATATGAGTTATTGCCACCGGTTAAGTGATTTTTTTATCAATGCATTACTTTCTCTGCGTTTAGATTTAATAAATTATTTGTAGATGACTTTCGGAGATTATATGAGATTAATTACATCAGTAAATGTGCTTTTTAGATACGCGTAGATCTGGGGAGAAATATTAGCGTGTCAGCAAAATCTACAATTGCTGTTGAATCTTAACTAATGTTTTAAACGAGTAGCAATCATTTATCTATTACTTTACAAAAGCCTTCTACGCGTGTATCTATTACTTTATTGTAACCTTATAGTCAAATGAACAGAGGCTGAAAAAGAAGAGCTTTTAGCTCCCGGGAACAAGTGAAGATTTTATGTCCCCCTCATTTGTAAAAAAGCAGTGGGGAAGGTTTTATGTAAAATTTGTCGCCTCTAGGGTGCTGCGTCCGGCGACAGATGTCCCCCCCCCCAATCTACGCCTCTAGTTACCCTACAGAAGGTCGGGTATTTCTAAATTTTTGATATGTTGTATAAGATGGAAAGAAACTTAAAATTTCGTTAAGTATGACATTTTAGCCGTTTGGAGCTATAGCTCTGATACTATAGATCGTACCCAAAAAACACCTTTAAACAGCAACTTTTATCTTTTATAAGTCAGCAATTGATCTTATTGAACTAAAATGTTCCGGAAAGAAGTTATAGACGAAAAACTCAAAATAAAGACCGATTTTCAAACGTTTGTACGAGATGGGGGAGAGACAGGTGATTTGAAAATTGTGGAAATTTGGATTTTTCACTAAACAACAATGCTAATACAACCTATTAAAAATCCAGACTGATCCTACCATTTGTAGGCTGAAACATTTTTATTCACTAGAATACTTCACGAACATGCGCTTTTGGGCGTATAACAATGTTACTTGACATTTCCCTAATGATTAAAACTCATGTGTATTTGCTTATTTTAATTATTTATCATGTAATATTGTCATTAAGAGAACTATGATTATTTTATAGCATATTATAGCTTCAATTATTTTATTAGCATACTCAAAAACTTTTGAATTTTACGATTTATATTGTCTATTTACCTTACCACTGCAATTTACCTTACGATTTATATTGTCTGATTACTTTATCACTATAAACTAAAAATTAAGAATCCATAAAATCAAAGTTTTTATTTTCAGTAGCCTAAAAATAACTTTTTTCAACACAATGATTATTTTAGCATCAAGTCCGAAACATTTCTTGTACTTTTTCTCTTGTGTAGGTTAATTACTGTCGATCAGCCTCCAGAATTGGGTCGTGGGTAGAAAACTATTTTACCACCCCACGAGTCCAAGTTCCTTTATCAGCATGGGGTTTGGTGTCATTTCGTTCGTTCCTACATAGGAGACAACGCTGGTCCTCCAATAGACTTGTTCCACGTGACTGCACACTTGGATGGCAAAACTAACCAATAGGCTTGTCCTACGGGACGTCTGGTTGACACAAGAAACCAATAGGCTTACTCCATGTGACGTCACTAAGCTATTTGTTAGTAAATGTGGAACAAGTCTATTAGGTGCCTCCATAAAAAAATGACCACTACTTACGGCTTCAGTAGCCACCGCTTATAAACAGTTAATTGTCGACATTGGAAGAAAAAAATAATGGACGATCATGACCAAGTTTCTCTTACATGTTAAAAGGCATTTTTCTATACTACAACTAATAATAACAAACAGCATAAATAAATGAAAAATATGAAGGATAACACTTACTTCAAAACTTGCTTTATTCGTAAATGCGGTCTGAATGTTCGAAGTTGACTATATATAATTTGGAATGTCCTGTTTACTAAATGACAAATACATATTTTCGCTGTTCGAAAAGAGTGATCAGAATCTGTTTGTCACCTTAAATACGGATAAGACACTCTTATGATTGACAGTTTATCTTTGCCCCCTACGCACAAATGCAGATTTCAAACGGAAATGCCGATAACATTTGAATCAAGACATTTTCTACGAAGCACAATCTGTAGTTTTACAGTAATCAAAGGGGGATCTAAATGATAAAATGATAAGCATTAAGAAGTCCGCAAGATAGCGTATTTTGTAAATAATCTCCATGGAAATTATTGACGCAAGATCAGAATAACACGAAAAACTTTGAAAAAGGGAAAAAAAAAATCAATTGTTGGCATTGAAAGTTACACTGTAAAAACTATTCCTTTAAGCTAGTTATGCTTTTATTGACAATGGGGTTAATATGGCTTTTTTTTTCTTTGCTCTTTTGTAAACGGTTTATAATTAGTTTTATGCTGACTATATATTTCAACAGCATACACTAGATATTTTGTTATACAGAAAAAAGTAAATCCAGGTTAAATTATTTATGTGTGACTTATTTCACATGTTCTAAGCCACAGGATTGACAAAGTCTACAAGGTCAACTATCTTCAGAAAAAACTAAGTCCTAAACAAGATGTGAACTAACGTTTATATCACCTCTGTCAAAGCCAGCACATTTCAAAAGGTGATCAAATGAGGACTGGATAGAGTTGCAGTTGGTACACGTCGGAAAAATTTTCTGCCCCCTGTCCAAGGAAAGCCACTTAATGTGTCCACAAGCAAGACTACTAATGGTGGACTGGACAGCTTTGATGGTAAGGGTAGCTTCTGAGGATTGCCTGTTATACCCCTGCTGAATCGCTTTGTTTTTTCGCTCGCCCTGCTTTTTGAACAGATCTCAAAGAAGGTCAGAGAATTCCTTGAACCTCAGAGGTACCTTCCTTGGCCAGAAGATTAGCAACTTAATTACCATAGAGTCCAATATGTAACAGGATTCATTCAAAGTAAATTTCATGTTGCTGAGAAAGCTGTTTTAGTTTTAAGAATTGAAAAAGCATTTTTATCGCCAGCTTCAATTACTAGCTGAATGATCCAGATATCTGCGAATGAGTCTACAGTTTAGATAGCTTTAAGTGCGCCGTCAATAGCAACAAGTTCAGATCTAAAAACGGAGCACAAATCTGGATTTCTGGTTTTGATTTTATGAGAAGGTAGAAGCCCTAATGAAGACACCGCTTCCACAGGAGTTATGTTCGTCTTGGCTGCCATCACTATAACCTTTGAATATCTGTAAATGGAATTTGATTTATGATCTCTAGAGCTTGTTGGTGGAGATAATCAGGCAATTCGTTGTATTTTTTTGTGGGTGCCTAGATACCGGTTAAATTATTGTGTATACGGAATTTAAAGAGAAGTTAATTTGTTTGTTTGGGATTACGGCCGATTAGATACACGTGGGCTCTAGGCCGATGGGTGGGGTGCCCTCCGTGGGGATTTTTCTAAGGGGTCCTAAGCCGTACTTACGCTAAGTTTCGGAGAAAACCACGAAAAACTTCGAACGGTTAGGTCGACGGACGCGCGATGGGACCCGAACCCAGGACCTTCACACTTCGCCCGTCTACCATTTCCTACGACATAACCACTGTGCCATGGTGAGACCTAAAGAAAAGTTAAAGTTGAAAATATGTATTAAAATTATTTACTTTCTGATACAAAAATGTTATCACGAATGAATGGCTACTTATAATGTTACTTTGAAATTCGGAAAATAAATGGAATATTTCTGTAAGTTAGGGCAATGTTTTGCTTGTTCAATACTAATTGAATTAAAACTATTAGTTTAAAAGTCATCACCTACCTTACTTAGGCTAACCTTCACTATTTTATATGCGATTTCTTTGCAGTAGCATTCTTCTCTTATAAATAAATAAATAAAATAAAATAAACCAAGTTTTCAAATATTGTCCAAAATGTACAACTTACTGCATATGCTCTACAGAAATATTCAGCACTTTCACTTTAAAATGTAATTATCTTACCTTATTTATCGAAAAAGCTCATTATTTCAACTTCTTGAAGCGAAAGAAAAGTATTCGTATCACCAAATATTTGCCTTTAATAATTTTCAACTCCCTGCAGAACGGAAAATTTCCCATCTCTAATTTTAAAAAGTTAAAACAACCAATAAAACTTAGTTTGTAAACTAACCGTAAAAACGCGTTGAACAACAGCAACAAAAAACAAGTGAAAAAAATCAGAAGATATACATGTATATTTTTATAAAAGGCTCCAATAAATTATTTGCCCTCAATACATTTCGATCCCCACCCCCATCCTCCCCCCCCCATCTCCTTTAAGGTGAAGGGGAGTCAAAACTCCTTTTCTCGAAGAAAAAACGACAACAAAATTAAGCATTTCTTACTATGGAGCATAGTTTTTGGTGGATAGCGCGTTGTTGACGGCTGCCTGATGGAAATTCCAGAGAAAAGTTTTGTTTGCCAGAGAAAGGGCTGGCAGAAAATATTTAGGAAACTGGAAGGCCATTAGCGAGGTTCGTTTACATCGGAGGAAGATCTTGAATTCTTTTGTGCTGGTAAAAGAGCCAGGGGGAGGCAGGGTGTATTGGAAGTACATTCATCTTGAAAAAGGAAATGTTGAGAATGTCCCCCCCCCTTTTTTATGCTAGGATGAATAAGATGGGAATAATTTCAGTAAAGGTGTAATTTAAAGTAGAATTTTTCGTTCTTTTTTCTCCTTTTCCAGAAATGGTTTAATAGGCTTTTTAAATCGTATTATTTATTTCTCTTCAAAATTGTTATTGCACGAGAGGAGAGACTAGCGTTCTTGTGGGTTTTCGAGATCATTATGAACGCTTATGATAACACTGACTTTGCATTAAGGAACGATTTACTTTTACTGTAGGAACGAAAGGAAACAAATATTATCTTTTTTTCATGGATTCTAACGTATTATTTGTAGTTTAACCAGCGATAAATAAAAATGTATAATAAATAAAAACAAAATAAAGATGCTCTGCTTGCAAACAGTTTTAGCTTTCCTGTAATTGAATGTATATATTTTAGAAAATAATTTGTGAAAATATTTCGAGAATAACATGTCTTACACAAAGAAGATTCTTTAATGTTATTTTTGTTATTCAAATATATGTTAGTTTTACATACATAAAAAATGAAAAGTTGGGAGAAGACTATGGCAGCCAGTTTGCAGGATTTTTACTCTGTATTAAGGCTGTGGTTAGAATAAATAAAAACTTACTTCACGGTCTTGGTACAGAAATGAAAAACCGATTGCACCAGGGACCCGAAAAAAAATCAGGATTATTCTTCATAAGTTGTGCCACAAGGTAAAATAAACCAAAAAACTGTGCGTCTTACGCAACCTCCAGATCAGAAATATTAAACATGGGATTGCAGAGAAAAATTTTTTAAAGACTGTCACAGTCTGAAAAAGTTTCGATTTTCAAGAATTTTTTTTCCAGAAGTTTCGTAATTGATAGAGATTTATTGTTTACTGCAGAATATAGTACAGCTTGTGAAGAGGCATTTTCAAGTCTCTAAAAAATTTTTGTTATTTTTGTACCATCACCACATGATTTTTTCCCGTTGCTGGAGATCATATTGATAACACCACTCTGTGAATGGGGAAAAAAAATGGGGACCGTTTGTCTTCTTGCGGAGTTGGTCGATACATAAAAGTTGGTTGTTTCATTTCGCTGATGCTCCATGTTCTTCGGAACAGGGTCTCTCTGACCCCCCCCCCCCTGCTTTGAAGGATTCATGTGGCTGATATTAATAGCATTAAGTCATCATAAAATGCTGTCAGTCATAAAATTAAAAATAAACTAAAATTGGGAACGTAAATTCAAGAGTGGTGCGTCAAAAAGTAGCACAATATTTAAACATGTAATTTTTAAATACTGACCTGATGCATGTTATTTGCCGATTAAAAAAATACCTAATTGCATAATAATTTTCGTAAAATATTTAGATATCGTATGATGATTTAGTGAATTACGTTTCGTGATCTTTAACTGTCTTTATGATATGCTGCATTTTACTATGCAGCTTTGCTCATTCATTTAATAATTCATTTTAAAGTAGAAAAAATAAGCATGAAAATTTTCGATCCGTTTAATGTTGAACATAACATTAAATAATGCATTTTTCGAAATAAGCAACTTTCAAAGAAAAATTTACGAGTAAAAAATTTTCTTAAAGGAATATAAAACAAAAGAAGAATAAAATAAGAAAAATATTAGTGAGATAAAGTTTCGAAAAGGTACAGAAAATTTTATTGCGAGCATAAATTCAGCCTCGAAAAATACTGCCTTGGCAGTTTCTCACTGTACTGATTTTATGTAAAAATATTATTAAAAATGTGTTTTCGACATGAAAATTTTATATCATTTCAAGTAAAATAATGTATTTACTCAAGTGAATTTATCGAGTATCGGAAAAGAACATTTGAAAACATTTACCTGTTAAAAATCTAATTACTAAAGTTTCGATATATTGCTAAAAAATATTAGGTACTGGATATTCATACGTTTTATGCATTTAAATAAAGTACTAATTATTGGAATATTCGACATTTTTGAGTCAATGTACGTGTGTAACAATATGTGCATGTGTTAGTAAATGGCTTTTATAGAAATAGTAAGTTCAGAAAGACCGAAACCGTAGTCTTTCATGTGTACGGCCTTTCATTGATAAAAGCTGTTCACACTATCGCCTTATCCAAACTGAGATATTCAGTGGCGTGGGTCAATGTTCAGAGACTCAAGGATGGGTAGAACTGAAGAGAGGAGAAAAATATTTTTTTTTTTTTTTAATTTGCTTCTAGGGTTACAAGAGCGAAGTTTAAATTTCAGATTCTTTTTTTCTTAAATTTCCCGATAAAGGTGAGACATTTTTTATAGTGTTTGTAGACAGCCAGGAGGAAAAAACAAAAACAAAGGGATGTTCTCAAAGGGATGGAAAACGCTGAATTTCTTCCACAGACGCTGTTTGGATTTCGAAAGAAGTAATTTTTTAACAGAAACCCAACATTCTAAAAGGGTAATCGTGCATTTACTGGAAACTTTCGGGAAATTTTACAGCAACTCTCGATTTACACTTGAATGCACTTTTAATTAAAAGTGTAATTTTTTAAAATGCAATTTGACATTTACCGAACATCAAGGATCTGCTCCTTTCCTGGAACAGGATTTCTTCTAAAATTCACAGGAATAATGTTTAGTAAATATGAGGAAATCCCTTTAAATAGCCCGTTTTCCAGCACATTTCCCCCTATTCTCACGGATTTCTTTCTTTTTTTTTTTTTTTTTTTTTCAGTGAACTTTGAGAGAATCCTGTCCTGCCTTAATACTCTCTGGCTCTGTCGATTGTTAATATTGTCGTAGAGGTCGATAAGTGTTATACAAACGATTTAAAGTCAGGACATCTTGGTGGTATAATTCAAAAGAAACTGGCTAATTTTCGTTATACCGAGTGAAAATATTTCACATTCTGACAACTAGCCACAAAACATAGACATTCTAAGCATACAAACAAGAAAAAAAAAAGCCAAAGACAAACCTCAAAAGGCTTGTCATAGTAATAAGTATTAACTAAGCGTATTAACTGAATGTTTTGATCCAAGATCCTCAATGTCGTTACAATTTTTCGAAATAAGTATCATTTAAGAAGAAAGAGCCACCCACGTTACTGGTTAAGATATTAATAGGAAAAAATATAAGTATTGCATTATTTTAAATAGCCCTATAACTGTTTTAGATTTCTCGAATGCAGAATTGTCCTATAGGAAAAGTACTTATATGATAAACTTCAATGAAAGAATATGATTCTTCAATGAATATGATAAACTTCAATGAAATATATATATATATATATTTCTTGAAAATCGGAACGGTGCAAAAGTATTTTGTATAAAGTCATTGTATTGACGTGTTTATGTACTAAATTGTGAATTTAAAAAATGTGTTAATTTGAAAAAAAAAAAACATTAAAAGTAAAGAAACACGAAAAACCTCAAACACTGAAAATTTGTCTAGTGCCCATTTTACTAATAGTAAAGGATTTATTTAAAATTATTGCACGAAACATAATTGTAGGCGTCAAATACGATGTTAAATTCCACTTAATAATTTGAGAACGAAGAACAACTTGTGTGAATCTAAACTATCTAAATAAAGATCTAAATGAATGTACTTTTTCTAAGGAAATATAGTTTTACACTTATATAACGTTCTGAAATCAGACTATTGATTTTCTTTATTTTATTAAAATAATTCATGTTACTATTTATAAAAACGGAAAGTTAAAAGTTAAAAATATTTCCACTTTCATAAGATCTCCCGATACATACAAATAAGTGTTTTAATAATTTTGAAAAAAATCAATGATAATGAATTAGTCAAATATCTTTAAACCATTTTTTACTCAGCCTTTGAGTGACTAAGATGGAAAAATTACTAAAAAGTCCTATTTCTTGAATTGATTCCAAAACACAAAACCCCCCAAATAATTTAGGTAGAGCCTATTCCTCATTTCTTCGATAGAGAATCGAAGAAATGAGGAATTTCTTTCTTGGAAAACAACCCAAAAAAGTAATTTTTCCTTAAAAACTTCTCCTTTAATATGAATCTCAGTTGAATACTTTCACACTGTTTCATTAGGTTAGAATGTCTTAACGAATTCATTAATTTATTATAAAAAAATATTATTACATCTTTATTGCAATGCAAGTCTTTACGATGTGTGTGTAATTTTTATTGCATAACTACCAAAAAGGAAATATATAACTGCACAATTAATGAATATACTTTAAAAATCAGGAATTAAGTTTACTCATTATTATTCTTTTTTACATCTTTTGTGCTTTTTCATTGTATTTTTTCGTGTTACATACTTTTTGAAATACGGCTTCTTAAACATATGAATCGGGAAAAAAAAAGTCTCATTGTTTTTATTATCCTACATTTTTTTAGCTATAAAAATGAACAATAATCAAGATTAGAGGAAAAAAAGAGATAAAAATCAGGATGAATTTTGATTAGAGGCCTTAGATATTATCTACGATTTTAATGAACTTAAACCAGCATATTGTTCCACTTGGTCACGCACGTCTAAAGCATACGAAATAGGAAAAGGAATACACCAGCATTTATACTTCACCGCTAATTCGGAGTGCTGCGAAAATAGTACACTATTTAAAATTTCACAACAAAGGATTTACTAAAATTTTACAGCTAAGTCTTTTCAAAGAAGTGAGTTGAAATGGAAAAAATTGCTGCTTTCTAAACTCACTTTTCAAAGTCTTTTCACTTAAATCTTCTACTTCCATTTGATTTGGGCATTTGATTATTCAATTATTCTTTAAAAAATAGAATTAAAACGTAGATTTAATGTTGAAATTGTATAGTAAAATAATTATAAGGACGTTTTAAAAATACGAATAAAATAGTGCTTTTATATGTTGCAAAGATTTGAGCAAGTCGTTAATGCATTATTTTACCTACGTCCTGATTTTCTTACGCGGTCTTGTACCCTTTAAAATGTAGAAAATCGAAAAAAGTTCTTTTATTTATATGATCCTGTATTTACAAAATTAATGTATTTGCATGTAAGAAATTTTGTATATGGATACACTAACCGTTTCTGCTTACATTAGTGTCTTCAAAGGTTCTCTAATTTAATTACGAAGAATTAATTTAGTCACTGATTGAAAGCAACTATTTTTCATATTTGGTTCACTGCGAGCAGCCGAACATGCATTAAAATCCTTTTATAGACTCAACATTTTTTTTTTTTCTGTATACACTCCGATAATACAGGGTTGTCCAAATTAAACTTCCCCAACTCAGAGGCCTGTGCAGGATGTTGTATGGGTCATAATGAGATGAAATATTGAAAACAACACTTCAGATCACGCGCTCGTGATTTATTTTTAAAAAAATATTAGTACACGAAGTTGCCGATAGGTGGCGCTGTAACACTAGTAATTTGCATATTGCGATAACATGATTTGCAGAAATAAAGCTTCTACGCAACGTATCCAAAAGACGAGCCCTACAAAAGTGGAAGACAGGCGCTGCACCGGCAGTTGTTTCCAGCTCGCTGATGCACAATGGCGACTTTGAAAGACAAAGCTCTGTTACTGAAACTTTTCTACCAAAATGACCAGAATTCCTGTGCTGCGATAAGAGCATTCCGACGGCTGAAGAACTTACGCCGAGGACCAATGACACTTCGCGCTTTACGAGACATGATGAAGAAGTTCGAAAGAACCGGACAGCTGCGAATTTTACCAGGTAGAGGAGCGCGTACAAGACGTTGCTTTGGCGGTCGTGGACGCCACTAGCCAATCGCCACATGATGTCGTTAGTGTGCCAACTGTTTCTCGTGCTGTTGGTATGCCCTATTCGACCACGGCACACATATAGAGTAGAATCTGTAGTCTTGTTGATCTGCAGCGCCACCTATCGGCAACTTCTTGTACTAATATATTTTTTTAATAAATCACGAGCGCGTGATCTGAAGTGTCTGTTTTCAAAATTTCATCACATTATGACCCATACAATATCCTGCACAGGCCTCTGAGTTGGGGAAGTTTAATTTGGACAACCCTGTACATAATTAAAATGACTTATTCTTATGTAGATATTATGTTACATACCTATCTACACAAAAATAAAAATCAATTCTTTTTTTCATGAATTAACAAATTAATTCATTTGTAAATTAAAAAATTATATAACGTCATGCTTAAAAATAGGTGATTTTATTATGCGAGTGTATGTAGAAAAAATATACAGTCTGTAAAATGATTATATGTGTTAGGCTGCGCGCTGTGAACCACATATAGAAAACAGTTGCTTTTAATCTGCTAATTAATTTAAATTTCCTAATAAAATTTAAAACTTCTGAAGACATTCATGTAAACAAAACGGACCACTGCATTGATATGCAAAATTTCTTACAAGTAGAAAATTTTTTAAGTAAATATGGAATCATTTACTTGAATGCACTGTTTCGATTTTCATCACTTTTAAAGGGTGCAAGACCCTTTAGGGGGCCTAGAAACCATTTTTACTTTTAAAAAACGATTTTCCGATTCATTTTTTAAAATTTCTATTTTTTAACAGCAATGTAGTTAATGCGACATTAAGTTTTATTAATTTTTGCTATTTGATCATGCTCTAGGGTTTTATGCTTCAAATAGCCAATTCTTGGCAAAACTGTGCTTTCAGAATGATTTTTTTTCCCTTTAAAATCATGACTCACAAATTTTACGCAAGCACCAGTGTTTGGGGGGAGGTGGGGGGAGAAAGGAGGCGGGAAGGGAGGCATTAGAGTAGTGTCTGTAGTCAAAAATTTTCTAAATCGGGCTTTGAAGATACAAGTGTAATTTTTCTGAAATTCTTAAAAATATACCATGGACTATTTCGAGAAAATTTATAATGCTAAATTTTTAATAGAATGGAATTTCAACAGATAATTCAATTTGAGATATTTCTACCTAAAATCTGTCTGCGTATAATTTCAGTTAATATGATTACCAATCCAATAATTATACTTTATAGACAAAAGAAATAGCTAATTAATTAAAAAATAATCTGAAATTCAAAGTACATACTTAGCAGTGAAGGTTCAACACATGGGCATTTTGACAACTAACGGAAATTAAAAAGAAAGACATTATTTAAAAAGTTTTGAATCACCCTAACAAAAATATGGAAATTAACAGTGAATATTAATTTTTTGTTCTTTGTGAGAAATATGCGAGTGCATTTTTAAAAATATGTATATACAGAACGAATATTCACAAAAGTACAAATTATCTTTCTTTCAAATTTGAAAAAAATTTCAAAAGTTTTATGCGTATATTAATATTGAAGACAGCACTAAGTAATATGAGTACACTTAGTGTCTCGATAATTCGAGGTGGACGGGATAGGGCTAGCCTCGAACTATCGAAACCTCGAATTATCGAAATCATAAAATTTAATAAACAAATAAATGAAAATAAAGTAATTTTTGAAATTTGAGTGCATATTTAAATGAAAAATGTACTTACATATTATTACATTAATGATGATTAGAACAAGTTACTTATATCGAAAAATAATAGTCAATTGGTTTTTGCATTAACACGTTGACCCGTTTCCGTGCAGCAATATAACGCCATCGCCAAAGCAGCATTGTGGCCTCCGGGTACGCCAGGTATTTGAATTTTGTGGCGCAAAATAATTGTTTCGCGTGTTTTGTATATGTTGGCCATTATTTGGCAGCCAAGCTGAATGTCTGACTAATTTGGACTTAGGGAAACTCGAAAAATCAAGACTATTGTATAAGAGATAGTAGTAAGATTCAAAAGAAGCGATATGGATATGTAAAGTAAACAATTTAACTGAAAAAGAATTCCTTTTATAGAGCAAGTTACAACTTTTAACTTTGTGTAGTAATTTATATACAAAAAGTCATACTGAATAAGAAAAATGTTTAATGCTAAACTTAAGATAAGCTACTTAACTTTCTGTCCAATGCGATCTTAAATACTGACAAAAATTGAATAAAAAATTCAAAACACTTAGATTACTCTATAACAAAAACTCTAGAAATGACTTGTAAATATTGCAATATATTTTTTTTCTGGTATGAGAATATCTACATGAATTTATGTGCGTATATTAAATTTGAAAAGGAGAAAAAAACTTTGCAGACCAACTTATGTAAAAATTCCTATTGATTTAGGAAGATTTTTAATGATAATGTTCAATTTAATGATACTCTAAATCACTTTAATTTCCTGTCCAAAACAATCGTAAATAATTTGTAATTAGTTTGCTACTTCACTGCAGATTTCTTTACAGTACGCAAGGTAAAGTAATGTTAGACACGTAAAATTCATCGCTGTTTCAAAAACGTACGCGCATTCTTGCTACAATTATAGAACTCAATTTATCAGACTTTTAATAGATAGTCATTTCCAGGAGAGGTCAAGCGTAAAATGCTTCCGGAATGATTTTGTCACTTGCATCTGCTGTAGAAATAATTAGTAAAAGAAAATAATTTCTGGGTGGAAATGTCTTTTCTGTGCGATCAGAGCATGAACTCTGAACAGTACGATCAGTTAATTATTAGCATGGCGACATTAAAAGATGAAATTGCACTTCTAAGCAAAATAAGAAAACACTCATTTCTACCAGATGCTATTTTTTATGCACTGAATGTTGCACTAAACAAGATAATTATTGATTACATTTCATTTATAAGACATTAAATGTACAATTCTCCAAGCAGTTTTTTTTTACCAATGAAAGAAAAATACATTTCCGGTTTTGGGGGACTGAAAAGGATTATTTTTTTGTTCATTATCATTTTTATGAAGGAATGAACCGAAAAAAAGTTTTAAATAACTTTTATTTATTGAGATGACCGCTTTTTGCACCGTTTTAGTAAACATATTAGCAAAAGCAGCAAAGAAATATTTGTTTTATTAACCCTTTGAAAAAAGAAGATTAACATTTTAGCTCGATTTTAGGCATATCTATCAATAAATCAATCAACGAGAAAACGATTATTCGCATAAAACTTACGTTGAATAAGTATGAAAATAATTTAGAATAATGGAACAAATACCATCGATACATTCTTTTTTGTGTGTGCAAATTTTTCTCCTGTATCGGACTGAGTCTGAAATACATCGAAATCTTTGTTTTTGATATTTTTTGAGATAAGTTTTTCTACTGTTGGGGTTCATTGTAGTTCGAAAATCTGATGCGAACGCACCCATAAACAGACTCTTCAGTGTCGAAGGTAGACATCCATGCCAGTTATCGCCGGTTGGTAATAGACGTATTCCAAGATTATCCTCAATTCGTTTTAAGTTCTTTTCAGATCGACAAACTTTTTCTGGTGGTGATATGTTAGAATAAGCTAAGATTCGATGAACCAAGCTCCAGATTGCAATTACTTTTCTGCGTGATTGCGACAGGAATATGGCACTGATAGGTACGTTGTGTTGCACTGTGCAATGTGTTACGGAGTTAAGGAATAACTAGCTATGAATTTACAAAATCTCTTTCTAAAACCAATCTTTCAGAGCATTGAAATTTCTTATTAATGGCTTGTCTTCCGACTTCAACATTTTTGTTTTACGCTCGTCAGATAAATTGTTACCGAAGACCTTATTTCTAGTTCACCATTTTAAAATCAACTGTTAAACTGACTGAACTAGGACTTCAAAATTCTAAATACTTACAGATGAAACTTATGAAGATGTGACGCAAAAACTGCGGTATTGGAAGAATAATTTCGTAAGTGTTTGAAAATCGGGGTGTTGAGAATAAACATTTCAGAATCTTAGCTGATATGCCGTCCTAAATAAAGAGGTGAGATTTTACTCGCAACAAACACATTTATTGACGGCACATAACGAAATACATACAATTGGGTTAGAATTTACAATACATGACATGGCGGGTTCGCGAAACAACCTTCACAGGCCTAACACCAGAGGAAAAGTCCCTTCTGAACTTCTCACTCTCTGGAGCTGCCCATCTGGACTCTGGGTTGGAATCTCAAGTGGATTTCGATCACGTGGGATGATTGCAGTGAGTGTTCGTAAGCTATGGGATTTCTCCTGTCACTATAGTGTCTAATTCGGGAGAGCCTTTAAAACACTCAGGGATTCATTTTCGTTCTATAACGTCAGAACTGCACATTGTCAGAGACTTATAACCTCTTATTGAAGACTTTACGAGACCGCACAGACCAAAGGCTATAGGAGAGATTCAAGTATTGAATCGTAAAGAAAAAGGAGCATCGCACATATATCTATAAGTACTAATTGTTCGTAATTATTCGGACAACGTCACATTGAAATAGACTCGCTTTTGGGGAAAATGTCTTTTCCGCTACTTCTGAAACGGTTTAAGCATTTGATAATTTATCCGATGTCGAATTGTGCGCTTTATGGGCTTACAAAAGAGAAATATTGGGGATATGCATGTATTTAATATTTTTTTACTTTTGGCTATAACGACACCATGCACTATTGGACTTCGGTCATGTCAAGTCCAGCTCACTTCTGGTGCAACTTAAAAACAATCACCATTAAAATCAGGTAAAAGCTGTACATGACAAAATAGTTGTGTTCCAAATATTGCTGTTCACGATATTAAATCATTTGGAGAGCACTCTTAAACTCATTAAAACATGCCATTAATGAGACCTCTGAAAACTCGCGCAGATGTTTTCAACGAAATATAGTGTTTACAGTGGTGTTTTCATGCGAATGTGCAAAGCTCTGCTTGTTTTACTGGCCATACTGCAAGATTAACACTCTTAATATATTATTTCGATTTAGTTATTAATAACTGCTTGATGTTGCCGTCTGGTTAGACAATCATTTCCATGAATATCACTCTTATGATGTCGAATAGCGCCGTCTTTTGTCAAGGACACTGTAGATCTTCTTTCATATCCATCTGCACTTTCGTCTCTATTTATCTGATATGCCAGCTAAAGAACAGCTCTGTAAATGTAGTTTACTTGACTTAGCGGGAGAAAAAATAATTTGATGTTTTTTTCTTTTAAATTTAAATTGCACCCGTGGTTCTCCCAACCAACTATACTTATTTTTCAGATATTTAAAATCTAAAAACGTATTTGTAATATAGCAGCGTAGAAAAAAGAGTAGATAATTTCTATACACGGTTATATAAATTATCAAAAATCGGAGTTATAAAGGCATGTATTTTTTGTGTTTTATGAAGTTGAGCAAATAAATGTATGATTTAATCAATTTAATAATGTGAATGCGATTGCAAATTAAAATAAAATAAGAAGTTTTAGAAAGAAGTTTCTAGTCACTTGAAGAAATTTAATGGAACGGTAATTACTAGAGGCTTCAGACATCACCAACATCTGTGGAAATACTTTATACTTAAAAACAGCTCTCAGAGTTCAGTTGAGAAAAGAAAAAAAAAAAAAGAACCCATGTACCTATCAGAAAAGATTTATTACTTTGCAAATAATACAGCGGGAACAAACCACAAACGTCCCCCAACAGTTCCCTCAATATAATTTTCTGTTCTAACTACAAACAGCAACACTGTAGAAAGAAAATATAGATCACCTGATGGAAACTTCAGGTCACGTAGGTAAATATGAACGGAGAAGGTCAAGGTCATTACGAGCCAAACCCGACTCTTCTTTGGATCGTCTCGCTATCTTGGGCGGCTTTTTCTACCTGCGTGTTTTCTCGGCTTCCTATTCCGTGAGTATAAATGTACATGCGTCGAGGGAATGTTAATTGTTAAGTAATTAAGTCGCAGAAGAATGGTCCGGAAATTAGTTTCTGCACATTGTTCCGTGTCGGACTGCAAGCAAGCACTTTGAAAGATTCGCACTCATTTATATTTCGTCACCAGTGAATCTGTAAAATTCCTTCGAGACAGATTGATTGTCACGATATAAGAAATTTGCTGTTGGAGTGTGTTAATGATGTATATAATTAGCTAAATTAATGACGGAAAATGTATTTCCAATATTGCTGCAACGACTGTTCTGGTGCTTGCATAAATGAAATAACTGAAAACTGAAATATTTTTATAAAAAAGAGGAAAATAATGAAACTTGTTATATATTTTTTGATAAATTCAACGCGCAGTATAAATTATTTTTATGTTTAATTAAGAAGGCATCCAGCAAATATTATAGATTAAACCATAAAGATTAGATTTTTCCCTGTATTTTTTAAGCAACAAAACTTAAATTTATTTATTGTTCATAGATGTAAGAATATACCTGAATATCTCTGGAGCTATCCAAAATTTATTCGACATCTGCATAATCAGTGAATTCTATCTTGCGGTTATATTTCGTTGCAATATAAGAGTACTTACTGTAGTTTAAAAACGGACAGACACATGTCTGTCAAGATATTACGTCTTATTGCTCAAAATATCTTTATGAAATCCATAAAATATTTAATGTAGTCGAAAAATGATCATCTGTTATTTAAATCTGTTGTTTTTGCAATAATCATCAGATACATTAAAATCTGTTATTTTTGCAATCAATCATATCATTTTAAACATCAAAAATTCGAATATTCCCTCTTAAAAAAGCTCAGAGTTAGAAATACTATTAAATCGCAGAAAACTAACACTTCCCGGCGCAAGAACTTTTGTTGTATTTTCTCGTTTTTGCAGATGCCTGGAGTAATAGTTAAATTTCTGATGTAAATTTAATGAAGCATGGACAATTTTTCTGTAAAATATCTAACATTTTTTATAAATGTGCATGGCACTTTACTTCCTAATATCATTTTGTGCAAATTTCATTATTATCTGGTAAATAGACACAGGAAAATTGACTAATGCTTCTGAAATTTGACATTTAAACCATGAGCAGGTGGCTAGAGCGTCTAGCCACCGCCCGCGAAAGGATTAAAAGGACAAAAAATTTCAAGAAGGCCTATTACTGTCATACAGTTAGGTTATATATATAACAAAAGAAAAGAAAAGGACAAATTATTTCTGATCTAAAACATTTATGATTGGGTGAAAAAAATCGCACTGGGAGCTAAAAAGTTTATGTTAGTGCTCAGCAATGAAAATAACGTAACTGAATCAGCAAGTTGAAAAACGCTTGCCACTTAGAAATAGTTTTATCGAGCATTTAAATACGCATGCATAGTTCAATACTAAAACATTATGTCGAATACAACGGGCGCGTATATACGTATACAGACGGGGGGCTAATGGTGCTGCAGCCCCTTACGAAATAAAATCCTAGCTACGCCACTGGCAATGCATTTTCTGATTTCTTTAATAACCAGAGAAAATTTGGAATATTTTACTAATAAAAATGTAATGATGCTATAAGTTTTTTTTTACAAGCCTAAAGTCTTGCGAACTTCTTTCTAAGTTGTGTTTTGAATGTCAGTGCTCTGAGTAATTTGAAACAAATACTTCATTTTTAATTCTTGCACCCAAATGATTAATCAAAAGTACTGTTTAAGTAATATTCAATTAACTTACCTTTTAAATAACATGAGATAACATTTAATATCAAACAGAATGCACACTTAAGCAATTTTCGATGAGATGGAACCAATCAATAGTTCACTAAGTAGAATACTTCTTTTTTTTAATGTTAGTAAACACAGCAAGGCAGTTCGGCTGAATAAGAACAATTTCTACAGCCTAATAAACGATTTCATTTCTGTTCAAGACCTTAACGGAGCCCTAATACTCTTTGTCTTAAGATACATTAAATTGGTCAATTATGCTGTAAAATATTTAACTAATATAATACACCTATGGGGGAGTTTTCGGTGGTTGAAATAGAACTGGTTAGTGGTTCTAAAATCCATAAAATCCTTAGCGCTTGAATCCATGAAAAGAGAAGAGTCTTCAATGCTGCACAGGCTACCTATTTTTTACTGAAGTTAAAACACAACAAACAGTTTTAAGCATAAGTTCAACGTAGTTCATTGCTTTACAAAAAAAGTTGATACACCATGAACATCTAATTATGCCGCATAGCCACACGGCATGCCGGAGATCCTTAAAAACCAAATACAACATCCTCGAGTGGAGAACAATGTAGAAGTGTAATAAAAACTTTTTACAAAAAGACCAGCTTTTCACAGCCTAGCGAGGAAAAGATGAGCCACTCAAAAGCGATTGTACACGAGACCAAAAGTGTCCGATAGGCGTAGCAAATATAAAATACATATTTGAAATTAACTGTTCAAAAGCATATCGCAAAGCAGAAGTGCCAGAACTTGGCAAATGCCATTACAAAAGCCTAGCAACCCTGCAAATCCAGACAGCTTCAGACAGGCCGGCACCCCGAATTTAGCATTGAATATACTAAACCTATAGGTAATTTAGAAGAGGAATACTCCAAAATTGCAGACACACCGATGGACAGAAGAAACTAACGGAAGCACTTTTTATCAAGCAGAAAAGCTAAGTTGACAGACATTAAAACTGAATACAGAATATTTGATTTACAGCAACGAAACAAAAGAAAACTGTTTCAGACCCGAAAAACATGTGATCTGCATCAAAACATCTAAGGTTACTTGCTACATATTCAATAATAAATAAAATATTCTACAAGGCGTATAAAAGCTACTTTTCGAAAAGAAATGTTAGTCACCATTTCAAAAAAAGTAGTGTCAGCGGAGATTCCATGACTTCAGTAACATACATACATACAGAATATCTCATTCATCCGAGTTCACCAAGCTGAAAGGGAAAAAGGAAATTCTTTGCTACCAAGCCACCCACTCAATCACCCTTTTAACTTTCAAAGTTAAGTTGTCAAGAAAACTCGCATTATAATGGTTTTTGATGTGGAAAAGTGGAAGGGAGAAATCTTAAGAAATATTTGGGCTTTAAACAAATTACAGAGATAAGAAGTCATGCATGAATTATGTGCTCTTCCTAGGGCATGCACACATCTCCTGAGCTAATTTTTGTCTCACAGCATCGCATGTAAATACACCGGAAGTTATGTAGACGATCAAAAGCATTTGAAAAATGTGAGTATTTAGATTATTTGTCCACCGAATCAATTCATTAACTATACTTATAATGATGAAATATTTTGAATTTTACTAAACATGTTTTGTAGCACTCAAAATACATAAAAATTTGCGAGTTTTAGATTCGAGAACTTTAACTGTGATTGATATTCTAAATTCCATGAAGAATGTATCTAAATGACATATCATTGAAAACTTAATTTTTTTTAATGAATATTTCAATAGAAAATGTTTACAAGCAAATTTTTACAAGCATGCATGCATGGGTTAACAAACAAAGTTTCCCTGATTATAATTTTTATATTTAGGCATTAAATACTACATAAAATTGCTATATTTTTGATGCTCTATATTTAATTTTTACCTTTGGATACTTCAATGAAATACTTTTGAAAGTAACAATTCTATGAAATGTCTTTAGGAAATTTTACCTTACAGGACAAAAGTGTAGCTGTGGTAATGTTTTTTTTTTTTTTTTTTTTTTTTTTACAAAATACATTACTTGTATCAATAATTGAACAAATTTTATAACTGCTCCCCAGTAAGAGTTAGTTTTTTTCTCATTATTCTTAGCAACGACGCTCAGCTAGTATAACATACATAAAAAATGTTCATTTGGACTGTGCTTGAACTTTTTAGTTTTATAGCCTCTCTGAAGGCCCGCATTAATGGAAATGATTATACTCCAGAGTCAAATTAGTTTTAAAATGATTTGTACATTACTATTGCCCTATAACACGTTTAAAGAGAAAAACATATTGGGAGTAAAATAAAATGAAAAATCAACTTATGTAAAAATAAATTAAATACGTACCCATTTACTTTATAATTTTTATTCTTTTTAATATTTCATAACCATCACATTCTAAAACGGGCTACATAAATTGAATTTTTCTTCTGATCATAAATTTAAAGTCTGTATCTGACATTCAATAATTGTATTAGTTTAAAAATTTAGATGCTTTCACTTTTCAAGACATAAATTATCATTATTTTTGCCATAATGTTCTTTCAAAATCGGAAATTGCATTGTCAGATGTCTGTCTGTTTATAGATTTAAGCATATATTCTTTACTTAATATTAAGTTGTCTGTTTTATTCAATATAATATTTGAAAGAATGTCTTTATACCTTTCATTTATTTTACTACCAAAAAAAAGCAAGTTACAATTACACTATTTTTTAAATGTATTTATAAATTGAGCTTTCGAGTAAAAAGTTTTAATAAAAATGAAAAGAAGACAAGTTCGCTCATTTTTTTTAGATATATTTATATAGTTAAGAAATGGTGTTTATTAAAACTAACGTTTATTTAAAGATTTATAAAATTTATTATAATAAAGTGATAGACACGTATGTTTACATCCATAAGAATGGGCAAAGGAAGAGAATTTTGAAAAATAATTTAGTATAATTTAAATTATTATGTAAGGAAAACAAATAAGATTATATATTTCTTGGTAATGATGAACATATTAAGAAACAGATGATGTAAGAATTTTTTTATTATTATATATTATATTATTTGATATATATTATTTGATGTAAGAATTTTTTATTTTTTATTGAATCCAAAAAATTATGATGAAAAAAATGTTTCAAACTTGACTTTTTCTTGTAAATAAGTAAGGAAAAGATGCACATTGTCAAGTTTTATAAATCGAAAATAAATATTTCCAGGAAGTAAATTGGACACAATGCTCACACAAACAAACATTCACTAAAGTCATAACTTAAGGACAGGAAAGTGAAAATGACAGAGCAACTAAAAAAGTTCTTCGCACATAAGATTTTTTTTTAATGTGAAAAAACTAAAAATTTAATCCATTAGATTTTTCAAAACACTTATGCGAAAGAAGTAAACTTTTCATTTTTTTATGATTGAAAAATACATTCTTAAGAAACATAATTTTTTTAAAGCCGCCCAGCTGGTGTAGTGGCTTAAGAACCATTCTATCACGTTTTTGGGTCCGGGTTCGAATACCGGCTTCGGCATGAACGTTAACTTGTCCGTCTCTTTATAGAGGACATTTTTAGTGGGCAGGCCGCCTACTGGGGACTTCCATAATAAAATGGACACAGTACCTTCGGCCAGTAGTAGTGGACAATGCCTATTCGGCAAGTGCCCGCCCATTGAAAAAAATAGTGTTTTAAAATTAACAAGTAAAATTTCTTTTATTAATTCAAAATATATTTTTTAAATACTCTTGCATTGTCCGGATTTTTTGAGACAGTTCCACTATTGCCATTATTATAACAATAGCTAATAAGGTCAAAGTCGTAACAAAAAACCCCCAATTATTTGGGAAATGAAAATGTAGTGATACTAATTGAAGATTCTTTTGTTTCATACCAATAGTAATTTACCAGTAACATTTTTTTTTTTTTTTTTTGCTTTCTTACACTGCAAATTTTTTACGGAGTTGAGATGCTAAAACTACGGGTACGTCTCATGTAAATACCTGAAAAGACTTTATGACTTCTTTAAAATATGCAGAACTTCATTAAATTTAAGGAATTTCTTTGTGCATGCATATTTCAATATTCAAATATCCAATATTACATATCCAATATTCAAATAAAGGTAAATTATATTTATATTTATTTAAAAGTTTTTTAAAAACAAATTTTAGTAGAAACATTTTTCTTTACAAATTTACTGATAATTAAACTTTTTCTATTCATTTCAGCTCAAAAATATATCGAATTGTATACAGTCAATTTATACGCTTAAATGAAAGTGTGCCTAAGTCACAGCTCTAATTTTTAAGTACCTCCCCACAATGTAATGCAATATTTTGTAACAAAGCATTCTTACATTCGCCCCAAAACAACCAAAAGTCAGTGTACTGAACTCAAACGATTCCTTCGCAGTGACTTTGTGCTGAGTAACTTCCTGCTGCGGGCAGGATGCTGCGAATAGTCATTTATTAATGACGTCTTTGAATAGCCACAAATGCAACAAGTTTCTTTTCATATGGATATTGCATTGCAACGTACTTGGTGAACACTATTATTCTCTGTTTCAGAACCAGCATCTTATCCACTGCACAGCAGGGAAGATCATGCAGATAGCAGAAACTTGGATCTAAAGAAATGAATACCAACAAGGGAATTTTTTACGTAACAGAATGCTATTCATCGCACAGTAAAGGTATAAGGTATCCTCTGACTTTTCCAAAGTCTAGTGGAACAGCTCTGCTTGTCGAAGTTTTTTTCTCACGTCGAAGAGAAATACAATAAAAAATGGACATTTTTATTGGTTTTTAATGTTTTTTTACGAGCGGGGTCGTTTTCCCTTGTTCAGAAATATGCTCCTGATGAGGAAACGACCGACCCGAGTTCTGACTTGGTCACGCTGACTTTCCAAGCAAGGAAATCTCCGTTTTTTTAGTTTTTAGATACGTTAAGATTTTTCAAATGGGTTCCTACCTTAGGCTTAAAATAAATGCAAGTAAAAGAGTTCTTGTAAACAGTCCAATTGTCGGATTGGAACACAAATTTTATTTCATCTAGAACTTCGTCTCGAACACAAGAATCAATGGACAGTATAAGTCAAGCTAATGTTATGCCAGCTTACAGTACATACTAGTACAGCAAGTTACTGTTATGTCCGTTTTAAGCTGACTGTTTTGTCAGCTTAGAACCGAAGCTTTCTCAGATGCAAATTCACACACAAAATAAAACACTTCCACAGACTAAAATTCAGTGGAAATATTCGAGGAAAATTGGCATCTGTTTCTCAGCATAAAGCAATAAAGCACTCAATAACAGCTTCTAAAAGCAAGCAAAATATCGCTTACAATAGCACAATTAACAGCCTAATCCAGCGAACTAAATAACTCCCTCGGCCTGTCCTAACTCCTAATGTTAAGCGAAATTTCCAGAAAGATCCATTTCCAGAATATTCCCGATAACGCACGAATTTTGATTACGTCATAGAAATGTGAATGAGTAATACTATGCTATTAAGTAATATTAATGCAGGGAAACAAACATTACAGGCTCCATTGCACCAAATGTCCGAAATGTAGTCAAGCTTGGCGAATTTTTGCGAACTACTGCCAAATTTGGTGCCAAAAATAAGTCTCCAAAAGAACTCAGCCAAGCTCTTCAGCGAATATTACTTGAGAATTTGGGAAAACCCTATGTTAACCAGTGAAGACACACAAAAATCCATATCTCGCGTTCTTAGTTAACCGATTTTGATGCAATAAAATGCAAAATTCAATTATTTGATGTGTAGAATACGAATTTTAGACTAATTTTAACCTGTAGAAGGCACAAACTGAAATTTCTTAACAATATTATTTTACATTAATTTTCTTAACAGTATTATTTTGTATTAGAATTTTATTTTACTTTAGAATTACTGGTTTTATATATTGAATTTTCTACCTCTGCCGCTGATTGGTAAAAAAGAATGAATTTTTCTGTTGCGAAAAGTGTATCAGCCAGAAAATTTATTGAAAAATTATTGATCCTTAAACAAGAAGCTACAGTACTCTTCAATAGTGGGGATTTTATAAGTAAGGCACAATTACATAAACCTGACATTCTAAATATTTCCTTTTCTGTATAGCTGTTGTCATAACAATATTCTACCATCCGGAAAAGTTCTTAAACCAGATTCGACAACTGACCCAACTGATCAGAGCTCCATAATCCATAGCAGCTGGTGGAATTCTACACCAGACATGAAACCATTATACAACGAGTTTATTTTAACAAGCCGAAGAAGCCCGTTTTATTAACACTTGAAAGAGCAAGCCGGTTCGTTAATCAAGATTCAGTGCAAGGCCAGACTGCCTCTTTTAAAGTCTCGTTATCCAGCATGATTATAGTTCTGTTTAGATGTCAGCGCAATAAGATGTTAATGAACGATACATTGAGTAGATTCCTTCCAGGAAAAAGGAGGAAGAGTACCCGAGAAGATAATATTCGATAATTAGTTTTCTCCGGAGATAAGTAAATGGTGAGCTAAACTCATGGGTGGGGAATAAGTGATAACAGAAATTGTGAGGACTTGTATTCGAAATCGGTTTAGTCGAGCGGGAGCTTTTAATCCTACAGAAGCAGATATTAAAGGGAAACAGGGGAGCTCGTTGATTTGGAAGTTTCTTTAGAGAAATGCAAGTTTTCAATTTTGGAAAGCTCAAGTGGATGGTAATTAGAATCGAAAGACGATCCGAGAGATAGTGAGAAAACCGAAGTCGCGCGCGCGATGGAGAAATTAACAAGTGAGGCGCGAAATATCTGATATTATGGAATTTTATACAAGTTCAGCAGCTAAAGTGGGAAATATAAATTATTTATAGATTCTGAGATAATTCAAAGCAGGAGCTTAATATTTACCAATCCAAAAACTACCATTGCTTATTTTAACTTTACTGAATAAAACATAATTATTTATAATAATAAAAGCAGAAGTATGATTAGATAAATAATATTTTATGTGATATTATCCAATTTCGTTTACTACTAACAGTTTAGGGCGCTTTTGGTAGCGCTTCAAAGGCTTAAAGAAGTTCTCCAAACTCTGTACCATTCGAGAAACTCGATCTAACTCAGTATTCTAAGAAAGTGAAACCTATTTTGTTTAGATAATCAATTTTAGTCCTATAAGAAGGAGCTAGATTAGAACGCAATGTCTGGGCATGCTTCTAGCTTTCCAGCTTGTGCTAAAGACTAATTTTTCTCATGGATACCCCATTTAACTCTACGACCTTGAGTTGTCTGAAAAGATCCCAATCTTGATCTTTCTATACGACTGCGGTTTGCGATCCTTAGAAATAGAGATGACTGTGATAGCTTCAAAATTAATGAAACATTTTACAGATAAGGTCTAAATTTATTTTTTGATTATAGATATTTTTATATTAATGAATAACACACGAGTACTTGTTACATAAATTAAATAGCAATATTCGAGAACTGTTTTTACCCCCTGAATGTTTGAAATGCAAAAAATTTCGTTAACCTAGCTTAAGTTTTCATTGCAATCCTGCCAAATCATCTTGTTAACTACCAACTATTTCCTAACTATGAGGCATTTCTTAAGATTTAATGTTTGGTTATATTTCTTCTCTATAAATTTAGTTGTTTTTATAAAAACTAATTTCGTCTTACTTGGGTAAAAATCCATTAATATAGTACACACATAGGGTAATTCTAGAATTTTACCCTATGGCTAAAATTCTAGAATTATCTCTCCCATGTGTAGGTAACAGACTGAGCTTATTGTTGGTTAAAATCTTACAATAAACTCCGTCTGTAACGTACAATAACATATATATACTTCCTGAAAGTTAAAATAAATTACCAGACTTTATGAATTATATACATATAAATTTTAACCCATAGTTTTAGCTGCGTGCTGTTAATGCTACCAGAGAAAAAATTAATTTCATGAAAGCATGATTGAGCGATCCTTGTACTGTTTTAGTATGTTATATAGATACACTATAATTTTTATGCAGCCTAACTGTAATAAAATTTGTGAGTTTTTTTTTCTTTTTTAAGTACGTCACGTAGAAAAGTTTTCTGTTTCTGTTTGCTGCAATAAAACCCAAAATAAATTTTATTAAAAACAAAAGAGAGCAGTTTCAAATGCTTTATTCTCTTAAGTTTTGTCGAACATAGGGAAAATAATTCATTAAGTAGACAAAAAGAAAAACTTTCTTTCACTAAAAATTAAAAAAAAATCCATATCTTATTTTTATGTTTGTACAGAAACAAACACAACCTTTAATTACTTGCAGGTAATCGATAAGATGATTAATTAATAAATGAGAAGATAATTGGATATATAATAAGGCTGCTAATGAGTTATTGATTACTCTTTAGTGTCTATAAATTTCAAGTAATAAACTGAAATAGAACATGGACTTTAACCCTGGTTAAATCATTTTAATAAATCATCTGCAGCCAGTGAATTTATAGAGTGTAATGAAAATTATCTTGTGGCTGTGATATACTTTCTCTGTGTTTTCAAAAATTATTCATTCGCACAGTTTTAAAACTGAATGATGAAGAGCACTCAAGAATGAAAAATTAAATATTTTGCAATAACGCTACGTTGAGTTGAGGTAAATGTAGTCTGTACTTTACAGCATTTAATAATACTTTATAGCATTTAATAAGGTATCATTAAAACATTCGTTTACGGTCAAAATTTTGAAAATCGATGAGAAATATTTTATTCAAAGTAGAATATATTAAAAGATAAAATTCGTTTTTGAATACTACTCTTCTCAAATTAATGTAAGAAAGGTTTGCAGTAGATATGTTTAGTTTTTTTTAATGGAATCTAAGCAGCAGATGATTATATGAAGTGATGTTCATAAGTACAGCAGGTATTTTTAAATGCATAATTCAGAAATACATAGTCAACGTCAAAATGAATCAATACCTTGAAATATTGAACGATTAAGAACACACACATACAGTTTTAACGAAATGAATCCATTGGAGTATCAAATGCTTAAGTACTTAAAAAAATCCTTGCATTTATAATCAAAGCATGAATAATAAAAACAATCAACACTTATACTGATTAGCACTTAAATGATCCTCTACTATATAATCCGTACAACACGTCTTTTAAAGTACGTAATTTGAAAAATATTTAATGGGAAACTGAATTTCGTACTTTCATTTAGATGAGAGCTCATTTGTCTCACCATTAAAATACCTATATATAAAAATAATGTTCCTTTTGTTATACAGTCGATGTTATTTTGACTGAAGTTCTCCGGGGAGAATAACTATATTTCAAAAGAAAAGTTAGAAAGTTTGACAATTGCAGTCGAAAATGCATATATATATATATATATATATATATGTGTGTCTGCTCGCGTATGTGCGTGTGTACACAAAGAATATGTGTACCATTTTTCATTGAATAAAAAAATAATAAATATTCAAATTATAAACGATAACTTTTAAGATGTATTGAAGTGTTGAAACTAATTTAAAGAAAGAGTTAATTTTGTATTCTGAAAACAAAGTTACTTTTTTAGTTATAACACTCCGTCAGTAAACATTCAATTAGTGAAAACACGTAATTCTGACTTAAACTTCAACAAACTAGAAATAAAAGTAACTATTATAAAAATAAATATTTTATTAAAATAGAAAAGAGTGCTATAGTGTCGCAAAAGGAGCACAGAGTAAAGAGAATAACCTCTTTAAAGTATCGTAAGAACTGAGTAATTTCATTCAAAGAAAAATAGTAAGAAGACACGTGTGAAATTTCATTCATGCAACTTTTTACCCAAGACTGTTGAACGAGTCCCTGATGCTTCTCGCCAAAACCAGTTCGATGAAAGATAATTCTATAAAAGAATCAATAAAATCTTTGAAAGATGACTTCCGAATACTTTTTTTTTCCAATTAAAGAGAAAAGGTCATTAAACGTCTGCATTTTTGTAACGGCACTCTATCATAAAACTAATATATGCAATCCTCTATGAAAGGTAATTTTACACAGTTGGACTTTGTGAAAGAGCAAAAGGATTATTGAAGCTAGTTAGAAAAAAAAGTCCTAAACTGATCGTTTTTTTCTTTCTTTTTCTACAACAGGGTGATCATTTTTACCATTTACTTCCTTGTTTAATTGATAAGTGCTTGCTTCAGGCTACGAAAAGTTTTGAACTTTTCAAACTCCGTAAGGTTGTTTTTTGTTTAGGCAAAGCAATACGAGGGCTATCTGCCTAAGGGGGAAGAGGCCTTGGGCAAAGGACTTCTCAAGTTACATAGGGAGGAAAATGCACAAAACTCCAGACCATTAGATCAAAAGTCAGACAAGAGGTCGGAATGCTAGACCTGCAAACTTCAGCCATCTCCTAATGCTCAGTGTCTTAGTCTCTCGGTCGTTGGTCGACCAAATTCTGTAAGATTTGACTAAGGAATGTTACCAACACATGAAATGCTCATTGCTTAGTTTTCTCCATAAAAAAATCAATAATCGTATTATCTGTTACAGTTTGAAGTATAACATGTTGGAAGCCAGTGAATTATATAATTCAAATTGATAAAAATAGATTTTTAGAGACGAAATTGAAACACCCAAGTTAAAATCCGTTTAGTTAAATTTATACTCTGCACTGCAAATGTGCTCATTGTACTATCATGTACTATTCAGGTATACATAAAAAACATTAATATTTGTGCCTGTATATATATTATTAATAAACACTCTAGTCAATTATTGTATATCTTATAATTATTATATTTAACAAAACTTGTTCAGAGCTATTGCATTTTGACACATAATTTTTACTCTTTCTTTGTTCTTAGTTTAATACAATATTTTTAGTTATTTTCTCTATTTTATTGCACATGACAAGTTTAAATCTGCACTATTCTTTTCATATGCTCTGTCATTTCATTGATTTTTATTTAACTCTTAACCATTTTAAAGATACTTATTTACTCATTAATAATAATTTTACTATATCATACATATCAAACATATTTTTATTTATATTTACTACTAATTAATAAGTTTAAACAGTATCATTGATTACATGTTTATTCACTGCTGTATAAACTTTAACTATAATATCTTTATCTAGCCCCACACTTAAGTATATGCTTGCCGAGTTAGTTTCTTTTCAGTTTTAAGGTGCATAGAAGAATGGGTCCGAGTGATGATTACGTTTTAGCAAATAGTTGAATTTTTATGCAAGATATTGTTGCATAATGTACTCATTAGGGCTAACTTCATGAAAACAACATATTATGCAGCTTTCATGAACCAGTAATTGTTGTTTTTCCATCATTTGTACAGATCGTATTAATTCAATGTCGCACTGTTAAAAATAAAGTACTTAAAAGTGAGTATTTCAGTGTACTTCAGTTTATTCAGCGCACTTTTTAAATACATTTGCATCATAAATAAGTGCATGGTGGGCTTAAAAATAAATTCCAATTCAAAAAATGAGGACACGTGCTGCTTAAATTAAAAGAACTCTGAGCTATTACTAGATTACAAAGTACTCAGAAATGATTACAAAAGTGCTTATTTCTAAGTACCTCGTTTTTACAGTGAGGTTGTCACATGGCAGTGCATGTCACTATATCCTGAGTACTTTTACTCAATCCTATGAATACTTTTAGGGGTGGTTGGGATAGCTTGTTTCGGGCTTTCAAAAAAATTTCATCTCTAAAATAATACAAAAAAGTTTAGCGCGACATAAAAATTTTATTCCAGAAAGGGAAAAGGGGGGATGCATTTTTCTCTTGTTTTATATATAAGTACATTAATTTTGGTACTCTGATTCATATTTATACTTGCATGTTTAATAAAATTATCGGATGTACAAGCAGATGAAACACCATTACTCATTAATAAATAGTTAATTGAAATATCTTATATTTTCTAATGTATGTAAAGGGGAAAAGAAAAGATGGATCAAGATGTTTACTAGAGAGGAAGTCCCTACGTCATTAACAAACCCCAGATGAGGAATTTTTACATTAACGGACTTTCTTCTCCATATTTCTGCATAATAAATTGCCTGATCTGTTTCTTGTTCCTTCTCATTTATTCTCTAGTTCATTTTGCTGTTTATTACCTAATTATGAAACACTACTGCTAATAACTCCCCCTAAACGAATGAAAGGAAATAACGGACATAAATATCTGTGAATTTATCGCTTGTTTGAGCATTATTGACAGGCTCTGAAATAGCTGCAATTTATCATGCGAGACAAATTCCAATAAAAATGCGAAAATTTCAGAGAATGGACTCGGACATTTCCGTAAACTTTCTAGTTGCATGGGAATATTGATGAGGGTTTTTAAATTTCTAAACTAAATGGTTACTGCTATCAGCACATAGTCGTAAATTATAGGGTATTTTTAACGGGCATTTACTATCGATTACAGACAAATGTACTATACCTGTTAAGAACGTAGATAATTTTTATGTTTGATAACTAAAGATTCACACAAACAATATCGAGGTAGGTAGAGAACGAAATATACATATGCGTATGGACAGACAGAATATCCCAAGAATTCCTTATGTATGTAAACAAACTAAAATTAACTGTATTACTGCAGTGTATTAAGAAAGGATATTTGTTGTTCCCAAACAGTTATTTAAGAATGTTTCATGATAAATATACATTTAAATGGATGATATATTATATGTAGGGATGGACGCGAGGCGGAAAATTGGCGTCCTCGAGTTTCGCAAAACAGCCTAAAAGCTTTGTCTCGTCTCGCAATGAAGCTGTAAATCTCTGTCTCGTCTCGCAAGAAATCGTCTCGCTTCCATCCCTAATTATATGCATGGATTTTACAGAAATTATTACACAAAATACTCATTATGTAAAAATATTTTTAACAGGAGTTTTGGGTAACCCCCCCCCCAAAAAAAAAAAGAAAAACCTTTCGTATAATTTTATAATTTTTTCTATTTAAGAATTTGCCAGTTTCATCTGCAGATTTGGTATCCTTTTGTAAATTTAGTTACTCGTCTTACTATTAATACACAACTAGCATAATTGTTGAGTACATAACTACATCAAGATCTTTGATTTTTATGAGCGGGGCAAAAATAGGTTCATAATTATGTAGAACAATTACCATGAAATCTATAATGATTAATGCGCAGTGCGGCTTATGAATGATCAAAAACTCCGTGTACATACATCATAATTAAAACGATTGTTTTTATTACTGTTAACAAGCGACTTTGTTGTGATGGAAATTCTATTTTAAGAAATTTAAGAAAATGGAGTTTAAAAAAATATTTTCACTTTACAAAATCTTATCACCACTAGCCAATTGACGCATAAAATTTTCTATTAACATAAGCATAGCAGATTTATAAAAAATTCTTACAATTAATTATATTTCACTCGTATTGTCACTGATACAAACAATACTACCTGCACTAAACAAAACAAATAACCAAATTATATTTGCTTACGAGTAAATTGACTTGTCGTTGAGGAACAATAAAACAGGAGTGCTTGACATCCACAAACATCTCTAAATATTGTCTAAAAATAAAACAACAGCATTAATTTCTTGTCCTATGCCATTTTGTTCTTTACTAGGTAATTATGAGACTATGTTGCTAATAACTTCCCATAAAGAACTAAAATAGAAACAAGAAAAGTAATATATATATTTTCACGGAGCTTTATTGGCAATTTTCTGAAGCGGTTCTGTTATTTCCTTGGTAAATGGAGCAAGTGTTCTCTCGATGGAAAGCGATATATTTTGTCCAGATGTAATATCAGATTGAAAGGACGCAAATGAAATATCATTTTTAGAAAGCTATGATTTCATACTAAACTTCGGTAAAGCACTTTTCGTCTAAGCAAATGTATAAGATTTAGATGGATATACTTTCTCAATACTATTTATTAAGGAAAATTATGTCTCATACTTTTTTTTTACATTACACATTCAAGGACAAATAAGATCTATTTTTAACAATTGCATTGAGTGTTTGCATTATTAATTATACGGTAGAGATCCTTTTTGTGTGTGTCCTGCGTTGCTTCTAGATATTCGTCTTTAATTGTCCACTGTGCTTATGGGCCAATTTAAATACAGACACTGGGCACTGAATAAAATAGTCTTAGTAAAAATGTATTGAATAGGCTAACTGTTTCTCAGTCATGCAATAGAATAAGCACAAATAACACAAATGCGATAGAAAGTATATGATAATCCATGCATTTAACTTCATTAGGCATGACGTTGCACTAACTGAGATTAACTGAGCATTTACAACTATACCGTATATGGCAGTTTACAGAAGCTAAGCTCTAATATTGTACCATACTTGACATATTCGTGAGTTATTTTAAAACAGGTGCTAGATTAGGCAGCAATTTCTAAAATTCGTTGTCTATCAGGGGGTATCTTTCAGGTATCCAAGTGATAGCAAAGATATATCCACAAAATTCTTGCTTAAAATACAACATCCATGAATACCTAAAAAATCGGTTTCAGAACGTTTAAAATATCATCCTCCAAAGAGAGTGGCCATCTTTCACGAAAACAAATCTATAAAATTGTTGTTTGAAAATATAACAAATATGAATCCTATACTTAGGCACAGCTTATCGGTCATTAACAGCTCGTTGAAATTTATTTAAATTTTTCTTAAAAACAACAGCATTACTTTCCAGTCTCCCTAATATACAAAAAAACACACTTTAATACACAAATCATTCAGTTCTTTCCATTAAAATGAGATTAAGTTTTAATCTGCCACTTTTAAACGAACAATAAATTGAAATCCTTGAAACTGCATTTTTAATGGCGACACAAACACTTCTAGATTATCCCTCTGGCAATTTTAACATACAATAAAGAACTTGATGGCGAAGAAATAAAGCAGATTTCAAGAGCTGAAAATTTTCACCAGTTCCGATAGCAATTACGGTAATACAATAACGAAAAGCTCGTATGCGATTAACATCATAATGCACTTTCGGCATGGAAAGTTCATTAAGAGAATGTTAATATGCATGCATCTGTTGTGTCAGTGAATATTAACGTAAATACTAGAGTGAATAACAATTCGAAAAAAATAAACTCAACAACAATGCAATTTCGTGTTCTGATAAAGGTCATTATCCGATTATGGCTAACTATTCACCGATAATTTGTTTATGGTGGTGTGCAGCGGAAAGTTATTAACGGGGGATTATGCTGAAGATTTGGTCATGGATTGTTATGGAATACCAACACCCCTGGATTGTTAAGATCTCCGACACGACTAGGAAACTCGTTTTATCCAGTGTTGTGTTATAGACACACCTTGGACTATCAAATGAATGCAAATATCAATTGATCGAGAGGCAGTAAACAACTATTAAAAATATCGCTGAAGATTCAAAATGAATTGGAAAAGCAAAAGAAAATTAGTATGCACCAAGCGTAGTAAAATCTGACACAATAGCATGTCCGAGATGAATAGGTTATACTTATCCATCTTGAAGAGTCAATCACAAAAAGAATTATACGTAAACTATAATTAGGGCGATTCAAAGGGTCTTTAAAAAATCACTGCTCGATTCAGGAATTTTAGGGGAGGGGCTAATTTAAAAATAAAGCTAATTTGACTTGGACTAAAAGGTTCTCTTATAGCAATGTCTTATGGGTTGAAAGATGAAGCCCTCCAGCCTTTCCCCTGAATGTCGATTGGTTAGGTATACCAGACGGCTAGAAAAGACATAGGCCACAAACTCTATCTTCATGCACTAGTTAATAACCACTTTAAAAGAGGTTTTGAAGAAGCTGTCGAATAATGAAAACAAAATATGATGAAAATAAATTTTCAGTAAAAGGTCTAATCTAACTTGCTCTTTAACGGCAGTGGCAAATATTCTGCTTTCAGAACTAGTAGCTGTAATTAATAAAACTTTCCTTATACTCTTACAAAGAGTATCCAGCCGCTGTTGAGCAATACAAGAGAGAGTATCGACACCGACTTTGGCATTAAGTAAAATTATTAAGTGCTTCCTTTAGAAAAGGAGTACAAATGGAATTTCAACGAATATGGGAATTAGAGAAATGGGTAAATACAGTCTATATCCATCAATCATATTTGTTAAAAATATAACTTTAAAATAATTCTAAAATTTTAAATCTATATAATTTTAATTATTTAAACAATTTTTTTTTCTCTTGACATTTTTTTCTAAATTATCTTCCAATATAATGCTCTTATGTGTACACAAAAAATCTTATATTCCACATACTGAATTCAATCGTTTAATTCAATTGCAGCTATTGTCTTTCCGCATAATTTCGGTTTTTCATTATTACAAAGGTAAATGAATTGAAGGAAACTGTATGGTGGACACAATTTCTCTGAATATTACAGTGTACACGTAGCCGCATAAGCATTTACCATTATAGGCAAACTTAAAGCACCTGAACATCAAAAGTTTTCTTAAAATTCTATTGAAGCTTATACATATTTAGAAACCCAAAGACTGGAAAAAAAAGCAAGTACTTTTGGATAACAGGTTTCGAAAAGAGTACAGTCCATGAGCAAGGAATACCAAAATTTATAAAGGAGTACAGTTGGTGACCTTATAAATGGACTATACACAACATGAGTTCAAGGGAAAAAAGTAGTTAAAACATGGCTACAAGGCGGCGCTATGCATAGAAAATGACGAATTTTTTAAAAAAATGTTATTCAAACCAATCAAGAAATTATAAAATCTAGTGAATAAATGGTGGAATTGTTTGCACAAATTTCAAATTGGTCTCTCTTCTTTTTCTTAAAAATTCTGAATTTTTTTCGTGCAAAAAGCACCATACAGTGCATATTTTTGAACTATGAAAAGTATTTATTCAGCACATTTCGTGCACACACAAAAGTTTGGGGCAACATCCTAATCCATTTTAGGTGCAAATAATAAATAGGGGAAGTTGAATTGCAACGGCAAATTAAGTAGGTTATTTTATTAATCATTCGCTTACTGCTGAAACGATCGGACACATATTCCAGAATCTATTATTTATTTATTTATTTTGTACAGCATTAGAGAAATAGAAAAAGTGCGATAACTTCGATGGCTGCAAAATTTCAAAAGTTCCATCCTGGATAAACTTTCTACTCATTATTGCAAAATCTTCATTCAGTATGTTTCCAAAACATCTGCCAGGTTTCAAAAGTTAGACGAAGAATTCTGCAGGAAGCGTCGAAACATCAGTGTTACATTTAAATAATCGATACTACTTCATGCCTGTGTATCTGACGAAAAGATTTTTAAAATGTTCGACACGCAAAATTAAACCTTTCAGCTATGCGCCCAAGATCAAAAATGTAACTTTTAAAATCCATTCTGCGAGATGCAAAATTAACTATTGATCCGAACTTCAGCAACAGATATATTTCTCTCAGGAAATAAGCAGATATCCGAAAGATCTCCACCGTATATAACATTCCGATTTTATGAAAAGTCGAAAGATGTGGGCTGATTTACTTTCTGCAATTTTTAAGTTTTACTTTTGGATATTCAGTTTTAAGTTGGGAAACGTTCAATCGCTTAGTTGCATGAATACAGCATTTTGAAATGTAACATTAAAAAGTTATGTGCCAAATTATATTCAAAGATACATCCACTACCCTTTGTATCACATAGACAAAATAAGAATACTATAATGTAATGTGAAAGAAATGATAGTGTGACCAGAAATGATAGTAAATGTTAAGCAATTGAAAAGCATAAATTATGTTGTATTTCCTTGATTTTACCTACATGCTCAAGCTCTTGAAGAGGGGGGATTCTTTTTGAATTTCGTGTGCTGTCGATAAGCAAGAAAATGATGGTGTTCGGATAATTGGACAGTTCGGATAATTCAAGTTCGGATAATCAAGGCTCCGTATTAAAAATATTTCTTGTTTCATAGTACAAGTCATGCTACACAGGTGATTTAACATTTGCTGTGATTTTGATATAAGCAATAGTAGTGAATCGATAAAACATTTTAAGCAAATTTATTTTCGTGCCGTTTTCAGAAATCACTGGTTGATGCAACGAAATCACATTTCATAATGTATATAATCACATAGTCATAATGTACATTATCATTCATCTATAGAAAAACACACTTACTATTCGAATATTTCTAGATTCGGCCAAAACTCTCGCAAAATGGCAAATTATACGACGAATTCTATAGCAGAGATTTAATGGTGTTTCTATAATTCGTTTTGGTGTGAAAGATTCAATGGTAATGAATCTGCATATTGATGACGACCATTCGGTCAGCAGAAATCGCACAGCGAGATCATTTGTAAGGGAGCAGGAAAACATTAATGCACACGTAAAGTGTCGTTCGGCTTCATCATTACTCTTCAATAAATGGCAACTGGGAGAAATAAGCAGCGTTCATTCTGGTATGAATGCCGTAAACGTGGTGGATTTATATTATCTATTGCAGAGAAGTGCGTCGAATTAAATGCCGAAATAACCTGTTTTTGCCAGATAACGAATATACTGCAAACATCCCATAAATGCAATATAAAATATTTATAAATGTGTTAACCCTTTGAGGCGCAACCCTTTCCCAGTGCTGAAAACAGGGAAGCCGTTGCCATCGCTCGGCTTAACTACCAGCAAGATGGCGGACGATCGAAACGTTCATCGCGTGCCACAGTTCTAGAGACCCTTTTTTGACGCAGCTGGCTGTGCCGCACAGCCAGCTGTCGTTAAGCCGAGTGATGTTAAGCTGTCCCAGTTAAGCCGAGCGATGGCAACGGCTGCCCTTTTTTCAGCATTGGGCCATCTATCCAGCTTTTTTCGCATTCTTCCATTTTTCAGCAGATGTAAGTGCTGTTAAAAATAATCGTGACCATATTTTTACGGAAAATAACTTGCTAAAAAGTAAAGGATTCTCGTGCAGCTATGTCACCCGCAACTATTTTTATAGAAATCAAATCTATTCTTCATGACTGGCAACAGTCAAAACGTCAGAGTTTGGTGTTCCCAGAGCGGGAACACTGCGCGTTAAAGGGTTAACATGACCACATTCCTCATGGTGATCATATTAGTCTGTGTTATTATGGCCAAGCTGCGCAAGGGCTATCTGCCCGAACGGTGGTGTCTTGGTGGGAGGACTTTCTAAGGAGTTCTAACACGTATTCACATTACATTTGGAGAAAACCGGCCCAAACTCCCGACCGTTAGATAGACAGCCGTACGTTGGACCAGAACGTGAGACCTTCACATTTCAGCCATATTGTTGTTGTGTGTGATTATGGCAACGCTACACTAGGCCGATCTGCCAAGGATAGAAGGTGCCTTGGCAGGATGACTTTCTAAGGGGTTCTAACACGTACTCACGTTACATCTGGAGAAAACCTACCAAAACTCCAGACCGAACACATTTTGTTCATCTACCATGTTCACTGTCTTATACAGTCGATAATGGTGGGGGTCCAGGCCCGGACTGGCCAGGTCGGATGGTCGGCGATTGTCAAGGGCCCCCGACTAAAGGGGGCCCCGGTGAAACGGATATACTATTTTGTAATTACCGTAATTTGATATATATCAGAGTAATTTGATTATTCATTTCCCAGTAATTTTACGACTTACATAGTGGCGTAGTGGAGAACCTCGTGGTGTGAGGGGGGGGCTCCGTACCAGGGTGTCTACCAAATTTCCGAAAGTCTATTTCCGGACTTTTTCCTGACTTTTGGGAGGTCCCGGGAAAAAAATTCCTGACCAATGCATTTTACTTTGGGGAATTGCACAATGCCCTCTCCCTTGTATTTATATTTGCATATTTTGTACAACTTCTTGAAATACAGGATTAAGCTTTCATCAATTAAAAGAAACAGAAGTAGTCGCAATTTATGATAGAATTAACTAACTGTTCTTGGAAAGACGGTCCTAACCCATAAGTTACCAAGTAAGGTAATTTGTCTTTTACCCTCCCATCACGATTAATGAGCCCCCATTTTTCCCTCCTTATACAAACACATCGCTTGATGCTTTCGCGGTCCGAAAAATGCGTTGCAGTTGCTTTCGGTTCCAGTCTGACAATTAAAGAGGAAGGGTAAAAAAAAGAACACGAAAAAAAATTGATTCTTTTGGTGAATTTTCCGGACCCATTACCCAATTTCCCGGTTTTTTCCAGACTTTCCGGACCCATTTTCTAATTTCCCGGCTTTTTCCAGACTTTCCGGATTTTCCGGAGCGGTAGACACCCTGCGTACAGACAGGGGTCCTTACAGCTTTAAAATAGTTACATGTGGCGACACGTAAGCCTAGTTATCAAATGATACATTTTCCAATTTCTATACCCTCTAAATTCTCTAATTTCTATACCCTCTAAATCCTCTAATTTCTATACCCTCAAATCTCTAATTTCTATACCCTCTAAATCCTCTAATTTCTATACCCTCAAATCTCTAATTTCTATACCCTCTAAATTCTCTTTTAAGCTCTAGTGGAGGGCCCCCAAGAGAGCCAGTCCAAGGCTGGTGGGCCTATCCAGCAAGAACAACAAACACTCGTACAAAAGGGCTAAAACAATAAATAAATAGGGATGTCAAACAGATCCATACTTTTTCAGCTGTTAAAAGTTCGTGAAAAGTCAGCTGTGAGTGTTCATGTAGTTTATTTTATACTTAGGTGTCTTTTTAAACGTTCTTTATTTTATAACACCTTTGAGCTACATTCTTAAACCCTCCTACTACACACAAATGAGATTTGCCACAACATCCACAATACATACTCGTGCATTTCTTGCTTGATTATGACATCACTATCAGGCTAACTAATAAGTTGCAGAAGTGCTTTTTTACCATTAGCAATAAATAAAGGTCCAACCAAGGTCAAGTGGATAAAGTCACTGAACATAGTAGATGGCTGAAATGTGAGGGATCCGGTATCGGGCCGATCTAACGGGCTGGACTTTTGGACAGTTTTCTCCAAATGTAACATGAATAAATGTTACCCACCCTAAAAAGTCACCCACCCAAGGCACATAACCCTCGAATAGCTTTGCCTTAATACACAATAAAATACAGTAATAAATAAAAGGTGTCAAGATTCATATTTAGCTCAAAAATATAATTTGTAAATGTTCCAGTTTAAAATGTACACTATAATATAACAGTTCGATGGACAAACATTTTTGAGCCAAACGAACCCAAGACGAGTACGACTTACTTTATATGAAGACAACAAAAATATCGACAAGAGATGTCTGAAAATTTTTCGAACAAAATTGCTTCCTCACCTTTCAAAAGGGCAGAATAATAAAATATAAAGGCATGATAACTGAACCGTTTGTTAAGCGTTGTTCATGCATTAGAATTTTCTAGATGCATTTAAAAATTTTAAATCAGACATTATAAGATGTCAAATATTCACATTAAGTTTTAGCAAAATTTCCAATTTAATCTAAAACCTTTCTTATTTGTGTGCGAGATATTTTGTAAAGAACATTTAAAACGTATATTGCAAACTAGGTAACAAAACACATTTTGTATTCGTATGTTCTGCTCCTTGACTTTCTGATTAAGAACGTGACAACTACAAAATCTAAACTAATACTATGCAGACTCCAAATATTACTGTTAAATAAAGCAATAGTCACCATATTAGCTTGGAAATTTTTGGAATAGTTTGGCATGCAAATCTCCCCAAGTGATTAAGAATTCAGTTCCGAAATCCATATTCTTGGAGGTTCGAAATTAAGTATTGATCGCACCAAACAGACAGTGGGAAAATGCACTCATATCTTAAAATGTTTCACGAAAATCACCTGAAACTTGGAATTTTTGATTCTGGCGAAAGTTTGAGATCTGCATTTGAATCATCTATATACATAAGAATACTTAGGAGAATAGAATATATATAAGAGATTTTACGATTGACTTTGAAATTTAGAATTTTTAGTAGGTTGGTGAGTCAGAGTTGATCTGCTGTTCTTAACAATAGCAAATTTTGCCAAATCAAATTTGGAACTTTTTAAAAAAGAGATTATGGTATCGATTAGGAGGTCGTCATTTGAAAATGGAAAAGTTTCTGCCACATGCTGTAATGGAACGCACAACGTAATGCAAAATATCCAAGGAACGCCTCGTCGAACAAAAATTAAAATATTACTTTATTTTTCGTATCAAAGAATTAAATACAGGAAGTAGAGCAGTGGCTGGCATGCCACTGCTCAACTGCCAAATTGCGTAATTCCACAGGCAGAAGCAAAGTGTTAAGTGACTGAAAAAGTCACCGGAACACAGTAAGCCAACTTAGCGATAGTGCCAGGGGCAAGAAAGAACGGCCGCCAATAAAATCGTCAAATTTTAAAAATTCCACTTAGAAGTTAGAGATAAATCTTTATTAATAAAATTTAAAAGTAGACTTTTGCTAAAATGTGATGGTTAGGAGAGCTTGCAACTCAAGAACTTTACTAGAATTCTTGTGGGAAAATCCTGGGGAGAACGAAGAAACACAACACACGGGCTCCAAGGAAAGAAAAATAACCAACGAAAAAAATCTAAAGTAATTTACAAAAGGGAATTAAGACAGTGTAACGGCCAGGAAGACGGGAATTTAAAAATGGTAAGATTATTAAATTTAGAATAGGAAAACTAAAATAAGAACGAATTAAAAATATGTGAAGAACTGCATCACAGAGACATACGGAACGAATTTATTTGTATTACAGAGTAGAAATGAATATAAATAATACTTGAGAGTAATTATGAGAATACAATGAATATAAATGAGATTCTACGATTGACTTTTGAATCTTTAAATGATTAGTTAGAGCTAAAATTTAAATTTTAAAAAATAGCAAATTGTTCCAAATCAAATTTTGAACTTTAAATGAAGAGATATAGGGTAGAAATTACACATAATCAACATCTATTCATACAGTTTATTTATTTATTTAGGCTGTGCCATAAATTTTCACTGAACTTGGACAAATTATAAAAGTATTTTAAACAACGTGGATCTTCTTTTAAGTATCATTTTTACTTTAAGAAAAATACTATGCTGTATTAAAAATGGGGATCGTTTGTAAACTTGCTAAAAGCCAATACATTCAGAGCTTTGATATTAATTTATACATTTGTGCTA
The DNA here is from genome assembly GCA_038373885.1 of Cheiracanthium punctorium. Lineage (NCBI taxonomy): Eukaryota > Metazoa > Arthropoda > Arachnida > Araneae > Cheiracanthiidae > Cheiracanthium > Cheiracanthium punctorium. The sequence goes on along the minus strand of JAWZYV010014973.1, from coordinate 342,316 downwards.
CTTTCCTTAAAAAAGCAATTTGTGAAAAGATGAGTAAATCAATCACGATCATTTCCTAATAAAACATACTGAAAAAAAAGAAAAGAAAAATAGAAATAAGGACAGGAAATGCATAAAGACAAACGGCAATCAGAAAGACATTACTGGATAAACAGATTTCAGGCGTACGTTGTTCATCGAAAATACATTTAGGCTGAGAAGTTTATTAGTTTTACTGATAAATAGCATACATGTTAATGATAATTAGCCTTAACCAATTGAATTATCCGATTGGTTCTTTCATTGGACAATACCCTCTATGCACCTCCCTTAGGTACGTCCGTATAAATAATGATCAATATAAGAAGTACTTTTGATAAAAATAAATATCAAACAATATTCATTAGAATGATGTTGCTGGCTACATATGATTCTAACATTAATCACAGAAAAACAATAATTTAAACAAAAAAAATACCACTAAATATTCATTTTATTTATAAATGTAGGTAATAAAAAGACTTTTATACAGAAATTTCGAAATAGTAGTAACGAAAACAGCTAACAGATGGCGCTGTAATTGAAGGCGTACATAATGGATTCGCTTCCTTTTTCTCCTGATCTGACTCCTAGTGACTACCTTTTGTGGAGCACATTGAAAAACACTCTCAACCGGAACTATACCAAAACGCTGAACGTGCTTGATTCGTCAATTTGTGCGGCATGTGAATACATCACAGTAGGGACATTACGGGCTGCGATGACGAATTTCATTATTCGTTTGTATTACTACTATTTGTAATCGACAACTCAGCATCTAAAACAACCAGACAGACTATTTAACAGAAACATTTGAAAGTAACCAAATTTGCCGATTGAAGTGTTTATTATTTCCCCATTTTCTTGTAAATTGGAACTAATAACTAAATTGATAAAGAAACTAACTCTGTTTCAGCAGAGAAAAAACGTTAGCAAACACCAGTGAGATTTAATATCGCAAACTGTTTTCGGTAAATATGACGTACCATTATCAGTGTGAGGATACATTCTCGCACTGATAATGGTAGGTCATTTGGCTTCGAATTTTATAATGGCTCTGCTTTAGTTTTCAAATATGGAGTACTCAACATTTAAAAAGTTTTAGATTTAACTTTATCAAGTGATTGTCTGTATATATTAAGAAAGATTTTCAGAATTATATGTACATTACTTTAAAATAATTCTGATAAAATACTTGCAATTTGATGGAAGTTTTATCATGTACCAGGTTTTGTATAGATGGCCTACGGTAAATTTAAAGTATACTAATTCTAAAGGGTTTAAAAAACTTTTCCGGATTAAAAAAAAAAAAAAGGACGATTTTTTTCTTTTTTGGTGGGGGGGGGGGGCGTCGTAAATACCTGCCCCACGGGGCTCGAAAATCATGTCGGCGGCCCTGCCTCTATATATTGAACGGTGGACATTTTGAAAAGATTGTGGTGTGACTTCTAGCAGAGAATGACTTTATACTTAATGATGATAGTCAATCGATTTTGCTGGACAGCGCCATCTGTTAATAGTGGCGCTGTCCTTACAAAAAGGGGGCGGGGTCTAACCCTTCCTTATAGAAAATTTTGAAACATGAAATTAAAAGATATTATCTATGTTGAAAATTAATATAAGTCTTAACATAAAGACTGCGTCCATACCCCCCCCCCCCCCTCAAACTTCTGTACAAATTTTTTACAAGTTACATAATAAACATGCCGTTTTGGGTATTCTTCGATTGACTTTTCTATCTCAGATTTTTAATTTTGGAATGAGGGTGTTGTATTTCCTGGACACCGTATATTAACAGCGAGTATCCAAAAACTAATTTACAATTGAAAACATATGAATTTGACATATTGACTGATAAATATGAAAATAAGTAAAAATAGCGATCAAAGCAGCATTCTAAATTGACCACAGAACGCCATCCAGCTGCACAAATTAATATATACAAGGGACATAAAAAGGAATAATTTCTTAACAGTTTTAAATTATAATAACTTTAATCATATTACTGGCAAACATTATAAAAATAAGTGGTTAGAATGTTACTATTTAATAAATGCCTGACAACAAAGGGAAATTTTTAATGAACAACATACTACAAGACAATAAAACGGACAGAAAAAAATCCCGATCAGAGCTGCATTTTAAATTGAAAAAAAATATAATATACACTTTTTAGAGTGATAATCCTTCAGACCCTCTCCATAGAAGATGGGTAGAAGACATAGAGGCTAGGACACATCCTATCAAGGTAACAATAATAACAATAAATCATGTTGCTCGGAACAATCAAAGTTTTTCCGATATTGGTCTGATGTTGGTCATTGCAAATTTATGTACAGTTATGTTTATGTAAGTTGTCGATTTCACAGATCCACATGAAAATATAGAGCAATTGAAAACAACACATTATCAATTAAATATCTCTCAGAACTAACTGAAAATCAGTCAGTTCTGTGATTACCAAATCTTATTATACTACAAATTATAAAATCTCAGCATACAAAATTTAAACGCACTTTGATTTGTTAAGTTGACACAAATATATTAAGGAGCTGTTGACAAAAGCCATAATTTGGCTACGAACTAATCCGACGTTGATCATTATAAATTTATATACAGCTAAAAAAGTAATACATCAGTCAAATATCGTTTTAAGATGCTGAAAATCATTTTTCACTAATTGAATACATTAAAACAGAGCCACTGAAGAAGCATCATAGTTTGGCAAATTAGTTAAAGTATTTCAAGTTGCTCTATAAATATTTATTTAAAAGAATTTTTAATTTAAACAAGCTTACTTATGAGTACAGAGAAACTGCAAAGCAATCGGAGAATGTAGTAGGGCAATTCCATTGTGAACAGCGCAGCATATATAGTAAATATATCTATATATATTTTAATGATCGATTTTTACGAAATCAATTTTAGAGTACTTTTTCAGCTTTATAGTATGTATCAAAGGACACAAATAAGGACACAATAGTTTAATTTAAATTTTTGTAAAATAATGTACATTTTCGGCTTGAGCTGACACAATAGACACTATTTTGATTATTTAACATCTGTGACCAATAATCTGATGGTCACAGGTCGCAAATAACCAAAATGATCAACATTTAACTATGAATTAAGAAAAAAAAATATGCTATATTTCTGAACGTATAATGCACGATTCAAAGCTCAAAAAAGGTTTCTTTAACCACATATTTTAAATAATCCGTTATCAAAACGCTTTTTATTTTTAATTTATATCTTAACCTAATGCTCAGTTAAATAATTACAGCCGTTCACTAAATAGCTCCTAAATAACTAAAATGACCAGCATTTAATTGAAAAAAAATCTTTATTTCTAAACGTATCATGCATGCTTTTAAAGTTCAAAAAAACTTTCTTTAACTATATTTTTTAAACAATCATATTTTTTATGATTGTTTTGATTTTGTGATTTAATTGTTATGATTTAACTATATTATTTTTTTGATTGTTATGATTTAACTATATTTTTTAAACAAATGTTTTTTCTTTTTAACTTTTATCTTGACCTAATGTTCAATTAAATAATTACAGCCGTTTATTTAAAAAAAAAATATGGAAAAAAAGATACCACGACACGCGAGTAAATCAACAAACAGCGCGGAAAACAACAAAACATCATCCACTTTCCACTCACCTCCACAGAGGAGATTTATCCCAGAGAGAAGAGAAAACGCACGTGGTGGGACGCCTACTACAACAACAATCTCTCCCTCATCCAGCGAAGTACTTGCACCATCCGACTACAACGACCGGCACCAGCGAGCAACATTCTGTGAACTGAAGCGGGCAGGCAGCACTCGGATTCGAGTGCGAGTTCACGGGGAAAGTGAAGCAGGGCCGAATGCGGTTTTTTTCATTGTCAAATCGCACACGAGGGTTAGTGGAAAACATTTGCCGGGGTAGGCCGACCTCACAGCGATTGTTTGGGATTAGCGGATGGTTGACAGACAATTTTTTTTTTTTTTTTAGTTTTTCCCCGTTTTTTGCTCATTGTGAAGAGAGTTTTTGGCCGAAATTTTTGCATCGAAATATCCGTTTTTGTGTAATGCGAAAGTGTTTTTTAATTGGATTCATTTAGAGTTTTTTCTTCTTTTTATTCCCAGATGCATTGCAGTGTTTGTGTGAACTGGGTTTTGAGAGGGGGTAAAGACTTTTTTTTTTTCTTTACAGGTTAGTTAAAACGCATTATATTCATAACCTAGCGAGGATTTTTTTTTTTAATACAAAATAAGAATTTCCCCTTTTAACCATACTGTGTCCTAGGGATGGACGCGAGACGAAAAATAGGAGTCTTGCGTCTCGCAAAATAGCCTAAAAGCTTTGTCTCGTCTCGCAAAAATCCCTATATCGTAATGTTAAAAATCTCTGTCTCGTCTCGCAAAAAAGCTGTAAATCTCTCTCGTCTCGCAAAAAAGTCGTCTCGCGTCCATCCCTACTGTGTCCAGTGTAGTATATATAGAACGCAAAAAAAAAAATTAAAAATTAACAGTTTTACTCTTGGTCACAAATTTTTGTAAGTGTTATTTGATTTCCCCATCCATTAGCTCACAAGAATTAAATTCTATTTAAACAATATGCTTAAGATGACAAAATAGGGTACGTAAAAATTTCACTTTCATACATATTTTTGAAAGAAAAAACACCAATAGCTCACACAGTTCATGTTAGAAATTTATCTTTTACAGCAAGTATCGGCGAAAATTAGAGAATGGGATGATAACAATCTGGTCACAAGTGGGTAAATGGTAGTTCATGCATCGTTGGACAATTTCGGCTAAACACATTTCAGTTTCCAGGGTAATACGAGTCCTTAATTTGCTAAAATTCCGAACTTTTAAAAATTTCTCCTAAAATGTCCTACCATTTGCGTTACTCTGAGAGATTCTTTTCCGTATTTTGTAATGAAAACAGGACCACTTTTAATACATCGGACAATTTTAGGATAGTATTTTGAAAAAGAAAGAATTTCAGCAAATAGAGGACTCGTACGAACCCTGGATCGTTTCGAAAAAGTATTCTACTGTAAGTCAAATTTCACATATAAGTTTTATATACAAAGAATTGCCCTCTCCCCAGACGAGTGTATGGTTTTTCGGTTCGTTTACCGTTGACACGTATATGCTTGTGCTTGTCCATTCCATGTGCTAATATAATTTGTGAAATAAAGATGAACTTTTACTGGCGGTGGGGTGGGGAAAGAACTAAGATAAAGGCTTTACAGAATCACAGGCCTTGATAAACATCCTTACTCAAATCACAAGAGAGCAATAATAACGCAAGAAATGATGGTGTTTACACAGGACAGGATCCTCAGATAATGAAAACTTCCCGTGAGACTTGGAAACTGCGTCAATATTCACACTAGACGGACGCATCGATGATTTATTTAGAAACATAAATGAATTGCGACGGAATAAAATTTGTTCTGAATTACTAAAGATTTATTTTTTAAAGTTATTTTTTAAGCACTGTAAATTAAATTGTCTTAACTATACCTTGTAAATTACTATGAATATCGTTATGTCCATTAAAGCAATTACACATAATAAAGAATTCGTAATATTTAATGTTTTTTTATGAATTTTTGCATCTTGTTTATAAATATAGCCAGACTCAAAAAAATTAATGTGGGAGGGACACGAAACGAAAAATATGCCCATCTCGTGGCACGAGACAGCCGCAAAGCTTTCTCTCGTCTTGCAAAATCCCTATATAAAGATAGAAACGACTATCTCGTATCGCAAAAAAGCATATATATTTGTCTCGTCTCGCATCCATTCCTTTTAATATCGTATGAGATTTTAAATGTTTACTTTGGAGATGAATGTCATTTATAAGTTAAAATTTCAGAATTTTTGTTTGCTTTATAATGCAAATTACTTCACATGCTTAATTTTCAATTTTATAATAAGGTGGATAGCAAATATTATTTTTAGAGTTCGTGGAAAAACATTTCTTTAATTAAAATTGAATAATTAAGGTAATGTGGTCGTATAAAAACCCCTTATAAATACAATAATTTAAGTCCTTTAATCTGCTCCCATGCTTTATTCACTAAATATGAGCTTCAAAATAAAATTTTAATATGTTTAAAAATGGATTTTAAGAAAAAAATGTTTGTGTAGATACACAGAAAAATTAAAAAATACTACTAAAATATAGCAATAATAAATACTTACCTTTATTTATAAGTCTTTCACAAACTCAATCAGAATGATACACCTGTAAAAAATAAAAAAAACAAAAATCATTACACGAATCTACAACTATTTACAATTTAAGTCAAATGAAGTAAACTTATATATTAATCTATATGCAAAAATAAATAAATAAAATACAGTAAAGTAAAAAAGCAATTTTTCCTTTAACCAGTTATATTTAATAGCATGTTCAGTGCTTTATATTTTAGCTGCATTAGAACAGTGCATTGCCAGTTACATGCCATTACACCTATCCACAACAAAACTAGCTTTGCAGGGGGCTTGGAAAATGTCGCAGAAAGAGCAATATTTCATGTGGCAGAATACTTTGCAGGAGTTCTGAATTATTCGATTTGCTTGGTGTTTGCTTATGTCATGAAAAATTGATGTCGGTCTTGTACTCGGAATTATTTCTGCTGCATTATAGCCATGATTAAGTTCCTTGCATAACTTTATCGCAGGGCTTCACGTCATAAATCAAAGAAAAGAATAATATGAAATGTCAGTGAAGTCGTTTGTATAAATCATGAGTGAATGCAAGAAATATATATCAGCATTCACTGATGTTATTTCTGTGCATACCTTGATTTGTTTTTTTTTGACTTTTTAATAAAATATAACTTTCTTGAAATGTAAATATTTTCATGCCAACATTTTCAATTTGATGGCCTAGAAGTATTTCAAGCCATAAGCATTAGAGGTTCGTGAGTTAAGAATTTTTCAATTTTTTTTTCTTGAATGATATATATATGTATTTAGACAATAGAAAAGAACTTATATATGAAAATTTAAAAGATTCGAGATATAAAGTGACAGTTAAAAGAAAATATCTATTTTTTATTTATGGAAAGTTTTATTGAAAAAACATATTATATAAAATATATGAATGATTAAAGAGTAATTAAATAAGAATTAATTTGTTTAAATTTATGTGTGTGGATCAGCGGTAAAGGTGGGCCAGCAGCTTGGAAGTTAATCTGTAAATTTCATATTATATAAAAAATATGAATGATTAAAGAGTAATTAAATAGGAATTAATTTGTTTAAATTTATGTGTGTGGATCAGCGGTAAAGGTGGGCCAGCAGCTTGGATGTTAATCCATTTATGCCTAGCGTCCCTTTTTTAATTGCGACGGCAATTTCGCTATCAGTCGAAAACGTTATTTATTTTTCCTAGATTTTATTCACGAGTATAGAGCCTCAACTCCACAAAATATTTTAACATGATCCAGTAGGATGTTGACATTTTTGTTTTTATACATAATGATTTTAAAAGAAATCATCCCTTCTTCAAGAAATTGACATCAGAAATTTATCTAATATTGCTGGCATTAGCTAAAATCGAAGAAAGTCGCAAAATTATCTGGGCACAAATGGGTTAACTCATTAGCAATTTTCTATTTCCATCACAGTCACCAATTTATGTTAATTCCTGAAATGTTAAATAAATTTCCGACATTTTGGGGTGTGGAGATTGCAACTCTTTCTCTCAAAAAATATGAATAAAGCAGTGAAAATATCACTCTTCACTTCGTTATCGTTCTGTATTTTATGGGAATCAAATCCAATTTCAAGAAATAAGAATATACATTAATTCTTATGTATTTTTGCGACCGATAATTCTTTCGAATATCCACAAAAAAGAATGCCGGAAGTTAATCGGCCGTATTCACCAAACACTTCACACGTGTATTAATCCTGAAACGCATGTTATAGTCATCCGTAAGATATCTTACCGATGACTTTAACACTCGAGTTTGGTTTAATCCCGTTTCCAGTGTTTGGTGAATACGGCCGAATGGGTTAAAGTGCAATTTTCTGTTGTGAGGGCACAGAATGATCTTGATTTGACAGCTGATTGCAAAAATAGTCAAACATCAGTCAATTTTCCCTTCATTTCTTCACGAGTAATAAAATTTTCACACAAAAAAAACCTTGGAAATAATAAAGTGATGTAAAACCCCTTATTTTTTCATACAGATTCTGTTTTAAGAAGAGCTACCAACTGCTATGTCAGAAATATATTTAATATGCTGGTATGAACCAGAAATTGAGGAATGTGATACATATTGGTGAATAAATAAACAAATAAATAAATAAATGGTAACAAAACAATTGTATTTTTTATTGAATGATGCACTTTTATGAAGAACAATCTTTTATTTTGAAGTATAGGAAAGAATACGGACACATTTATATTCGGACAAACATATGGGACGTACTTTTTAAGTGCATGCACAGTTATTAACCTAGAAAGAATTTGAGTCCTCCCCCCCCCCGCAATAAAAAAAATTAAATAAAGTGAATTCAGATTTTAAAGACTTTATTTATGATGAATGATTTAATTTTTTGTAGAATAGTCTGTTATTGTATCATTAATGCAGGAAGTTTAACTTCAAACATAACATTTTAATATTTTAATACATGTTGGTGCTGTGTCCACAATAGGTCTAAAGTGGAAGAAAGGTGGTCCACACGACCTTGACGATATCGAGGCATTTATCGTAATCAAGATTTTAATAAATCCTTATAAATAAAAATGAAATTCTGTTTGTTTGTTTGTTTGTTTGTTTGTTTGTTTATTTGTTTGTTTGTTTGTTTGTGGATTTGATTCGTATACAAATCCACAAAAATGGACCTATCAGCCTGAAATTTTGCACAGATATGTAAAATAATATAGAATAAATGATAGTCCACTTTAAAACTTTGAAAGTCCACCCGTTCCCGGAATTTAAGAGATTTTTTATGTTCTCCACGCAAAAAGCTTTCCGTAATTGTAACCCCTGTAGTGAAAAAAGTGTGAAATAAGGATCGTGGTTGCCATGTGTGGCGATTTTGCCGAATAAAATGTTTTAAATTCTCAAAGTAAAAATAAAAGAATAATAATGATTTTTTTTTGTTAGTTTATATTCGTAAGGTTATTTTTTTAAAATTATAATATCGTGTGCATGGGAAATCGGAGCAGGAATGAAATGTTTTATACGCAAAACAATAAGAATTGAAGATTTCCGAGGCTAATATGTTAAAATTTTTTAGTTTGGCGAAAAAATAAAATGGCTCAGATGCCAAGAAAGTGAATTCTAGCGGTTTGCACTGTTTCCGGCTTGGAATTTACTGAGAGCTTAAGGAAACGGATTTTTGAAAACAAGTGCAAAGGTTTTATTAGAATACAGCATTAAATTTTAATGATCCGTGCGGAAATAATGCAGTTATTAAGGGATTTCAAGCGATCTATCTTCAGCATTCTCGCCAATTGAGTGCATTGATTTTAGTTGGGGGAATTCCGCCAAATTTCAGATAATTGAAATCTTCGCATATAGTAAATCGGAGTAACGATGAATAAAACATGTTATAGTTGATAATTTAAAAAATGAGGCTATATTAAGGGATTCCACTTTTCAAAAAAATGCCTGGCGGTCGCACCATTTCCCATTTTGATTGCTGCTAAGTCAATGCTTCGAATGATTCCCTGAAAAAACTCTTGCAAAATGGCGTATATTGGCACTTTGGCGAGGCTTAGATTTGAAACTGGATTTTATTTGAGACTGGTATCTATATTAATAAAACAATGTGTGTAAACTGTTTGTTTGTCTGTGTCTCGCGTAGCTCGCAAACGGGTGATCGTAGACCTACCAATTTTTGAAAGGAAATTCTCCATGACAGGTCCCGACACACCTCGAAGCGATTTTTTCAAAATTCGAACTATTTTAGGAAATATCGATAAAAACGTATCGCAAAAGGCTAATTTTTGCTTTCCGCCATTTCGTAATTGTAACCACACAGTGCATTAAGCGACAATTAAGCTTATCTAGGCTGCCACATTCGGCAGTTCATTAAATGATTCAGACTCTTGAAGTAAAAATAAAAGAATAACGATTTTTTTTTATTTTGACTAGATTATTTGTAAGGTTGTTTTTAAATTAAAATATCGTGTGCATGTGAAATCAGAGCGGGAATAAAATGATTTATACTCAAAAGAAAAATCGAATTTGGAAATTTTCCGAAAATAAATGTGCAACTTTTTAATTGGTCGAAAAATAAAAGGGGTTGATGTGCGATTTTAAGGAGGATTCTAACGCTTGGCGCTATTTATCGTAATTTAATAGTCTGCTATTTGGGTTATGAATACACCTGCGTATAAGTTGTTGAAATTTTCATTCCGTTGGAATTGTGCATTTTTCTGAGCAGCTTTATTGCATCTATTTCTAATATATTACATCCAGAAAAAAGGATGTTAGAAATATCAATTTTAATTTTGTTTAATCACACTCATGAATAATGATACACTTTCCAACTTAATAAAATAAGGAACGAAAATAGGGAAGACCTATGGATTATAACTCTTTTTATATATAGCACTTTAGTGCGTATTTAAAATCTGAAAGTGTGTCAGATTTTCTATGATTCTAGCGCTTGGCGCAATTTAATGAGAGGGTATTTTTAAAAACAAGCGTAGGTTATCTTATAAATAAAAATGAAATTCTGTTTGTCAATTTGTTGATTTGGGTAGTATACAATTCCACAAAAATGGACCTGTCAGCCTGAAATTTTACACAGATATATGTAAAATAATATAGAATAAATTATAGTCCACTTTAAAACTTTGAAAGTCCACCCGTTCCCGGAATTTAAGAGATTTTTTATGTTCTCCACGCAGAAAGCTTTATGTAATTGTAACCCCTGTAGTGAAAGTGTGAAATAAGCATCTTGGTTGCCATGTGTGGCGATTTTGCCGAATAAAATGTTTTAAATTCTTAAAGTGAAAATAAAAGAATAATAATGATTTTTTTAGTTTATATTTGTAAGGTTATTTTTTTTAATTATAATATCGTGTGCGCATAAGAAATGAGAGCAGGAATGAAATGTTTTATACGCAAAACAATGAGGATCGAAGATTTCCGAGACTAATATGTAAATTTTTTTAGTTTGGCGAAAAATAAAATGGCTGATAGGCCGATTTTTAGAAAGTGAGTTCTAGCGGTTTGCACAGTTTTAGGCGTTTTGGCGCAATTTACTGAGAGCTTAAGGGAATAGCATTTTTGAAAACAAGTGTATAGGTTTTCTTAGAATACAGCATTAAATTTTAACTATCCGTGCAGAAATAATGCAGTTATTAGGGCATTTCAAGCGATGTAGCTTCAGAATTCTCGCCAATTGAGTACATTGATTTAACTTGGGGGAAATCCGTCAAATTTCAGAAAATTGAAATCTTCGCATTTAGTACATCGAGGTAACGATGAATAAAACATGTTATAGTTGATAATTTAAAAAATGAGGCTGTATTAAGGGATTCCACTTTTCAAAAAAATGTCTGGCAATCGAACCATTTCCCATTTTGATTGCTGCTAAGTCAATGCTTCGAATGATTCCCTGAAAAAACTCTTGCAAAATGGCGTATGCTGGCACTTTGGCGAGGCTTAGATTTGAAACTGGATTTTACTTGAGACTGGTATATATAATAAGACGGGTGATAGATAAAAATGAATGTTGGTATGTGTGTAGGAGGTTGAAAAACTCAGCACCGTTTCACCGATTACCAGGAAATTTGGTTCACCTAAGTCTTTTATCATGGAGAAAGCTTTTATGCTATACGTTTTCTTCTAACTTGCCACTAGGTGGCGCAGCAGAACGTCGAATTCTATTCCGTTTAGCCGTTTGCTATGCGAATATCGTCCAACCCATTTCGATGAAATTTGGTACAAACGGATATTAGAACACGGAGAATATTTTTCACTATCCATTTTGCTGTAACTTGCCGTTAAATGGCACTGCAACGCATCAACCTCTATACCGTTCGACTGATCGGCATAAAATTTTTTATACTTACACATTTGAGCACTAAAAATATATTCTAACTGTGTTCCTTTTGATGTTACTCACCATTAGATGGCACTGCAATGCATTATTGTTTTAACTCGGCACTAGATGACCCTGCAGCAGGCCAAATTACTGACCATTCAAACGGTCGCTATGAAAATCAGTATACATAGCTATTTCAACAATGAGAATATACTTTATATTATTAAAACGTAGTTTGCTATTATATTTATAATAATTTACCTTTTACCCGAACACTGTTTGAGCGGACACTTTGTGCTTAGACTGATATTAAATAATCTCGTGTTAAATGGAAGGGGAAGAAATCATGCGCTCGTTTATTCCCTATTGATTAGAATCTGAAGCAAATTTCTTCAAATGAAGTGAAAAAGTAAATTCTGAAATTTACAGAATAAAATAGAGTAAACAGTGTTTCGAGAAATATCTAATTTTGTATTCATTAACCGTACAAACTGGTATGTCTAATACTTTACGGCAGGAACTAAACTCTCCTATTTTAAAATAACACTCTTGGAATTAAATTATCCTCCGGGTAAGAATTTGATCCTGACTTGCTCACAGCAAACCTTTACGTCTCATTCCAGAGACACAAAAGCTATCTTAACCATCTAAATGAAACCGATATCTCCTACAAGTTAAATCCGATTGTTTAATTAGAAACGAAGCCCCCTTTCAGAATCGCATTTCTTTTCCCATTGTTCGAGAAGAAATGAGAGGAAAAGTATTTTCATCAGTGGAAACAAACACGTTCGATTTCTTTGTTATAGGGGTAAATTAGCTCGCCCTAGGATGCCTCGAGAAACAAGTGAACGTAAATAAAATGAAGAAGAAATAAGACAGCATTCTTTGTTTAATGAAGCTTAGCTGTCTGAAGAGAACGCAGCCTTCAGAACGCTGGAGAGACAAAGAATTATACTGGCTAATAAAAGCGATCACTTGTTGCCATTCGGACGGCAGAAATTTCGACCCAACGACAAGCAATTGAATCATTGGTTACGCCTTGTTAACTAGGCATTGTGTGTTTGCTTTTGAAATGCCCGGAGACGAAAAAGGAAGAGCTTCTTGGATCAATATGAACCTTCAGATATCGGGAAAAAATGGGTGTACTTTATCGGGGAAAAACCCAAGTAGAGAAAGAGCTGCAACCTTAAGGCGTTTTCAGAGTATTTTACGATAAGCAAAGCCTGCTCAATGTTTTGTATTTTATGGTAAACGGAAGAATAAAGGCTGAAATATATGCGCATGAACTGATAATTTTTTTTTCAATAATTATGCTATTACTGAAGAGAAAACTACGTAACACAAAATACATTTTTTATAAAAATGTAATGATCCTCTGAGCGTGAAGGAAAATGACAAAAATGTAAAGTTGTTTTTATGCTACATCAATTTAATGCATTTTTAACACGTTGTAAAGTAAATTAAGAAAAAAAAGGAGTAAATTTCAATGAGAAAAATGAGTTGAAAATGGAGAATTCTACAATTGCAAATGAAATAAATGCTGATTAATCTGGCATCTATATTAAGAAATTCACATACATGCTAAATTTTGCATTCTTAGCTTCAGTAGTTTTGACCAATGAAATACTGACCTACGTAAAAGCGGCATGACATTCCAATTCCCCAAATATGTAGAATCAGAAAATGAACGTCGATCACAAAATCTTAAGTTTTTTTCCTTTCATCTCTTGTTTATGTAGACAGTAACTCACAGTGCGCCTAGATATTTGAGTGTCTGTATCTACTACAAAATCTTTACAGTCAGAATTGTAACTTGCTAACATACATTTGTAATTGGTCGACAAATAACATTTAAAAAGTCTGCTTGGTAAGTATCCAGCCTTAACCCGGAAGTCTACGTGCATTTGGAATCTTTAAAAATTTCATACAAAGCTTTTACTCCCTTTTACACGCTTAAAAATCGAGACAAGTTTGTCCGATTTTAAATCTTTCAGAGCTAATTTAGTTCCTTCGGAGCGAATTTAGTTCTTTTTTCTAAGCATGTAGACATGAGCTAATATCTTTCTTGCCTCCACTCTCCCATTCGCACACCACTTTATCCAAGTAGAAAAAATGTCAAATGTCGACATGCTCTAGCTTACACCGGTAAAAGTTGTATCCAAACGTTCGTATGGTCCTTGAAATTAGAGGTTGAAGCACTCCCTTGGGCCCCTTTTCTAGACAAAAGTGAGAGGAGCAAAACTTTACCCAATTTTGTGTATCAAAGTTGAATATTTTTGAACTGCGTAATAATAATGAACTTTAGCTACTAACCAACTACTTTTTATTGCTCCACTCTCCGAATCAGTATCAATCACCGTATTCTGGTTGTATATTCTGATTTTCCTGTATATGCTACAAAAGGTCGGTTCAGCGGACTTCCCAAACTTTTGTAAACAAAATTTATTGTCGATTAAATTTATATAAAAGAGCATTTCTGATAAATTAAAAGAAATATCATATTAATTCAAATACTAATTTCCAATTTTGCTTTATATCTGGTGTAAAAACTGTACAAATTTTGAGTTACAAATCATTCTCTCAGCTAGAGAGAGATGCAGTCTTTAAAACTTTTTACATTTAGAATTAGATTTTTTAAAAATGATTAATACTTAATTTGTTATTAAGCAAATACTTTTCAAAATAAACCTCTAACAAATACATAAAGAAACAAAGGAATGTCTCTAAGTATCTTATTCATGACATGTTACATATTTTCTCTACCTCATCTCTTAATCTTATAATATCTGTACGACCTTAACCACTTTTATCAGTTAGTACATCAACAATTAAACCAATTGGGAATAAGTAAATTTAGCAACTAACATAAAATATCAAGTTGACACTAAAGTAATTACTCATACAGAAATTAAACTTTTTGAAGAAAAGACTGTTAGCAGCTATTGTTTACAAAACATAAAAGTATAATAACATCTGTCACAAATATATTCATATGAAATCGCGAACTCTATTTTCATCTCATCTAATTAGCCTGAGCCAAGCACGTGTGCGTGTACAAACATAGCAAACATTTCGATGTCATCCGTATCAAAGCCAGCAGGCTGATGAAGAGATATGCAGAAATTGAAATAACCCCTTTCACTGCGCTGCTTTATCAAGGAAATCTGCCGGAAAAGTTCAGCGATACCTGAGAACGTGAACTTTCCGTACTTTATATGCAACAGACGGCGATGATGCTTGTTAGAGGTTGTTAAATAATGATGAAGTATTCTCCGCAAATGCTTGTCACTTTCAATATTTCAGACACAGTGTACGATTACAAGTGGTGACACGACGTATAAGTCATGTGCCAGCAAAGCATTGATTAGGAATCATTTTACAGCATATCTGTACTTCAAACAGTAGTCAATTTTTATAGAACTATATACATATCAGGCTTTGTTTATGTGCCCCTGTAAAACAGCTTTGAATGACATGCATAGTGTTACATTAGAAGAATACAGATTGAACTTCAATAACCTGTATCAATTTTAAATTATTTGAAACATGAAAGAAGAAATTTTGAAAAAAAAATCAACGAGCTCATTTTTTTACTCCTATAAAAGGAATTGTGAACTATTTTCGATATTGAACCTACTGCACTAAACGCCATGGATAATGTAATCATATTTACAGACATTAAAACATCAAGCAATTTCCAGAAATATTCAATTTTTTCAGATCATACAAAGGAGCTTGAATTGCTTCTTGCTGAATACGGTAGCACTTTTTTATTGCATGGAGAATCTTTGATGATTTTGGCAAGTTGTAATTTTTAGAGATTATGAGGAAATAAGATTTTACTGTATAATTATTTTTCATTAAAATATATATTCAGAGAAAAAATTACAAAAATGCATTTCTAAAGAGTTATTCTGGATTTATTCTCCCCAGTCTTTATGTTTTGTCCGAATTTAATTCTTATATTATTCATCTTTAAATATTTTTCTTTTTATTTGTAGTTATCTGATTCCTCTATTTTTAAGTAATTCTGTTTAGTGTTGCTGATACATATAATTTTCACTGGTTCTCATCTATTTCTTACAAGTAAAATACAGTTTTATTCTTTTTTTATAGTGATGAATATATTTTAAAGAGTAGTATAACCGGATAATTAATACTAAACCTTCAATAATAGTACCTTGCGAACAAGTATGTTTAATTTAGTTTTCAAATTGGTACCATGCTTAGAAGCTCGGAAGTTTTCTTTTACAATAGCTATAATTTTCTTTTACAAATGCTAACGAAACTTTAAAACGAAAGTTCTTTAAACTGACTGAAAGTTCAGAAACGAAAGTTCAGAAAAAAATCTTTCCTCTGCAATTGAAAATTTTTGTATACATAATTTCTAGACAAATGCGAATTTGTTCATTTTTAACTGTTCCAAAGCTTTGATGAAGGAACAAAATTATGTTTCCCGGTAACTGACTATTATAAGTAAAAAAGTTATAATCTGTAAAAAATGCTGAAAATACTTTAATAATCTCTACTATATGTTCCTGCAAGTTATGAAACTTATCAAAAAAATCCCAAATATACTTTTGTTCAGCAAAATTGGATGAATGAAAATATATTGGTAAACCTTTTACACAATTAACTTTGTTTATGAATATTTCACAACATGCGTTATTAAAATTTTGATTAAAACATATTATTATCTGGAGTTCGAAGACTAGATTTAAAAATATATTTTCTGTGACAAAAAGCATTCTGTCGGTGTTTTAGCCGATTTGTGGACTGTATTTAAATAATAAAAACTATTTAAGTATAAACGAAATTTATTAACGACATTTTTAAACACTTTTTTTTTTTTATAATACGCTCCGAAATGAGACGTTGGTGCCAAAATTCAATCTTTTATACTTAAAACCAGTGTTGCCACAACGGCATTATGAATTAACAATTATAACGTCATAATTGATCGTTGCTAGGCGTCAACAGTCGGCTTCTCACATTTTTTTTCGTGAGACTTCACAAATGAACTTTACGCGATACTTTTCAGTTAAAAGGCATTTCCTGTTATTGAATTTTATATTATCAAACTCTGACAAATTTTAATGGGGCTAACTTGAAATTAGGAGATATTTTCCCGATACCGCATAAATATTGGTTTCTAATAATGCAGAAAAATTTTTGAAGCACCTTCCTCAAGGACACTACTTTTTTATTCAATTTTTCCAATATTCCTTTAAACTATTTTTTCTCCTTTTATTGCGATCAGGAGGATATTTTGCATTTTGTTTGAATAAACATTGAAGTAATTTTTTTCTTTAACTTTCCGTTTCTTAGTGTATGTATTTGTCTATCTAACTGCAGAAAATATGAAAAGAAGCCGAACTATGCTTTATGTACTTAGCAGTAACTTTTGTAAATGGAACTTTTCCATTTCACTGGTGCAAATCTCGACATGTAGGCTTTATTGGCGACAACAGACAGTGTACACATTACCAGATGACTGCTTTTATATTTCGCCAGAGGAAATCTCGTCAAGCAGACATTATATATACAAAGGATCAAAGAAAGGAATATTAATGTGAAAAAATAGTTTCTTTTATTTGATTTTACTGTTTCCAAAAGAATTATTTCCTGACCCCAAAACAGTTCTAACTGTTAAAACGGTACAATAAAACATTGTCGTTTCAAAAACATATCCCTAACCTGCCACTAAGCGTTGTAAGTGTCTGTATATTGAATACATATGTATTAATATATATTTAAACTTAATTTTATGGACTATTAATAATTAGAAAGCAAGTTGATATAGAAAGAGAAGTAATAATAAATTTCAGTGTACTAATTTTTATAGTGTATTGGGCAAGTCATTTGATTAATGAAACATTTCACTTTAATCAGTCTTCAATTTCGGATTGCACACGTGGAGCAAAATAATTAACTTTGGAAGTTCCTTTTGTGATTTGATTCGACTGCGAATGTATGCATCTCTGGTTTCTGCTCCACATATTACCAGTAATGCGTCTGTTATTAATATCAAATGCTTTTGTACAGTTTGAGAAAGGCAAGGAAGCTTCTTTATTTCTAATTTTGAACCATTTCATATCTTACTTGCTTTGTTTTTGTCATTGAAGTTTGTGGTAGCAGGTGATTTGCCAGGATTGTTCCTGCGAAACACCCAAAAATATTTCTCTACTTCAAAACGTAAATTTGGAAGATAAAATTATCGCATTTCCCCTTCCAGTCAGTTTTGCTTGCTTTCAGTATTCTTCTGTGACAAAAGTTTTCGAATATGTAATCGTTCATCTAACAGCATTTCTAATAGATTGTTTTCAGAGTGCGCAAAATAAGAGTTCCTGTGTATTACTTCGTGAAAGATTGATTTAAAATCGTATGGCAACAATAAGTTTTTATTAAAAAAACATTCACTGCAGATCTCGCTCTCCATCAGCACTTATCACGGCAAATTTTTCGTACGTTTCCAGACATTTTCCTGCTGTAAAGGATTACTGATGTGGTCAATCTTCTGAAACAGATGACGAAGAAGTCTTACATTAGTAAGCATGCAATAAACATACAAACCGGCGTATTTTATGGCCAATAAAGATTTCAAGCCGCCTAAATGCGCCATTTTTCTTTTCAACGTTGAAGTTCCCTCCATCACATACGAGAACAACCAATTCTGAAAGTGTAATCCCTTTCTATGTAACGAAGTTGCAGATGCTTATGTAATAACCACTCAAGAGCCTAAATTTGGAGACTCGTGTCCTACACGTAACATGTTACATGAACAGAAAAAGGTTTCGACAACCAAACAGTATGGTCTTCCTCAGTGATAGTCGTATATAAAGAACTTCAATGATGTATGCGCAAACTGAAAGTAGCATTTATAGTTCTTTACAATGGCACAAATTGAAACTCTCTTAAATCTTAATATATATATAAAATGCTAATGTTCGTTTGTAAAGACAGGGTTTTCTCTATCACCACCAACTCGAATTAACTTCCCGTTGGGGCGATAAATACCCCTTGACCTCACGGTGAAAGTAAGGGAGTTTGATCGTGGTGGGTGAAGTGGGTGGTTGTGGGAGACGAAAATCTGAATCTTAATCTTAATATATATATAAAATGCTAATGTTCGTTTGTAAAGACAGGGTTTTCTCTATCACCACCAACTTGAATTAACTTCGGTAAATATTCCTTGATAGACCCCTTACTCCCCTTACTTGAAGTCCCTTACTTCAAGTAAGGGAGTTTGATCGCGGTGGGTGAAGTGGGTGGTTGTGGGTGGCGAAAATGTGAAAAAATATATATTTGTCTTTTTCTAACTCAAAAGAACTTCTGAAAAGTTCTAAAAATTCCTGGAATGATCTAGAAAACTCCAAAATGTGTGCAACTGTTACAGTCAATCTAGAATGTTCTAGGAGGTTCTAAAAATTTCTAGAAAGTTCTAGAAAGTTCCAAAACGTGTGAAACCGTTCAAATCGATTTAGAACGATCTAGAACGTTCTAAAATTTTCTGGAATCATGTAGAAAGTTCCAAACTGTCTGCAACTATTAAAAACAATCCAGAATGTTATGGAAAGTTCCGAGAAATTTCTTGAATGATCTAGAAAGATTCAAAATGTCTGCAACTGCTAAAATCGGTATGGAATGTTCTAGAAAGTTCTAAAAATTTCTGGAATAATCTAGAAAGTTCCAAATTGTGTGCAACTGTTAAAATCGATATGGAATGTTCCTGAAAGTTCTAGAAATGTCTGGTCGAGTGAAGATCAATTGCGATGGGTGATTGTCATTCGGAAATTTTATAGCATACTGCTTCGCAGCCTCTCGCTTATTCCGATGAAATTCTCCGTAAAGTAACACCATTTCAGTGTATTCATTAGTATTAAAGATTGTCTTTCGTTTTTTATACTCAATAAGCTACGAATTCAAATATCATGAACTTTAGACAAGCACTAAAAAAGTAATTTAAACAACAGTTTTTCAACTCCAATAAAATATTAAAATGTAATGTTTATCGTCTGTTTCCATATCAGCAGGAATACTTTCTATACACCGCATGTTTAATGGTCGAATAAGTCTCTCAATATCTAAGATAGAAATCTAAATTATCTACGTTAAAAATGGATCCTTAAATATCTTTTATACCATTAAACATGCGCTGTATTTTAACCCGAGCAACGCCGGGTTTTGCTGCTAGTATATATATAAAATGCTAATGTTCGTTTGTAAAGACAGGGTTTTCTCTATCACCACCAACTCGAATTAACTTCCCGTTGGGGTTATAAATACCCCTTGGTCTCACGGTGAAAGTAAGGGAGTTTGGTCGCGGTGGGTGGAAGTGGGTGGTTGTGGGTGGCGAAAATGTGAAAAAATATATATCTGTCCTATTCTAACTCATGAGAACTTCGGAATTTCAACTCCAATAAAATATTAAAATTTAACGTTTATCGTCTGTTGCCATATCAGCAGGAAAACTGAATCTCCAGCAATTATCGTCTGCGAACCATTTTACCTGATACAAATTCAAGTTACTTTAACAAGTGAAAAAGAACAAATTATTTGAATATTCTAGAGTGTTCTGATGCCAGCAATTTCGATGTGTTATGTTATATAAACCGAAATTCCGTGACTTTTCGTCAGTTTGATCGTGTTAGCAGTCGAGTAAATATTAACTGAAATTAAGAGTGAACAGTAATTAAACAAATTCAAGTCATTTTGACAAATGAAAAAGAGCAAACTATCTGAATATTCAAGAGAGTTCGTCAGTGACACCATAATAGCAATCAAGGGATTAATTTTGTGTAACTTTATTACATTACATATACACAATGCCAAGGCGTAAAAAAGTATTTACAAAACCTCGAGTAGATTTTAAAAGAAGAAAAGTAGCACGTCAACTTGAAACAGAAGAACAAAGAGAGAATCGGCTTTCAAATATTCGTAAAGGAGTAAAAAAAAAGAATAGAGAAAATTTAACCGAAGAAGAAAGAACACATATTAACGAAGAAGTGCGATCCCAAATAAGAACACTTAGAAATCATCAATCTGCTGATCAACGTGAAGTGGAAAATAGAAGAAGTAAAGAAAGAATGGCTACTTTACGCAAAAAACTAGCTGCTACAAGTAAAATTGAGAATTTAGAACTTCGGGCGTTCCATTATGATTGGAAAAAACAATACAGTGAACATCCAAATATTATCATCGGAAAAATGGATACGATATGCGAGTATTGTCATGCACGGAAATTCAAAGGCGAAACTGCTTGTATGTTCTGTTCGAGTGGTAAAGTCAATTTACCAGCATTAGATGTTCCACTACCACAATTACTCGCAAATATGACTGGAAAACACCAGATTCCAATCATTTTCTACAAAATATATGTCGATACAACTGTTGTTTTCAAATGACTTCATTTGGAGCTTCATTAATATGCAAGGAAGAAAATTTCAGCTCGGTTTTTAAGGTTCAAGGCCAAATTTATCATTGAGTAGGTTCACTTCTGCCGATGCCTAATGAAACTCCAAAATGTCTTCAAATATATTTTGTTTGTAACGAAGAACTTGAAACAGACCAACGTTGCTCTAACATTCAGGGACTACAACGAGATATTATTTAAAAATTACAACGTCTACTTCATAATCGTAATCAACTAATCAATGTGTTTAAGACTTCATTAGACCAAATGGCTGCAGATAATTATAAGATCGTTATTCGAGAAGATAAAAGACCAGCCGGTCAACACGAAAGAAGGTTCAATGCACCTCAAACGAACGAAGTTGCCGTAGTAATTGTTGATAACGAATGTAGTCGTCGTGATATTATTATTCAACGCCGAAGTAAAAAATTGCAACGTATTGCTGAAATACATCGTAGTTATGATACACTACAGTATCCGCTATTTTTTTGGCAAGATGAGGATGGTTATCACTTCAATATTCAACAAATCGATCCAGCTATAGGTGTCGAAACTAACAAAAAAGTATCAGCTATGCAATTTCATGCTTATCGAATTATGACTAGAAATGATGAATATAACCATATTTTAAACTACTCGGCAGTTATTTCAGCAGTTTATTGAAGAGATGTATGCTAAAATTGAGACGGAAAGATTAGAATTTATTCGCCATAATCAACGAAAGTTGCGTTCGGATGAATACATCCATTTGAGAGATGCAATGATAAATGATGCAAACGTCGATAACATAGGAAAATTGGTCATCTTGCCATCGAAATTTACTACTGGAAGTCCATGTCCCATGCATCAATATGCTCGGGCTGCGATAACTTTTTTTTTTATTTCCAATGGCAAGATAGGATGACAAATACAGCAAAGGAATAGTAAAAAAGAAAGAAAACACACGAACAAAAAAACTCAGCTGCATCAAATAGTCTATGTATCCAAATGGACGCTGGCCTCTCAGTAGCGGTCTGCAAGTGAGGACTTAGATAAGGCTAGATAGAAGTTAGAAATCTAAATTATCTACGTTAAAAAATGGATCCTTAAATATTTTTTATACTATTAAACATGCGGTGCATTTTAACCCGAGCAAAGCCGGGTTTCGCTGCTAGTTAAGTTCTAAATGCAGTTATTAAAACTATTCTAGTCTATTTTAAATTGATTGTTTTACTCCCTTCTTCGAAGGCAGATATTTCCTTTATACCCAATTTACATTCAGCCATTATCCCTGCTTTTCTCGCTGTTGCTTTTCAAAGGAAATACTTTTGTGGTAACCCCGAAAGAAGTGATAGTTTTACATTCCGCTATATTTTCTTTGTAACCCTACACTTTCCCACTACATTTCTCTTCTCCAGCGCACAAAATCCCTTCGAAAGGAGTAACGTTGAAGCACAGTTGGACATTCAAATTTCCATGTTAAAAGCAAAGATAGCCATAGAAGGAGAATCTCGACTGTCTTGTGTTTGAAACGGAGGTATCTAACAACTTCATCATTCGATATACAATATTATCAGCACAAATGAAACTGCATTGAAAAGTATTTCATAATCGACGTATCCAGCATGATTTATATTCCTTGTTTATTATTTTTAACTAGAAATATGGTCAAACACGAAGGGCAATTTCACGCTCTTGTGTTTTTCCGACGGTTTCAAAAACATAGCGTACAAGTTCAGCATCACCGGAAACATACAATATCAATGCTGCAATGAAAAAAAAACCAATTTCATGCCAGCATTTGCTGACCGTTAACGAAAAAATATTCTTGGCATGTACCACTGATGCATATCCTTTCACAAAAGGCTTAATCAATTGTTTATCTTTATTAATGCCTTAATCTATTCTTACGCTTTCTTCGTACCGAACGTTGAGTTAACGTTGGAGTATCTTCCAGGAAATATTGGAATATGTGCTCGAAATATATCAGGTGAAGATTATCTCGGAATCTCAGCTCGCAGTCAATGCAGACTAAATCAATATCTAACCAAAGATAAATGCTTATACAAATGAAACTGGACACATGATATACGACCTATTTATTTTCAAGTCAGTTTTAGTAGATATATAAGTGTTTGCAATGCAATTCGACGATGATTTGATTTTCAGGAAAGAATTTGAAAAAAAAAGTTTATTTGATAAGATTTTGAACGAACACACTGAAAGATTGAAAAAATATAAAACATACGTATTTTCAGAACATCTCATTAAACATATTTACATTTACTATACCAATATATATTCAGAAATTATATAGTTATACCCATAAAAAATGTCCCAGTTATAAATTTTAATAGTATCAGTTATTAGTATCGTAAAGGGTTAGCAGATGCTCATAACTGTTTTCCTTTTCTTTGCTTGCAGTGCCACATATTCAAAATGGTGACTTTCTGTTCTGCGATTTGCAGAATTTGAAATTTCAGTTCAGCGTTCGTTTTTCCGTTTAAAGTTTAATTGTGATCCCTTCATGTGGCAAAAAGATCCGCTGATGGTATAGGCTATTGGAAACAACCGGATGGGTTTTTAAACGAAAAAGCACGGGACGACCAAAAGTGTCTGTATTGGGTTCAATGTTCTCCTAGTTCACCTGGCGTAACACCACGCGACATTTTGCTTTGAGAATTCCGCAATTTATGTCTACATTTAACTATAATGATTTGGCAAAATTGAGGCACAAAGGTACAGATGTTGAGTTAAAGAGGCTACTGATTCTGTTGCTCCGGACTTCTTAACTTAAGTAAGGGAAGAATCGGTCTTTATGCTGTAGATAAGCTGTGTGACTAAATACATACAAATTAACCATTTCTTAAAAAAACTAGGTCAACCCAAGCTATCCATCATTGTCAACAGACCAAAATAATAGCATTAGTAGCCTCACAAACGTACAACTGTTGTCAAAATAGCATCCTTTTTCTATATTTTAATAGCTAAAATAGTAGCATTTTCTTCAAAGTTTGATTTAAAAATGTATTATTGACATTGTAGCATGAAAAAAGCACGAAATGAAGTATTTAAACTAATCTTCCTTTTCACTTGCTTATAATATTTTCTTGTTCTCTCTTACATACAAAATCATGCATCTCATCATACATCATATACTAGTTGAATAAAAATGCAACTAAATGTAACTAAATTTAAAGAATGGCTATTTACCAATTTGATATTATATGGACCGGAAGTAAAGTGTCACGGGGCAGTGGAAACGTGTAAGGATATTTACTGTTATTAACATCAGGCTTTTATTTCCTCAGTTGGAGAACTTCCATAATTTATAAAATTACTATAAGAAGTTAAACACTTAAGGCGCTGTAACAAGTAAACTATTAAATATCAAAACTGTGCTGTAGTAACCAGTTTTGCTTTCTGTCTTAATATTTTCCTTGAAAAATCTTTATAATAGAAAGAATTCACTAAAACTCTGTCTTTAAATCTACAAAAAAAAGTCAGTTCAAATTTCTAGTCTGAAACAGAGAAATTAAAAATAAATCATCATGATTTCATAAGCATCTTTTTACTATTTATACAAGTATGAGTTCAAAATAGGTGTCTAAACTATGTTTGTGAAAAAATAGTTAAGTTTATAAATCATATTTAGAAAATTTGCACCAAAATTTGAAAAGTTGGATGTTAAACAACGTAAATAAAGAGACATGCAATGAAAAGGAAATTAAATTTTGCGTCGAGAATTTTCTATCGTATTAAATAGTATATTCTTTTGTTGAAAGAACATAAATAAATTACTTCATTTAAAAACTTCTTTATTTAATTTTATCAGAGCGACAAAGTGAGAAGGAGAATGCATTTTCATTCTTTGTTTAAAAAAATGAGCAAAATTTGTTTACTTTCATATTTAAAAAAGTTACTTAAAGTTATACAAATTTCTTAAAAACTTCAGGAAATTACTTTTTTTGCGTGTCAAGATTCTTGAATAAATAGTTATAAACTTAATTCCTTGAAATACAACTTGTTCTCTTAAAAAAAAGTAAAATCCGTTGTGCTGTATAAGATAATAAAATTTGAAAATACTATAACTTTTTCACACTTTTCACAAAATAATAATGTTAACCAGAGCTATACTATTTTGCCTCATGAAGATAAGGACTTATATTTTTAAAAGATATGTTTTTCAAGAATTAAAATTGAATACATTTTAAAATACTGATAATGGTATATGTATTTCTTAACACAACTGAATTTATCTTTCAATACAAAATGTTTTATATTCACGGCAGAAAATCAAGAATCGTGCTTTTTGTCTTATTTAATCTTATTTGTTTTTGTAAGGTGACCCAATAAGCACGCAATTTTTTATACTAACTGTAGATTTTTTCAGTTAGTTGTAGAGCAGTACGTTAGCTTTAGTGCTGAAATTATGAATTAGATTATGGGTGTCAGGTAACATGAACTGAAATTTCAGCTAGAAGCTATATATATTAAGCGACATTTGTACGATGAGACTTCAGTTTATTTTTTAATCTAAATATTGCGTAAATTCTCAGCTATTAAAAATTTGGTAACATATAGGACATAAAAAATATGGAGGACAAAATATACTAAGCAGAAATAAAAGCTGCTGAATAAATTTAAGTACATGTAGTGTATAAAAGAAGCAGAAATATAATCTTTCGTTAAATGTCCCACTGATAGAAAATCGTTTTATTTTTATCATTTTTTCATTCATTTTTTCAAAATTTATCTAGAAAGACAAGGGATTTTGAGAAAATATTAAATGTTTTATTTTAGGATGCTATTTTAATGATTTTTAAAAATTAAAACAATCGGAAAAGTATGTTATAGCCATCATCATCTTCAAAAGCATTATGTGAATGCTGTAACAAAAAAAAAAAATTGAATGCTACTGAATACAAGGGACATGATTTGTCAAAAATGTTTAAATTGTTTAATTCTCGGTTAATGACACATAACCACTCCTTAAAAGTAGAAGATAGGTAAAAACTGGAAAGTTGAGCTTTCATGAGTGAATACTGATGCGGTTGAAAATTCAAGAACAGTAACAACAACAACAACAAAAGTACAAAATAACTGAATTTTGTTTTTCAGAAAATTATTTCTCGCACACCTTTTAAAATATTTAAGCTATTGTTATAACTAATTTTTTAGCTTTGAGAATGCAAATCCATTTATACTCAAAGTGCGCGTTACTCATAAATTAATTACTCAACAATTAGGGTATTCTCAATAAGACTTCCTATTGAAAATATTATAAATAAATTATATAAGTAGAAAATAAACATCGATCTCAGCAAAAAATGTCTTCTAACTATTGCATGTTTATGCGAATGAATAAAAAAAAAAGATTTTTCCCCGTACCGCTGTAACTGCCTGAAACATTCTGAGAAGTAATTAATCAAATTTTGAGCATCAAGTATATCGCAAATGTTCACTTTAGTTTTTACGAAGTAATTACTACTATTGAATAAAAATTTTGTTAGTTGTCTAATAGTTCTATTTTAGAGAAAGGTTTTTGTTATATATTAAATGGAATGTTTAGTTCAAATGTTTTTCAATTTATGAATAGCAGAAAAACTACGTCAACGATGTATCAAATAATTATATCAAAAGGCCTTGGAAAACAAATAAACGCACTAGAGCGATGCAAATTTTGCATATGTTTAAGAGATACATTTATGACTTTAAATTCTGCTGAAAATATGATTACTGATTAAATTTTATACTGACAGTTATAAAAAATGGAATAATTTTTTTAAAAATTGATTGAAAAAACAATACGTAATTTCATTTTGGAGTTTTACATCTTAATTAAAAAAGACAATTCTGAAACGCCTTTCATAAAATTTCTAAGTATGAATGAACGAAAAAAGAACTAGAGCGGAAGTTTAATCATACTGTTTTTATAGAAATATATTTACATTATTAATTAAATTCTAGCTGAGTACTGTAGTTGAAAAAGCTCCAGCAAGTCAAAGAGAAGTAAGGAAAAATTTAATTTTCCTTCGAGCGAATTTTATGGGACAGTAATTAAGCTATTCACTAGAAGCAAATTAGTAATTAAAAAAATTAAATCAGGAATTTATTTAAATTAGATTCTCTTGACATTATTTTCACTTTTACTTGCAAAGATTTCACCCTGATTAATTACTTCATAATGTACAGTGGATTGCTGTTGGAAGCGTGAAGTCATAATTTTAAAATCTTTCTCCGCCTCAGATTGGAAACTAATAAAAACCTAATGCGTGATAGAAGTAAGTAAATATTTTTTTATGCCTCAGCACTTATATTTTCGCATTAAAATCATTGTACTATAAAAATTAAACACGAGTAGCTTTACACTAAGTACTTTAATGTAACGAATTACTGATGGTCAAGTGCCCGTCCATGGGAAAAAATAATCACGACTTTAACTACGCTATTGGTTCAAATAATTAAAACTTTGAAAAAAAGAACATACAAAGGGTACTTATCGTTTTGCACACGTGTTTCAGCGAAAAAAAAATCATCCATCATCTGTAGTTCTTCATACACAGACTGAGACTTAAAAAAGGAAATAAAAAGCAAGTTGCTTTGTATGTACTCTACTGTTTAAAATAGAGTTATTTATTTTACTTAATTTTACTTTTATTTAACTGTCGAATAAACGATTCATCTTAAGACTTCTAAAATTGAAAGATGGCTCGAAGATTACGTCACTGTGCTTTTCCGGATGAAATATTTGTATCAAGAAATTATAAATAAGTGTAAAAATCGCAGTTATTGCATTTCAAGCAAAGGTATTTATGGCCTTAAATTATAGGAAAGGGAAAAAGAGAAACGCGCGTGAGAATGTAAAACTGAATGTATAAAAACTAACAATAAAAATTGTTGTTATAAGTGCGAACGGCCTTCTGTTAAAGTTGTTAAAGTACTCCGTAATGTAATGTTAGCATTTGTCTTCTTACGACCATATTTTCTACGAAATGCAGCTACCATCACAATGCCCTCTAAACACTTATCTTGTAAAATAAAATAAGCATAATGTAACTTTCTATTACAGCAATATATTTAAGATTAATTAGTTTGCAGAGTTTTATTTCAATTGGTATACATGTATATTTGGACGCGGAACATATCATGAAGTTAAACGATTTGAGTGCATTTTGATGAAATATTTGACAGTATATCTAATATGTTTAATAAAATTTAGGAAATATTGTCAGATATATCCAAACGCTTGATCAAATATAAATAATTAGGTGTAAAATCTACTTTCCTTGTAAAGTAATAAGGATAGGACAGTTTGTTTGCAAACCACGAGACTAGTACAAATAGTGTTTGTGTGTCCTTTCATCCACTCTTTAATAGGGGTAACTTCAGCCTAAGTGCCCGAGTATTAAAATGACACTCAATATCAGCAGTAAAGTGGTCAACTTTTTAACATATAAAGTTCGTGATGATGTACATTCTTAAAATGTTCGTAAGTCATTTAGAACGAGTGCAATAAAGATAGCATCAAAATATCTATTAAATATCTTTAAAACCGATAACATCAGTTTAGATCTTTAAACGATAACATCAACAATATTCTCACTCTTATTGCAGATTCAGAAAAGCCATTTTTGTGAAAAGCAGTATCTAACTCTCCTGAGGTTAGCTACTTCCTGCCACTAAGCTAGGGTGACACTCCATTCCAAAATAGACATTTCTCGTCTTGGGGAGATTAAGAGTGTGTTCTCTCAAAATATAAACCAAGACGTATTTTCAAGTCTTGAAAAAATGAAATCTTAGTAGTGTGTCATATCTGTTTTTCAAGAGAAGTAAAGGAAAACTTGAACTAAAGGAAAATAATTTTATCCTGAAAACTTTCTTAAAACTGAAATTTGCATAAAATCTTTACAAGAAGAAAGTATTTAGTAAATATAAACTCTCGTGTAGTTAGAAATGTCATTTTTATTTTATTCTGGCATAGGTTCCTCATAGGTGCAAATTTCATTGTCGTTCATGTTGAACAGGTTAAAACATCCTATTCTGGCTATGTCAGACATCATGTTTACTCCCACATGTGTATCAGAAAGTAACAAAGTTCAAGATGCAAGTATTTGAGGAAGAGTAAATTTAATATAGTCAACACTGCCGCACAACGATAAAAATATAAAATAACTTATTTGAAAGTAAAATTGAAACAGAAAAAAAAGTTTAGTTCATATGTTTTAAGAAATAGAAATTTTTTCACGAGGAAAGTATAAAGCTAAACCCATGAAAACTCACACCAGATTGCATCGGCATGTTTTCATGGAAAGTGGCATTTGCTTTATGAATTGAAGTGGGATAAGATCTCAGTCTTGAAAAGTACGATTAATTCAAATGAAGTCAGGTGGCAGCTGAATTTGGTTTCAAATGACTCTCATAACCTTAGACGTTAAGTCCTTTAATGGATGCATGGTATTAAGTAAAACATTAATACTGTGACTTCAAATCGAATTGGCATTCTTGGCATTGTTTTGACCTTAATTTACTCTAATTTAATCATAGTTTATTGAGAGCAAAGGGTGAAGGGTATTTCCTGGGAGCCTGAAATTATACTTTTAAGGAAAGTCCGCTATGTGTGAGTCACATCGTTCATCGAAGTAGTGAACCAGGGGAACAAATTTCAGCATTGAAAAAATCAGGCAGAAGTAATGTTGATAAAGATAAAATATTAATTGAATTGCAAGTCTGAGATCGTGTGAATTGCTGTTTTAGGGCTAATAATAATACTGACTATAATGTAAAATACAGGCTAATAATAGTACTGACTATAATGTAAAATACAAATCTTTAAGTAAAAATGGCTCAAATAAAAAAAACACATTGAATGTAATGATATTGAAAAAAAAAAAAGAATTCTGGGATTGTAAATGTACAATTAAATGACATAATAAGCAGTGAATTTTCTTGAACGAATTAAAACATGCAAATTAGAATTACATATTTCATCTTAATTTAGCATCAGGGGAAGCTGTTAGCATAAGAACCCCATATATTTGATTAACAACTAATTCATGAAAAAAAGAAACAGCAATTTACAAGCTGCAAGTGTCCCAATGCAATTTGCGAGATATTTCTCAATCCATATATCAAAAGTAATGCAATGTCACCTGCACCTGGGGATTCGCATGTCAATAAGAATGCGATAATTGACAGCTCCAGCGGAGAAAGATACTATACTTTGATTTATGTTCCGAAGCACAATAAACAGAGATCTTATTTGTGTAAAAATATTTGAACAGTCAGTTAAAACATGTGAATGACATGCAGAAAATGTTTTTTACCACAGAAATTCTAACTAAAACCGTCGTAGACGATAAATATTTAGGTAAAATGTAAGTGATATATTTCTAGATTCTACTATAATGGATTCTTAATCTCAGTGAGCGAAAAGTTCACGTCACATTTTAAAAATTAAAAAACAAACCAAACAAGCAAAAATTCATTTGGCATGAAAAAGAGTGAATTTACTCAAAAATATTTGTAATAATAAAGAAATTATTTAAACGAATTAAAAACTGATAAAGTAAGTTCAGACTTTTTTCATATCTTTTGTGTTGTTCTGGCACTCACATCTCACAGTTAAAATTTACTGAAGATTTCTTTGTATTGCAGAAAAACTTGAAATTCTTTCTTTAGATCCAACAACATCTAAAGGATAATTACTTTTAGTCCACTTTTTACTAGCATCGACTGAAGAAAAAATAAATCATCCTCGTTTCGCCACACGATTAGAGCATTAAATCGAGTTACGATAATACAATATTTACGCAATTCCAAAATATTTGTTACATTTCTTGGATTAGCAACCATAAACCGTTTGTAGTTAAAATTATAGCAATGCATTTTTATAATCGTTTTGTTGAATGATAGGTTCATCCTAGACTACAACACATACAGCTTCGACCTGTTTCAGAAGAAATGCAGTATTAGAATGAAATGCAAAAATATAGACTCTAGTGTAAGGCTAAAAATAGTTGTAAAACTGCAATTAGGCATCATATTACAGTCTTAATTATTAATATTAACAAGATCAAGTTAATTGTTTGAGTTTATTTAAGAATTAAAGTTCTTGCATCAATTATTGTTTGTCTTGGGTCTTTTTACGTCTCAGAGGCTTTATATTTATACTGTAATCAATAATGGAGGTTCACGGAAGAACAAGGTGGTTACAGAAATTGAGAAAAAAGTTCTTTGATTTTCCCCCGATTTCGTTGACTATCTTTGTCAATTTTTGATAACTAATTAACTATTAAATTTCTTCCATGTATAAAGACAAAATGCGGTTTATATTTGGATTGAGAAGTCATTTTATGTAAGAATTTGAAAAAGTGGTATCAGTAGTCATTTTTTCTTTTTCCACAGCATAATTATAAGACGTTCTGTTGGTTATGCCTTGTTCCTAAGATGTTTGAAAATACATGATAAATCCACAAAAGACGTTTATATTTTTGGCAGGCTTAAAAAAATTGAATGTACCCTGAGAGATAGAAATCCGGAAAAGTTTTGTCACAAGACAGAATTTTAAGATAATTATTATGACAATAACTTATCTCTGAAGATAACTTTTAGATAAAAAGTCGTGAGTACTTCATACAAGTGTGCAGAAACAAAGAAAAATGATCGAATCAAGCATGGATAGTGAATCTGACGATAATAATTACTTCAGAGGAGAACGAAATGAAATCCGAAAAATGCTGTCTTACCCACATATATCACGAATCATATGCAGAAGTACATTACACTCTAAATTACATTATATCCTGAGGAAATATACTTTACTCTCGAAATATAATGTAGATTCTCTCAGAACGACATAGCTTTCAACCGGCTCAAACGGTGTGCAGTCCTGAAGCAGCAAGTATTCAATCCTGCAACCGAGATTCAACCATCATAACTTTAGATCCAGAAGAACTGCAAACACGAGAACCTTATTTGCTGATTTGACTGAGTCATTACCATTAGACTCAGTTGTGATAGAGGTAAACAAAACTTACAATATATAAACATACGCACACACACAAAATATTTTTCTTATGCTGCTAAGATTTTTGATAAAATGTTAGTATGAATATCACTTGCATGATAATACACAATACTCTGACATATGATCGCGTTCCGATGTTAATGCTGATAGAGATTAGGTTTAGTTAAACTATTTCAAATGCGAAGAAATTTAAAGATAGTGTTTTCCGTTATCAGTAATCTGATGTTGTTGAGGATGAAAAATGTTGTTCAAAACATTATTTTAAATAAGAATTAAAAGATAAGCATACTCATAAAAATATATAATGTAACATAAGGTATTAAGATTATGAATCGAGAAAATTTTGCTTTGTTGAAAAAAATAATAAAATAAGGTTTTAAGAAGTTGTTGATTCTTCTGATACAGAATACAAATACTGAAATGAAAATAATGCACGAAATACAATGGGGTACACAGGAAAGCACACGGAAAGTATTACTCATGTGTATTTTATTTTAGAACAGAAAAGTATTTGAAATGTTAAATACACTTAAAAAAATAAGTTATTTATTTAAACAGAGTTTACAATTACAATTTTGAGTCTGAATTGATTTTGTGATTGAAAGTAGCTTTGTAAATCCTTTGCGTTTTTATACGATCAAATAATGGTAATCTGAATATTAAATTTATAAACTTGCATCGATATTTCATATTCATTTTAACTTAATGAACATTGAAAAGTAGAGTCTTCTTTGACATTTAATTAAACTATGCGAATAAATTATGCCAAAACAAGTTAATCAATAGTGTCACTAACATATGCTGACTTTTGTCAATATAAAATCTTAACAAAATGGAAAAGGAAAAAGTTCTAAGAAAAATGGCGTCATAAAACTGGATTCGATTTTATGAAAGAGTATACTTTAAAACAAAAAACCCGGTAACATCAAACAGCGACCAAAAAGTATTAAAAAGATTGATTTTAAAATGTATATACCTATATAATATGTTTATATAATTATATGAGATACAGGATGTCCAGCAAAAGACAAACTGATTTCAAAATTAAATATCTCAAATACAAAGATCAATAAAAGAATGCAGCAAACGGTATGTTTATTATGCAATATTAAAAAAAAAAAACTATACAGAAGTTTTGAAATAGTAGCTACAATAACTACTAACATACAGTGTCATACACATATTTCCTATAAATGGACGGCGATTACGGGAGTAACATTAATGTTTAAAGACGTAATATTTTTGATGAAAATTAAAATTTTATTTATTTTATTTTAAAAAATCTTCGATAAAGTGGATTAAAGCACCCAAACATCACCTACAGTACGCCACTGCTAACAGTTGGCGGTGGCGCTGCACGCCAAAATCGATTGACGGTCATCATCAAGGAGGTTATATATAATGGCGGTTATATATAATGCCTTGGCGAAAACTGTCTCCAGTTCCAGTAACCCTAGAGAGCGCGCGTTTTGCGAATTAAGCCCAGCTTTTGCGTTATTTACTATGTGTTCTTCATTGCGTTTAATTAATTTTTTGTATTTTTATTATTAACTTTATTTTAATATGACTATTTGTTGCATCGTGGGGTGTTCAACGAGGTCTGAACTGCAAAAGAAATCAGGAATCACGTCGCATCGATAAGTAAAATTATTTTTAATCTCGGTGATTACTTTTATTCTTATGTTATCTGAGTACATAATTTTAAACTTATATTTTCTTCAGAAATGTCTTTTAATTTCATTTTAACTGTGCGGAAGAGTGGCCCGAAAATGTTGACTAATGACCCCCAAAAATGTACAATGAGGAAGTTTTTAAGAAATATTTGAACGACGCGAAGTATAAACTAAATTATTGTAGGCTTTTTTATTATATTTATTAGGTATAGCTTAATAATTTTCTCTAAAAATTACTACTAATTATTGCAAACATTATATTATAGAATAAATAAAAACTTTGTGAAAAAACACACATAAAATGTTACTTATAACAGGATACGATCGTTTCGACTGAAAATTTTTTTTCAGTCTTCATAGTCAAAGCCCTTCGTCTGAGACGAAGTATTTTGAGTGTTTTTTCCATTATATTATAGATTTTTAAGCTTTATTAGCTTTATTATTAGATATTATTAACGGTATATCCTCTGCATTTGAGTGCAGTCATAAGTTACATTGAAGAGTTTGTTGCTAGTAAATATAATTCTGACAAATGTTCTAAATAGCAAAAAATAAAAATTTGTTAAAAAAAATAAAGTTATCTTATTTTATAACATCATTAAGTCATAATAAGATTAGTGTATGTTCAATTCGACGAATTGTTTAAAATTAATATCCAATTGAATAATTCTGGAAATGTTTTAATATATTGTCTTACTAAATACCATCTTGTTGGAAGGGATTTGTTTTTAGTATTTAAATGCGTATTTGTAGGAATAAAAAAGTGTTAAAAGAAGTCTCAATACCTAACTGGGTGTGTTGTGTTAACGATACGCGAGGGCGATCTGCCACGGATGGAAGTTCCTAGGTAGGAGGACTTTCTAAGGGGTTCTAACGCGTATTCACGTTACATCTAGAGAAAACCTACCAAAACTCCAGACCCGTTAGATCGACAGCAGCGCGATGGGACCTGAACCCGGGACCTTCTCACAGTGGCGTATCCAAGAATGCTGCGATGATGCAATAATTGTTATTAAATTTGAGTATATCTGCATTTTACTTTGGCACAAAAACACATCTTTAAATAATGAAAAAACCTGTAAAATATCTTTAATGTTTGATAAATATAGTATTTTGTGTAATATTGTTGTTTTGCAATTCACTGTTTTCGGCTATTCGAATGTTTTTTGAAGCGTAAGTTAAAAATCAGTCGTATATCATAAAAATCGAAATTGAGAAAAAATATTGCAATAATGCACTTGAAAATTTGTCTAATACTCAAAGATTTTTGATTATTTCATTTATTTTTCAATTATTAGTAAGCATTAATGATTATTATTTGATTACAAAAGCTTAATGAAATTAATATTCGATTATATTCAATGCAATTTCAAAAAATCCGAAAATATTTTAAACAACTGTAAAATAAAATTTTTAAAAGCTAGGAAGAAAATATTCCAATGAGAATTAGTTCAGTGCATGTAAATGTAATATATTCAGTTTCAAAAATATACTTCAAAAATTTAAACGCGAAAACCAATGCTGAAATTTTAAAAAATCCGCATCGTTCACATTGAAAATCAGTTTCAAGTGGGCTTAATTCAGAATTTGTCGCCAACGGAGGAAGGAGACACGCGATAACCCGGCGAACTAATACATTTTCTACCGGCTCTTGGCGACGCTGCCACCCCTTGGTCATCACATATATGTATAAATTCACTCTCTGCAAGCCATCATAGCATTGTATTTTCAAGATGTCCACGAGGTGGTACAAACGAATAATGGAATTTGTCATCTCAGCCGGCAATGTATCAACGGAAATGGGTTCACAAGCTACACAACTCGACACTTCTAGCTCACCCAGCATGTTGAAATCGTTCCGGTTGAGATAGTTTTTCTCAACATACTCGTCGGAAAATAGAAAGTGTCAGATCGGGAAAATATGGAGGCCAATCCGTTATAGATGCCATCGATTACTGCCGCATCTGTTAGCGGTTTTTGGAACTACTATTTCAAAACTTATGTTTAAAGGTTATTCAGCTTTTGTAATAAATATAGAGTTTGTCTCATCTCTCTATTGTCCTTTGTTTTCGAGATATGTAATTTTGCAATAAGTATGTCGTTTGCTGAACACCCTGTATAGGAAACAAGTATGTTTATATGATACATAGTCAGAAATTCAGAAACAAACATATTCTACTGATTTTTCGTCGCAATTTTTTGTTATGGCGGATTGAATTTAACTAATAGGAGGTCAAATTAGGTTAATTGATGTAAACGACATAAGTCGGTTGAAGCACATTATTTTTTCTGTTTTGTTATGTTTAAGAGATGATAAACCTAAATAACATAAAAAATATTTTGTGTAAGCTTATTTGTAAACTTTTTGTTTTTTCTTTTGTTGTAGTAAATAGAACAAAGGGCAGACAATATTATGAGATTTTAACAATGAAAAAGAAAAGTGCGTGCAAAAAGTAATACACATTTTCAATGAGACAGATATAAGTTATCAAGTTACTAAAATAGCGGATAGGTGTGAAGCATTTCCTTTCACATCCCCCAACATATGTTATATTAATCTACTTCAAGTTAAGCACTCTCTTTTTCAAAGGATCTCTACAGCAATGATGTGGACCATATCAATTTCAGCAAGGTGAGATCGCTTGGTCCAATGTGAATTCGGTGAACATTATAAAAGTAATAAAGTAATATCTCTTTGCTGTGCATTATTTTGGGGTGGAGATGTTGTAGATGTACTTTCAGTGTAACTAAAGAAAAAAAACATCATTTTGGGGTGGAGATGTTGTAGATATACTTTCAGTGTAACTAAAGAAAAAAAAAACATCTAAAACCTTTTTTGTGTCTCTGTTAAGTTCAGAAATTGATAGGGAATATGCTATGTATGCTATCAAAAAGGGAGATTTTTAGATAATAATAAAAATAACGGAACCTAACTATGTTGGAGTTAGAGGTTAACACAAACAACATTTCTGCTTTATTCTTAATTTTATTTTTAATTCATATTTTTAATAATAATTAGGCACTTTTCTTTCTAAAGAAAGGATAACACTTTTTTCACACATTTGTACTTTCTGTACAAATCTTTTATTTGAAGAATACTTTTTTTCTATAAATGTCATTTAGGATGCAACAAAAGGGAATAACAAACAAATTGGAAACTAAGATAAATAAATAATATATAAATACACACGTATCGAAGTTCATCACAACTGGTTGCAGAACTTTTTTTTTTCAGATTGATTCTAATATACACTATTTTTAGTAATTTCCGTTTGATAATGAAGAATAACGTAAAGAAATTAAGATAGTTATCGGAATATTTGTCCTTTCCAAACGATATAAATACAAAAATTGCACAAAATGAAATCAGCATTTTAACGAAAGAGCAAAGTTTTAATAAATACTAATCATAAATTTAATTAATTCTTTTTCACGATCAAATCTTTAAGTTAAATGAAATGTAGCATATTGCCTCATTTTCCAGAAACTTTTTTTTAACGATATAAAGATTGTGAAATATGCTGCACTTCGAAGTTTAATTAAACATTATCTTCCATACTTATAAAGTTCGAAGAAATTCGGCGATAATATAGTGCCATTCTAATGAGACTGTAATGAAGTTAAAGTTCATTAAGATAAGAATATTTTAAATTAAGACTACAATTAATCACTGAAACATGGAAGTTTGCTAATGAGGAGACGGTTTTATGAATGCTATTTAATATAGAGAAACTCAATAAGACATTTTCAAGTTTTTTTTTTTTTTAATACATATTGAGGGTTTTATGATAATGAGAAAAGTTGGGGCGTTATATATATAGGGAGTCCGGAAAACACTGACCGAGTTTTTTTTTCCTTAATATTGAACATCAACATATTCAATAAATTAAAAGTTACGTTTAAAAAAAAGTGCATAATTTTATAGTCTCTATAAAACTTTTGAGGAGATTAAATCTATATAAATATAAAATTTGGATTTTTTTACAACACACATACAAAAAAAAAATTCCAGTTAGTAAATTGTGCCCCATACATTAATTAGATGATAAGTTTCAGCCCTTCATTATAAAAATAGATGTGTTTAAACAAAGTTATAAAGGGCTGTACAATACCAATAAAAACAGAAGTACTGTATTTATACAATAATTTCTTTCTTTCGTAATGTGTGTACGATCCCTGAAATGCTACCTTTGATTTGATTTCTTTCCCTTCGAGAGTCATTAAAAATGGTTGAAGTCAGCATACATTTATTTTCATACATCCGACAATTTTTTAAATAAAGTTCTGAAAGCTTTGTACTTCAACTAATCAATGTATGAGGCACATTTTACTGAGTGGGATTTTTTTTTCTACTGGTGCCGCATAAAACTTTAAATTTTGTATTTACTTAAATTTAATCTACTGAAAACTTTAATGGATAGTATAAAATTCAGTACCCTTTTTTTGTAATTTATTGTACATGTTTGTGATCAGCATTTAAGAAATAAAAGCCTAGTACAAAATTTAAGGGAATAAAAGACACATAATAAAGAATCAGAATCCCACAGCAATGTTTGGTCAAAAATGCCATTTTCACTAATCTGTTGATAATCATTTTGGGAAAAGTGTTGAAGTGTTCGTCTAATTTCTTAACGAAGTTTCATGAACAATGGACTTAACCTTATGAATTTTAGTCACGTGTTTTTTACGAAAGATACAATAGTTTAAGAGGAACAATTATCGGAAACGTCTCTATTATTTCAGCACTTGTACCAAAGTGATTATTAACAGCTCGATGAAGACGACGTTTCTGATTTCACATTGCAATGTAATTCTCATTCCTCATTATGTGCCCTACCTCCCGTTAGGTTTTGTACCAATAGTTATGGGACACCCTTATAAAGGTAGATATGCATTAAGGTTAGTAATATTATAGAATGTACAAAAAATTTATAAATTCTAATTGTATAGTTTGCTATTTAAAATATGTATATAAACTTGTCCATGTAATAAAAAGTCGCAAAAATCATTAAAAAGAATGCGGACACACACATACACATACAAAAGAAAAAGTTGAGAAACTTTATCAGCTTTCCTTTTTGCTTTTGACTAATTGAGTGATGTTTCAGCTCATTATGCTATGATGTAGTACTGCTATAATGCAGCTTTTGTCCATACCTATGCCACTTTGCACTAAGAAACATTGTCAAAACGCATTAGAAATTTTGATTTAAAAAGGTTACCTGGTTACCTTTGTTTATTCTCCAAATTGGTATCTTTCATAGTCTGATATTTAAAGGCGCAAAATGACCAGCTATGTAAAGGTTTTAAGAAAAACTCAAAAATTTATTCTTGTAGCGGATTTAAACTGTTGCTTATCAGACAATTTCAAGTGTGTCAAAATGCTAACTCAAACTTAGAATGAATCTATACCGTTGAATCCGCTTAATGGAATATTGGTTAAAGGAATATCCCGCTTATTGTAATAAATTTTCAATGCATCAAACCGTAATAATTGGTCAATGTGATCCCTGATAATAGAGTATCCCGTTCATTAAAATAATCTTCATACAAATTGGCTATTCCACTAAGCGGGTTTGACTGTATTTTTAATTTTTTAATGGAAATATAAATATACAGTGAATTTTCGAGAAAATGATCTGATTTTTGAAATATCAGCAACAGGTTTCTTCAGTTTTAAGAAATCAGTAAATAAACGCTCATAAAGGGAATCGCTTCAAGGTTTAAAGTGAAACCCATTACATTACTTTTACCGAGAAATAAAATAACGTAACCCATAATCCCTCTAAATGCAAGTACTCTTCCTGATTAAAATAAGAGGAGATTAGCAGAAAACTTCTGTACTGACTCAGCAGAAAATTGCGAATTTTGCTTTCTTTTTTATTCCATCATTGGTAATCTGGGGTCGTTCCAGCTTGCTTAACAAATCGCTATAGGCTATGTTCAATTCCTGCACTGCCCTCTTAAAGATGAAACATTTAATAACAGCAGCATTTTTTCCGCCCCATATTTTCGAAGCTATACTTACTTTCCCTTTCTTCGAACGATCGGAAGATTTGACCGGTAAATTATGGTGACAGCTGACAAAGGGGGGAAAAACGGGTGATTGGGTGACAACAATAAAGACTGCACGCGATCACGCAATTTGAAGAAAGAACAAAAAATGTGTTGGTAATGGGTGCACAGGAAAGACATGTTTGACAATTTGCGACAAAATTCCGGTAGTGGAGTTGAGAAGTCTTTATGAAAATTGTTTATTTCTGGGTGAATGTTTGTCAGATTGCTGCAATAAAAACGTAACAATAATGCGCGACTTTCTAGGCGAGCTCGAAGGTTTAACGTGCAATCATAATGCGTCAAGTTAATGAGAAAATTGATGACAATAAGTTAAATTTAAAAACAGTGATTATCCATCGTTTTCGCTAAAAAATATGAGGTCGTTTTTACAAAAATGTTAGTTTTAAAAATGTATAATATTCTAGCATATTTAATTCACTTAATTATTGGAAGTCTGTGTTTTGATGTTACTTACTTTGATGTCTCGTTTAAATTAGCTTAACGATTAGAAAGTTTTGTTGAAATACTTTTAATGTCCATCAACAGTCTTTTTGTGCTTTATTTGAGAGTGTTCTTTTCAGTAACGTCTATTGAGTTCAACATAATAGAATTAAAGAAATAAAAATACATTTTATATTTATTCTTCGATGTATTTGTTCTTGCGCTTGAAGCAAAAAACTTCCAAAATTCTTGCAAGTAATATTTCATTCTCAAAAATATTATTTGCATAAAATCAGCCTCCTTACGTCATTATCTTATTATAGATTTAAAGGACCATATTTAATCATCAGTCTATCTCACAATTAGGCGTATAAGTAGTACAAAATTTTAATTTTTCTTGTAGTACATACTACCTACATATATACATAAGAAAGTTTTGTTTGATACACATACATTATATTCTGCACTTTAAAGTGATTGAGAAGATATATCTATAAATCAGAAATTTGATTAAAGTGAGGAGAATATGAATAAATTTTCACAAACATAAATATTTTATGTTTTGTGCCACAAAAGTTATTTTTGCAAACTATGTTTTTAAAACATCTTCTTTCTTAAATTATGCAAATGGAAGCGAGCTAAAACAAGACCATTATCAAACAGACGAAATTACGGCTCGTCAATTTATTTTGCAATTGCAAGGACCATTGAAAAGTTTACGCATTCTGTATTGAAGGTAAAGTCTTTTAACTGATCATGATGAGTTAATTCAAACCTAACAGGTTTTTCTGCAACTGTTATTAGTATAATCGCCAAACTATTGATGAATAATCACCAAGCTGAAATGTTGGAGCGTTTTCGTTACTGAAAACTATCAGCAATTTTTATTGGTTGTTATAAACCAGAAGAAAACTTTATTAAATATTGCTAATTTGACTGAGTTATCGATAAGATTTGGCACATTTCTGATTGTGGTTTCATCATCAAAAGAGTTCAAATGTAGAAATTTTAGCTCAGGAATACCATACGTTAATTGCATTGAAAAATGTAATATTTCTTTCTCTCCAGTCCAAGTGGATAATGTTGCATGGTACTAGTTGAATGTTAAAATATCAGTTTCAGTAAATTAATTAGTATCTAAATAATAAAAGATGTCTCAAAAATATTTATTATTATTATTATTATTATTATTATTATTATTATTTTATTTATTTATTTATTTTGGCAAGGATTCCAAAAATGATTTTGTTCGAATTTTCTAATAGAACTAAATAAAGTTTTCATTTTATGAAAAATTCCTGTCTAGAAAGTATAAAAGAATAAATAAATTATACAGATGTATATTTAAAAAAAATAACAACTGCTGATTAAATTTTTGATGACTGTTAACACACAGTTATATGTTACTAATTGCATAATGAATTAAACTGCCATAATAAATGCTGTAAGTTATAGGCTGAGACAAAAAGTTTCACAGTAAATTAGCGTGTAGGAAATAGCTATAACGACTTGTCTAAGAACGAGAAGAACGAACGATGAGAGGTACGTTTTTACGAAAAGTGATATCGAGCATGAATCATACAAACACGGAAGCTAGATCGTTCACGGTGCTCTTCGGAAAATCGATTAACTAAAATATTTCATTGTTTTTGTGAGGAGAGGAAGTACTACATTCTAAGAATTAAAAAAAATTCAGCCTTGAGCGAATATTAACCACTCAGTAGAGGAAGGTGAACATTAAATGTAAATTACGAGGCAAACATTCGAAAATTCAATTTAATGTGCCGTTGTTTTGGTTTTTCTTTCTCAAATGTGAGAGCTATTGTTGCTGTATGTTTGTATAAAATATAAGCCTCTATTTAATAAGCCAAAATGTTGCTTTAGCAATCTTTGAAGTGCAGAAGAAAAAATTTACATCGGATGTTCCTAAATAAGATGGTTTGGAAAGGATGAATATCAGTGGAATAAACATAAAACTGATTTCTTTTCAGAGAAAAGGTGATTTCTTTTTTAACTGACAGATTTGTACGAGTTTACACGTTCGGCTTCACACTTTTGTAAGGCTTCACGTATATCTTAATTCCGTACATTTATAACACGTGCACATTGAATTCGCATTTACATTCTGTGCTCCATTTTATGGAGTATTTGGGTGTTTAATGTGTTAATTTATTTTAGACAACATTTGTTTTAACTGTCGTTGCATTTAAACTTCATTTTGGCTCACTTTATGTATCTTTTGATGGGGGCAAGTGAAAAAAATCAAGAAATACTTTGTTAACCAATCTTATGATTGTATTACTATTGGTGAAAATATTGTCAGTGAGTGCATAAAATTTAATTCTTTTTTAATAAAGAATTATAATTTCTTTTATCCGTTATAGATTAAGATAATTCAAATTCAAATCTAGAAAAATAATTCATTTTCTTATTTAAAAGTTTCCTAAAATTTCAATTTCATATGGCATGAAAGCGACTTGGCATGAAAGCGACATTGAAAGTACATATTAAATTAATTATACTATTCAATGATATAAAAGTTTAAATTAAATTTTTATTTATTAAATATAGTCAATTTTTATATCGACTCTTTCGCAAGAATATGAACATATTAGGTAAATTCATTGATACTATTTTCTCAGTTCAAAAAGAGTTAATATTTATTCTATAATTAATATCTCAAAAACTAAGTGATCCTCAAATCATTAATAAAGAAAAAATAACAAATACAAATCGTGTAAACTTCAAAATATAAATATTCATGCAAA
Source organism: Cheiracanthium punctorium (assembly GCA_038373885.1). Taxonomy (NCBI): domain Eukaryota; kingdom Metazoa; phylum Arthropoda; class Arachnida; order Araneae; family Cheiracanthiidae; genus Cheiracanthium; species Cheiracanthium punctorium. The sequence continues at coordinate 298,904 of JAWZYV010014973.1, read as the reverse complement.
CTTATATTCTTGAATGACTTATGCTACGTGAAAAAAGTTTCCTCAAAATCCAATAGTTTGAATCAACGGGAACTAACTTGTCCTGTTTCAAATTAGCAATTGACTTAAAACAGAGACACTACAGCCGTAACAATTTAACGAAGCACTTCTCACGACAGAGAAAATGTGTTAAATCGACATTTGCCAACCGGAACGGTAGCATTTGCCCTTGCACTTTCCCTGACTGGATAAATAAAATAAGAGAGAGCCAGCGCAGTAACCAATACCCAGATAATTTGCAACAACGCTCCTTCTGGCTATCTCCCTCTTTCTCCAAAACTTAGTTAAAATGTTCCAAGTCAAATAGGGAAAGGGGATTTCAGGTTACGACCAAATAAATCCTCCAAGTGTCAGCTGCTGAAATTCAATGATCGTCTAGATTCTGAAGTACGTTTTGAGAATCTTATCGTATGTTTCGGGGAGGGGGGGGGGGGATTTTTGAAAAGATCTGAGAAGGTTCTTTCAGACTCGGAGATAAATTATGCACGAACAAAACTTCCCAGCATGATTATATCAATGGCAGTGTGTAGTAATATGCTAATTTAAGATTGTTAGACAAGTTCTGAGAAAGTTTTGTTTGAAAAACAATATAATGTGAAAAAAGTTAAAATACTCAAAAAATGTATTGAAAAATAAATATCTTAAAATCTACGATGCACAAAAAGGAAATAATGTATACAAATTATAGGAAATAAAATAGCTCACGGACAGTATGCAAAGCGTTCTTTACTGTAAAAAGTGATAATCAAAGCAGCTAAATTTCAGTTTAGTTTCACATGTATACATAAATTTTTATACATAGAAATATTTTATAAATAAATTTGATGCTTTAATTTTTTGATTTTTGTTCTTTTTTAGGGAGCCTTAATTCATTTATTTAAATGCCGAGAAAAATTTTTGATGGAGTTTCATTATTTTATTGCAAAATGATATTATGCGATATTTTATCTGCCAAGTTACTTAAACTATAGGACTTTTAAATTCCTTTTGTAGGTGTTTAATTCTATATTTCATGATATGCTAATTGGTATTACATTTGCCATACTAAATGGTCGTAAACATACACGAAAACGTTATTCACGATTCTGATATACCATGTAAAATGGAGACTTGATTTAAGAAATTAGAATTCAACTCTTTTTTTAATGTGAATTGGTCAGTTGGTTACTTCGGATGGAAAATAACTTTTGTTGCATTAGTAAAAATATACAGAATATGAATAAAAAATATAAAAACTTAAACGCATAAAAATATAAACGCATTTTTTTGTGTACCTGGTTATTATTCTACAATAACTGCTATAATAAATAAATAAAATAAATTATTCCTGTATTATTTTATTCATTTATTATGATAAAAGTAGTATAAAAGTAGTACTTTTAATAATTTAACCTCATTAAACTTAATTGTTAAAGTCTAAAACTTACACTACTTTTTCACATGCCACATGCATGTTTACTCTCGGATTTCGTTCTTTTACATTTTGAATTTACGTCTATCATTGCGATTAACATTAGCAAATAATATTTTTATTGAACTTATTTCATGGACTTCTATAGTGATAAAAATGATTCTTGAATCCATTAGCTATCTTTTAGTTTTAGAATATGAAAGAACTGTACAAAAATCTCTTAAATTAATACATTTTATACGTATGTTTTCATTTATTTAATTTTGCAGTTACTGCAATGGTGGACGTATAAGTAGCACCGATAATGACTCACATACTTTTCAAAGAATGTTGGTGACAAGTAAGATAGAAATAAGAGGTAAGGGGAATTCTTATCAAGGATATTTCATTCCTAGGAAACATTTCTCTCTCTTTCATGGTTGAATAATGCCAGTTCATTGGTTTAATGATTTCGTGCAAACCAACCAAAATTAGTCTTCACGTCTACCAGACCTGCTTAGGTAAGAAAGTTTCATTACAGATGAATTTATTACAAGGTTTGATTAAAGATAAGTAAAAAGTTAAGAGAAAAGAATTATATAAACATAATTCTTTAGCATTCTAAATTTTTATGAACAGTTTCATTAAACAAATAATAGAAAGTTTCAAGTTACAACGAAACATTTTTTAACTCAAATGCACGCATTCATGGGATTTAGTTATTTTTTCCTTGATATTTATAAAAAGGAGTCTTTTCTGGATATGTAAGGATTATTGCTCTGATTGAATAAAAACTTTAAATTGAAATACTTCTTTGTATTAATTTAGAAGTTTAGCCGTAGTTTAGAAATCTTTCAAAGATTCCCCCTTTTAAAAGTTCAAGAGTAAGGAAATTAAAAAAAAATATATTGGAAAATTCTTTGAGAAAGATTAGTTTTTGAATTTAAACCTGATTTTTTAAACTTACGTTAACTACTACACAGTATGACAAATTTTAATTAATTGTTTAAGAAATACAAATATTATAATTTGTTTCTGAAGACACAATCAATTCCAAATGTTTAAAATTTTTCCATTTACAAACCACAAAATTATAAATAAACGCAGTCCACTCACAAATTAATATAAATGCTGCAACCAATCTGGCTATTAAGGATTAAAACCTCGTAGAAGCACTCAAATCAGATAGTGCATTCTGGTGAACGCAGCTTTTAATTAATTACAGAATCATAACAAGCTTCTTTAATTAATCATGGAAAAGAGACAGATACGAACCAAATAAAAGGATTGGAAATCATTAATATTCAAGATGTTTATCTTTGATTTGTTCGAGTAGAAGCAGAGGAATTTAATGAAGGAACATGTTATTCTATATTATGCTATTATTTAAGAATGAGAATTGAATTTATCACAAATTAAGCTAAGTCCTCATATGTAAAATTATATTCATCATTCCTTTTATTATTACAGGACAACTGTTATTTTAAATGCATAAATTATAGACAAAAAACTTCTTTTTACATTTTGTATGCTTAAATTTTTGATTTACTTCGCAAACAATGTTAATTAATCGAAAAGAAAATACAAAATAACTATTAAAATAATCATAATGGGCGCAGAATATGACGCTACGGCATTTTTAATAGCTTGTTAAGTTGTTGCTCGTTAAATCATAGTTGTTTTAAAATAATATGAGCGCGATTGATCTTATTTATTTTCATATTTCTGCAATATGAAATACATTTAAGACGAATATTGCATTATCTTTTGCTACTTTATTCTTCAGCCTTTCATAAGTAAAATTCCATGCATGTTCATTGCAGAGCTTTTGGTTATAACTTAACCCAGAAAGCACGGACTGATTCTCTGAACCTCTATTAACGTTCAGAAAACGTCCAATAATGTTCTCGCTGAACGTCCAGTAGCGTTCAGAAAATGTTCAATAATGTTCTCTGAACGTCTAGTAACGTTCAGAAACATTACACGTGTATGTTACCTAGAAAGAAAGAAACTACCGCACAACTTAGAGTAAAAGGGATGCTCGCCCATTCTGATAACACAAATTTCAAATACTTCAGTTTCCAAGGCCAGTGTTATAATAATTACGAAACCTCTTCCCCCAGGCAGCACACAGAGGTTTTCTGGACGTTAATACACGTCCAAAGAACCCTACTGAACATTCCGAACATGAATAGACGTTCAGAGATCCTGCTTGTACTGCCTGACTCTTGACCAACCTGACAGCATTTTACAGCAAACCCTACTCTTTTACTTATGAAAAGACTTCTCAAGCTTTTCGTTTATATCTTGACAGTTTTGAGCTTCCGATTACTATCTGATAACTGCGGAATTCTTTGTAGTAACTTGGCTAGCTTTTAACGAGAATGATAAGCTTTAACGAGTAATTGAATTCCAACACCCTTTTGAATGGCTTTTTTATATTTACTAGTATGATCTATTAAAAGAAATTTTGTTATTTTATTTTATTCTATCCAAATTCATGCATTAAATGATAATGTCCGCAATCCACCTAATTCAAACTGCCATATTCCACATCAGGGGCGTAGCCAGGGGGGATATCGGGATATATCCCCCCCCCCCGAAATTTTTGGATTAGTGATGAAATTCCGTCTATTTATACACATATAAGTTCATATCCCCCCCCCCCGAAAAATATTCCTGGCTACGCGCCTGTTCCACATTTAAAGGAAAAAGTGAACAATGTAACATCTTGAAATAAAAGAAAAGAACAAAGTAATTAAAAATATGCCTGCAATCACTATTTACTAATCTTTGTTCTTAAAAATTGATTTTGATATTTTGAATTGCAATCTTGAAAAGTTTAAGTAACCAGAGAGCATTGATTCAAATATAAACATTACATATCTTAAAATATCTATGCAAATATGCAATCATACATGCTTTATCAGACATTTGTATTTCAGAATTCCAAGGAAATTGTTACGTTGATAAAATTCAAACAAAATTTAAAAGTTGATGTTATACACGATCAGAAAAAATACACTGGGTGTCCCCAAAACATTGACCTTTGCTTTATTTCTTAAATATTCATCATAGACATATATAAGAAATTACAAACATTAAAGAAGCTACAGAATTTTACGAAAATGATAAAAATTTTCAGTGAATTAAATTTGAATAAATATAAAATGTAAACTTTTATAAGGACCCCGTAAAAAAATCACTCCATTAGTAATTTGGCTGACAAGACAGCCACAATAAGATGTTCACACACCCTAGGTCATATGACTTTTCGAGAGCAAAATGGTGTGACCAAAATGTCAGCACCGCTGCCTGTTTTCCTCGTAAGCTACGATTAGTAAAATATGTCCCATACACAAATGAGGCGATGCACAAAATTTGCATATTTTTACCCTAAAGAAGGGTCACAGATGTGAAAGTAAATATTTTCCGATTTAAATCACTTTTTAATCGCACTAGAAGAAAAGAAATCACTTCGAATGATCGTGTTCAATTGGTCGCACCTTAAAAAAAAAAAAAAAAAAAAAAAAAAAAAAAAAAGTGCACTTGTGCTATAAACGTTTATATTTAAATTTATGATTAGCACAACACCAACTCTATTTAAACATATATCTGCTACTTTTTATGATGACAGGCTAAAATTTTGTGTATTCTTCGATTGATGTATAAGGCACGTTTTACTAACATCAAGAATTTGTAAACGTCATAACTCCGCGAATCAGGTAACCTTGTATGACCGAGTTGACTCTCAAAGACAACCTCGAAATTCAATTGGTCAGATGGCAGGGTAAATCCTCCTATTAGGCTTGGTGAATACCATTTTGCTCGTTAACCTTTGAAGTAACAAGCTCTGCTGAGTTAACTCACGAGTTTAATGTTTGGTGAATACGACCAATAGTCTTGTTACTTTACTCATCAAAAATTCTGTTTGAAACACAAGAATGACAAAAAGAGGAGTCCCCTCCTCTCCTTACGTCAATACAAACTGATTCAATTTGAATCTTCACTTGGAACATATCAAATGAAAGGTAATTTTAAATTAATTACCGACTTATCAATGTCTTCATAATCATGCGCGAGGTACTGTCGGCTCCCATCTCCCAGTATTGGAGAGCTCCGAAGCTGATAACGCATGTCTGCGTTAAAATTTCACTTTTCTCCCCTGAGTCGTTAAAGAGGATTATAAACGCTTCCTGCACGAGCCGAATCCGATAACGCGATTCATTGCACGCGACTCTTAATTAATTAAGGACTCATAACACACGACTTGCCGTAATTAATCACTGGGGCAAGAGGTGTGAACCAGCGTGGGGGGGGGGGAGAAAGATTGGAAATCGTTGGAGGTTAATTTTTGATGTAGGAAAACAAACTTAATGAAGTTTTGATAACATTGAAGCATCTGTAACTTTCAATGAGTGTGGACAAGGGGACGGCTGGAAGAGGAATTTCTAATAAGCTTCAAATGAAATTGCATCCCCCCACCCCCGTCCATGTCAAATTTCATTGAGCTTAAAAGCTGCACTGACATAGCTATGCGCTGCATTCAATTGAGTTATTGAAGTCCTTTAGGTAGATAATATATTCAAACGAGAGAAAACAAAAACGTACATATGTATCGCGACGTACTGAATATGTCAATTGATATTTGGATAAAACTTCTGACGTGGTTTAATATTTTATTGCCATAGTGAGAAAAATTGATTATTCCTTTGGTATATTCACAGGAGTCTGAATCTAGTGAGACATTTAAGGACAGCCAATAACTAGTTGAGTGGGAGTCAGTCTGGACAGAAAACAAGACAAATGGTGGAAGTAAAAGTGCTGAATATTTTAATAGAAAATTTCCGCAATCTGATTGGTAGATTATTTACTACGATAGTGACAATGAGATATTAAGCTACACCCAAAGTGGTGAGTTACTATTTGAAAAATTTTTGTTTGAATATTCTTTATTTTTCAATAATTTTCATTAAATTCACTTATTAACATAAAATCTATGCATTTAATGATTACAATCAGTACATAATGATTTAAACCTATGAATACATCAAGCGTAGTTTTTGAATTTGATAATTCTCTTCTGTCTTTGAACTTCGCATAAATATTGCTTAACTCGTAATTTTATTATCACAAAAGAAAACGGGTTATAAAAAATGATTTCATGGATGAAGGGAATAGAAAAAATATTAAATAGTAATTAGTTACTGTAAAGAATAATAATTGGAAGAGTAAATACACTAAATGTTTAGTAGTGGATATTTCTAGATATATGTTTATTAAACGCTTTATTTAGCCAGGCAGTAACTAGCTCATTAAAAATTCTTGTTAAACATAATAATTCAGTAAACACTTTTATAATGAACAACAAATATAAAATAAATTTAACAGAAACACATATAAAGACATCCATATACTAACTCAGAAAAATATTCGCGTGCAAGACAAATTTTTTGTTATTTTTTTTGCAAAATACGGAACAGTTGCTTCAAAAAAGTAAATTTTCAAAAAGGAACAGTATTTTGAATGACAGGGTAATTTGGGGAATTATTTTTCCTGTTGAACAATAACAAGAACTCACGTGTCAGTACTTTAAAAAAAATTACAACTGAACAATAACAACAGTGTGAAAAAAAAATCAAAATTATCCGAACTCTGTTGTTTTAAAAAAATCTTCATATTTTTAAGCCTGTAATTCAATACAATAAAAATAGAACTTACTTCACTGTTAAGAATTATTCTGAATTTGTTTGCAGAAACTCTATCACAATCGAGAATAAATTTGATATTCAGAAATAATTAGCTGCACTTAGTCAATTTATTTCATGATTTTCTAATATTATTACTTAATAAAGAATTAGAGTCTTGATCAAAGGAAAGAAGAGGTGTATATTAAGTTTGCTTTCCCTTTCACCAATTATCGTACTAAAATTACGGGAAACCAAAGCAATAAAAATACTCAAACAAATTTACGTTGATGCAGTAATTATGAAATATACCTGCAAAAAACCGCTATATTAATCAATGAAAGCTAATCTTTAGATTTCAGATAGTGAAACTAAAAGTGTTTATCTCTAACAATATCCTGAATGGGATTTTTCTGCTTGGATTCAGTGCATTGTTACACAATAGATTTACCATGATACAATATCCTGCTGAACTTCAATTCCGGTTACGAAAATAACTGATTTACGTTAGTGAAAGTCCAATGTGAAACGCTAGTGCTTTCCTCGCATTTTTTTTCCTTTATGACACTGAAATAAGTTCGCTTACTTTTACATTTTTCAATAAATGCTACATTTACTTATATACAGTTGTTACATTTCTTAGATAATTATGTAAGAATAACCTTTGAATTTAATTGTACAATAAATTACTTACTTTTATCAATAGTTGATCATTGAAGATATGACGGTTATAGAAAAACCTGAAACAGAAAATAAAATATATATTCGAACTGAAGCATGAAAAAACAAATTATCATATTGAATAAATAGTTAACGTTGCAATGAGAGTAAAAAGGTCTGTTTAAAGAATATATAAAATAGCCAATCGTTAAAGAAGAATGGTTAGAATCATGACTTATTAAATATTGCTATCCAGAACTGATTCTTTTGTGAAGTGTTTATAAAGTACACAGTTATTGTAAAGACTAAAACATGCTTACGTCTGTTAAATATTTACACGCTTCCTTACACTGTCTAATTCGTCAACGAAAAATAAATATTAGTTTATAAAGAAAGTATTCTGAAATCGAACCTATGGATAGTTAAAAAAGGTTTCCACAGAAATTTGTTTGCAAGGATGTACTATGCATGTATTGTAGCATATTCTATGCTAAAATTTATTGGGACTTATTTGTTCCTTAGTTAAGACTTCATCAATGTTTATACTTTGATTCTAAAGACTATTTTATACCTTAAAAACTTTCACAGATATCTTTGTTTTCCCAATCTACAATTAGAAATACAAAAGCGCAACACTAAAGAGTTGGAATCACAGAGACGAAAACGACAATGATGAGTTAAACGATTCGAACCAGGACTTGATTTGATGTAAAAGAGATCTAAGCTGCATCAGGTATGTATTACGCAATAAATTATCATCACTGAATTCACTTATCATTACTGAATGTACTTAGAATTGCATATGAATAACTGAAACTGGACCCTGAATTGATATTTGTATAAAGAAAAAATCGTAATAATATATCCAAAAAATGAAGACATTGTAATAACTAATTATGCTATTCCTGGCTAAAATCACGTGTGCTGTGTGAATAAATTATCTAAAAGTACTTGCTGCCAAACTGACACAACTAGATAACTATTCCGAAGCTTGATGCATTAATTTCCCATGTCTCGCGACGAATTATACAGGGAGTATGCGTGCAAAATCAATTCTACAGCAACAACTGTTATCTTTCCACAAGCCAAGTCCCCTCCCTCCCCCGCAAATGTTCCGGTGAATAAATAACTTCAGCACAAAGTAATGATGAATTAATGCAATTTTCTGAACAGTTCCGCGGGCCGTTAATTTATCATAAAGCACGTGTAAGGAGGGGAAATTATCCATTTATGCCCGTATGGTAGAAATACTTAATTTTAGCCAATGCGATTATAACTTGCTATCTGAGGTTAGCAAACTGCAGACACAGAAATGCAAAGCACACAATATTGGAATATTCAGCGAACTTTTGAGTAATTAAGTTTCGTTGTGCCGTTATGTTGCTTTCTGCAGCGAAAACTAGATTCTGAAGAAGTTGGGATATACTGTGTCGCTGAAAAACTGCGATTGGGTTGATGACTTATCTTCAGTTTTTCATATTTTAGATACATGGATTGAATTTAAGGAAACCCGTTTCACTACATGCGCCGCATTTTTACTCTTAATTTTGCAATTTTTTTAGTCCCTAGCTTTTGTGAAATAACTGACAAAAGTATCCAGATTTCTATATCAGTATCCCTTAAATTTTTTGAAGCCGTAACGAACGTGTACTACCAATCTGAACTGAAAACCGGAAAAAAACGTTATTTTGGTCGGAACGAAAACCGGAACTGAACCGAAAAAAAAAATCGGTTTATTTAGGTTCGATATATATTCAGTCATTTTGTTGCTGTAACCAACTTATCTATACTGTATATCGTAACCAATATACAATTTGCGAATTAAAAAAGAATAAAATCCTTTAAATTTTGATAGAATTACATATTTTGTTTATGATAAAATTATACTTTTGTACGAGTAAGAATATACATAAAATAAATCTATTCATTCGGAAGTGAACCGAAAACCGAAAACTATTATTTATCGTGTAACGAAAACCGGAACGGAACCGATATATTTATTTTTAATTGAGCCGGAACGTAAGCCGGAACGAAAAAAATTACTGATCGAAGCCCTGGCCCCAGGTGGAGAGAAGATTCAAACAAAAGAGCTGGACTGTTGTTTTATGGTCTTTAGTTGCGCTGAAGTTCTGCATGCTCGCCTTTGTGTATGTAACTTAGGAGCACAAGAATCTCTATATGACGAAATAAGTTTAGTATAAAGTTTAAAATCTAAATTTAAACAGAAGGTTTATCCAACGTGAAATGTCGCTTTAAAATGTTTATTCATTTATTATTAATTTTTTAATGAAATAATTATTTTTTAAAATAAATAGAAAAATCATCTTAAGGTAACCACAAAGGGACGCATTATTTATGAAATTTTTATCAAATGATATTTGCAATACTGTAGAAGAAACTTCATCACTGTTTCCTGTTTTATAAGTAAATTGTAACATTATTCACTCTTACTTTAATATAATTTGAAAATGACACCATGTTTTTAACGTAATATACTTTTCGATCAATCACTAATATCAATCGAAAATATGAAATTTCAAACTTTTAAGCATTTTAAGTAAAATTACAAAATGCAGATCAAATCAAAAAGGACATGTTTTTTAAACATATAGTGTAGCAAGAAAGAAAAAATTACATGAAAACTGCACGAGGAAAATTGGAAATTTCTCAAAGTTTAGCATAGCATAATAAAATTTTACCGCGTACAGATCGCACACTAATCAGAAATATGCTGTAAAATTGTTATGTATTTATGAGGTGTAATACTTATAGCAGAAACATGAATGTTAATGATTCAAAATTAAAAGAATTGCAAAATTGTAAAGTACTGATAAGTTTACAAGAGTGGCTTTGTTCTCCGATTCTCAAGCAGTAATTCAGGCTGATTGGCCGAACTAGTCCTCCTTCATCGGACGAAGTCATTTAATGTCGGGACTATGTGCGAAAGTTGGTTTTAAAGAAGAAGCATGTGGCGCTTCAGTGAATTCCTGGTCATTGTGCAGTAAACAGGAACAAACCATAGAGCAGCGATACTGGTATATCTGCTCTATGGAACAAACAGGCTGATTTACTTGCAAGAAGGGGCTCGAGATTGCTTCAGTCAAAATCCTCAACAATTTCCTATCACTCAATTAAGCTCTATATTAAACAAATTATGCATAAAAATTTTAAAATGCAGCTACTTGATCGTCTGCAGTCAGAGCAGTGGAAAACTCATGATCTCCTGGCCATTCCCAACGGCCCTCGTCGTGAAGTTGTCGCACAGTTCCGTCTTTTGACTGGTCACAACTACCGTGGGGAAAATCTCCATCCTTTAGTGATTTTGGACCATCCAAACTGCCCTCTTTGTTGTACGCCATGGAGTGACATGCCAATGAATCGAGACCACCTTCATGAATGCATGTCACTCCATGGCGACTCCGAGACGAGAAAGGAGCGAGAGAACTTTTGAGCGAAAGAACGCGAGAGAAATTTTGAGGCAATGACTTCGGTCAATCTTTGTATCCTCTGTCATCTTTGTATTTTATTTGTCATCTTTTTATTTTTTCTCGATGTTCTACTTCTTTCAAAGTATTGCAAAAATATACAGAAGATCTTTTTTAAGGTTTTAATAAATCAAATAATTCGAAGGAGAGTAGGAAACTTAAATGAGAAACACGAACCCTAAATATCGCACCATTAATTATACACGTATTTTATGCATTTTCAATACCTAATTTAAATAAACCTTTACGTCAATATTTTCTCAGACCAAACAAATATCCCGAGGCGTTAATCAGATTCAAAACATACCCATTAAATGGAAAGTTAATGCTTACAAATGGAATTCCAGCCATTAGTGAACTATTAAAACTTTCTGTATGTCATGGTAACTATTTAAATGACGTCAATAAAATAGTAGTGCTATTCTCAGTCGAGGAAATATTTTATCTAAATGCATTTTGTTAAAAAACGAATTAGGAAATAAGTCAATACTTCTTTTTCGCATGTAGATCTAAACGTTAATATTAGTTGATGCAGTTTTATTGCTTACGTTATATAAAATTATGTAATTATTCCGAATGCATGTACGTATATTTACATGAAAAAATGTACTTTACTTGGAAATACAAAATAAATTACTAAAGTTTAGAAACTCGAAATTCAAATAATTTGCGTTGAAATTTTTCTGTAAGTGCTTAGATTATTTTAATAATTATTATGTGCATTCAGATATCTACACTATACCCTAATTGTACTATTCACAAACTAATTACTTTTCAAAAATAATACTATTACCATTGTAAAGTAATTATTCGCTTTCATTGTAAAATAGTCAACCCTCCCCTTTTTTCATTTTTTAATATACGCTGCCCTTAAAATACGGTTGCGTGCTCGTAGCGTACGTTCTCATAGCGTACACCCCATCAAGCGTGCTTGTAGCGTACATGTGGTGCTCGTAGCGTACATCTTCCCCGCCACCTGTTTTCACCAAAGTAATAATTGAAAAGAAGAAATAAAAAGGCAAATCCAGATCTACTAATAATAGATCTACTTTACTAAATATAGATCTACTTTAATAGCGGCCATTTTAGTCCACAAAATTGTAGATTTCATTACTACTATTTATTTTGAACAAATAAGGTGAAGTTTAAATCAAGTCAAGAAAAAGTCATTGTAATTTTTTTTTTAAGGAACTACGGCCGATTCCCAATTATAATGAAGTGTTTAAAATAAAAAAATGTATCAAGCGGTGTATATTTCAGAATGTCTTTTAGCATGTTCGAATACTGGATAGAGCTTCAAATATTAAAAACAGTGCTGGCTATAAAACATTAAAGTAAAAAAAGGCATTTTTCTGTTTAGTAATATTTTTATTGTAGTAATATTTTTTTATAGACATAAATGTCGAATACGTGACTGCGGCTTTTCTAGAGGAAAAATATTTTTAGAAATTTTGTCTGCTTCAAAACGGGGGGTGAAACTATTATGCGAGGGCGACTATCACGCAAGTAAACACGTTATGTTTAATTATATAAAAAAATAAATAATAACGAAATAATTTTGTTTTCTTTCTTTCATTTATTCTGAAATATCGTTAAAAGATCCGCTAAAAACATGCGGATACGGATCCGGATATTTTTTTTTTCATCCGTGGATACGGATACGGATACGGATGTCCGGAACACCTCTAAAAATAATCATATATCGATGTCTTTCAGTGTCCAGAATCCCCCTCCCTCCCCCCCAAACCTACTGAATTGCTACGTTACTGAGCTCGATCGGATTGAGGGAGACCTAGCGTTGAGCTATGGATTATTATTACTGGTTTTCTTTTTATAAGTACAAGAGTTTATTCTGATTCATGGTAATTTTTCTTGTTTGCTCTTTGTTTTTAAATAATAAATTCTAAAATAAGGAAGATTTATAAGTATATATATTTATATAATATTTTTATTTCTGAAAATATTCAATTTAAACATTGGTACTCTTATTTTAAAGATGCCTTTTTAAAAATTAAGTTATGGTATTAATAAGTCAAAAACAATTTTTTAAAAATCTTTTTTAAATTAAATGTTAGTGTAATTGTAATGTTTTTAGACAACTTTTTAAATGCTGAAAAAAAACAGCAAGACTTTTTGAATTAAACTGGCTTAAAATGATTTAAAATTCATTTCTTAAAATGTAAAATATTGGGTATATATAACTGCGATTAAAATTAATAGTTAATTAGCTCTGTTTGAATAGTTTTAATAATTATATGTTTACTATTTTTGATATTGAAAAGCTTATTGCCCCTCACAGACTTTGATTGAACATCTGTAAGCCTTCTGATGAGAAAGCTTAAACTTTCTACATCACCTCATTAATGCAAGGGAGTATATTTTATTTATTGGGAATTTGGGTAATAGGGCTGTATAAAAAGTAAAAGTTTGTATTTACTTACATTTAATTTCCTGAAAATTTTATTCGACACCATAAAGTAACTTTGTAATTAATTATATATGTCTAAGATCAATATTTAAAGAAGAAAACCCTAGGTCAGTGCTTGTAAGACACCCTCTCTAATAGGGTATAGGGCTGGAAGAAATAATGATTTTTATTTAATATTAAAACTATAAAACTTTTTACTTTCAGTGTAAGTTATCATGTGAGTTATTTTGATTTTGCGTTTAAGGCAGATCTACATGAGGGCTGCCTGCTTAATTAAGGCATGCCTTGAGCGGAGAACTTTTGGGGTTCCAGCGCTTATTCAGGTTACAACTACTGAAAACAATCGCGCTGTAGGCCAGAACCCTAGATCTACATACTTCAGCCCTTTACCAAATTGCTATTAAATTAGTAAAAAGTATTCATATTATAATGTAAAAAGTTAAAAATAATTTTTAAATCTTTATAAGATAAATTTATATCTTTAGATCTTATACAATATACAATCATATGTATTTTTGTCTGGCGTCCAATTATTTCTACGAATCATACGCACACGCCTTTACGCATTCATTCCGCCCTTCTTTGTTCATCTTGCGGGAACCTGTATACCAGGGCGGTTCTACAGTTGCAGTCTGGGAGGGGTTTATAATTTTATATAACCCCCCCCCCCATTTTTACTCGGGCTCGGGCTCTGTAATTCGCGATTGTGAATTTCTTATGCAGAATTATTTTTTTCACTTTCGTTTTCAAAATCCTGGGAGGGGTAATTACCCCCCCCCCCGTAAAACCGCCTAATGCCTGTACACTTTTACATTTTCTTCTTTCTGCCGGGAACGCAGCAAGAAGGCATTTATACAGATAGAAAAATTAATAGTTTAAATAGAATATACTTTTAAATGATGGTTTTTTATCATTTTAAGAGGTTTCTAGTATAATACATTATGTACACAGATTGCTTGCACACCTTTAAACAAGAGAACAGCAATAGGATGACCAGCAACTCAATTTTCTTGCTAAAGAAGGTGGGTTTTTTCCCCATATTTTATTGTTTTCTAAACTACGATTTTGTGGACTAAATGGCCACTACTAAAGTAGGTCTACATTTAGTCGGATTTGCTGTGGTGAGAACGGAAACAGGTGGAGGGGGAGATGTACGCTACGAGCACCACATGTACGCTACAAGCACCCTTGATGGGGTGTACGCTATGAGCACGTACGCTATGAACACGGCACCTAAAATACAAGGCCCTATTCTAATGGTTAGTAGAAGGAGCCAAGGAGACTCATAATTGGAATGGAATTGGCCTTTGAAGACAGCGTTTTCATGTACCTATTAATAAGCACTACGCAAAAGATGTTGAAGCATGAATTAATTTTCCTTATTAAGCTTTATTGCATGTAAGTTCAAAATGATGTGCAACATATAATAATCGATTTTAGTTCAGAATTTTCTGAGGAGAAATAAATAAGCTTTACCATGCAAAGTTCTAAAATTTCACCAACGCCTCAAAACATTTTGTGAAGTAATTATAGGCATGAAGACGAAGTTTTTGACCATGCAATTCTGAATCGAGTTGGTTCATTTTATCACCTTTTCCAGCTGTAATAATTTTGAAGATCCGTGTATCCATCTTATAATAGGAGACATAGGTGACTTCGCACTTTCTAATCTCCACTTCACCCCCTTAACAATGCGTTTCACGCATTAATGTTAGTCATTCACACATTTATTACAAAAAACTCTCTCACACGATGTTTTTCAAATCCTCCCAAAAAATTACTTAAAATATATTTCTGTAAAATTATAACTATGAAAATTATTTATAAAAAGAGTTTAAAAAGAAATTCTTTTCCCACAGTGTAAAATCAACTTTGAAAATGTTCTTGGCCATCACAGAATATAAACGAAATAAAAAATTGTCCTATTGCAATGGGTTTATCGCTGTCTCTTTAAACATGCTCAAAATATTGTTTTCCAGTTTTTGATATAAATAAATCAGAAAATGTTGCTACTTCGCAAAAGTGCATACCGTATAATAGTTGCTCGAAATCAAATATGACATTCTCTCAAATCCTTTTCTTTTTGGTTAATTTCATAAAATATCATGAATCAACCATTGCACCAAATTACCATTTGATTTAAGATTATTTTTACTGGATGAATTGGTAATAGCTGAATTTCCATCTTTCAACAGAAATTATGATCGCGCAACACATGAGGCCATTTATAAATAAATAAATAAAAAGTGTTTTAAAATGCTAACGTGTCCCTTTTCTTGTATTAATTTATAAGATGAGCTTTTAAACAAGACTCTGCTTAATAATTTTATCATTTCAGTTTAAGAGAACCCACTCTCGCGCTGCTTTAGATGATCACTTCAGCAATCATTGCTTTCCCCAAACAGAATATCGTTCAAGCGTGATACAGACACTTCGAAATTAACACTCAAGGGCGATGCTTAAAGCGGCGCATTTCGCCTCCCATTCACATTCTCATTCGCCTCAAAACAATAAAATAAAATTAACGATAATGCCCTCGCTTTATAACACCAGAACTAAGCATCGGGAAGGGGAATGGGGGATTTAAGCACGTATAAAATATCGCCAACCATTTATAAACCATCTTATCATCGCCAAAGCGACGCGGTCGGGAGAGACATTTCAATTTCGGGCTGATTCGCAAAAACCATTCAGCCTACAAATTCTCCTGAGATATACGGGCTTTCACTTATCACTATCGAAGCAGAATCGGACGGATTCTGGTGGCATCAGTTCCTCGCTTCAGTGGTCGCGCCATCTGGTGATGGACGATCTAAACCGGGATGATGGTCCATGCCGGAAAAGCAATGGGTTGGAATAAGGAAGAAGATATAACACTTCCGATCGGTCATTGCAAAAGACGTTAAAAGATGCGTCGCAGTTGCAAAGGGACTGTTGACTTATTGAAAGGGTTTGGTAGGAGATTAGTTTTTAGAGCATTTCTCTGAAAGGAAAAAAGAAAAGGATATTAGGCTGATGCTTTTAACGAATTTCCTATTGATGAAATTGCAAACGAAATGCATAAAAAGCTGACTGAGGCATAGCGTTATCGTGATAGCCTTGCATATTTAAAACTACAAAGTTATAACACAAGCTGATCTTTTTACATAAAAAAAATAATGTTCACTTTCATTGAAAATTAGTTTTAAAATAGCTAATGGGGATAATGTGGCCATATTTACCAATTTTGTTGTCGAAGAGCCATCTTAAAAGTAGAATAAAATCACTATTGCAATTCTGTATCACATTTTAAAATCATTATGGTGTGTGTATGCAATGTGGGTATTATCTAAGTCCATTTCCTATATCAGTTCAATAATCAATAATAAAGTCCACACCAATGTATCAATTTTCAAGATGTCCTCAGTAAGATTATGATTTATGGTCACGTTAGATGAAGAATGTTGCAAACCGACCAGAAACTTAAAAATGTTGCATATTTCGAACGGAAAATACACTTTACGCACGAAATTCAAGGAATATTTTTCGGTATTACTCAGAAGGACATTTTTTTAATTGCTTGTGACAGAGGTAAGGCCGAAACAACTTAATGGATTATCGCTTAAAATGATATCCCGCTTAATGCAACAAACTTTAAGTGTGACAAACCATGGTAATTTGTCAGTGGATAATGAGAAAATATAATTTAATCACCGGATAATGAGATACTCCGCTTATAAGAATAATTTTCCGTCGCAAACTGGCTATTCCATTAATCGAGCTCAACTGTATTGGAAATGATGTAAAGAAAAATGATTATTGCGTTTTGCTTTAAGACAATTTCCCAAATGTTGTTTAAAATTACGGGACAGATAAGATGATCATTCTTTATGATTAAATGTTCGTGAAATATTCTTAAAATTTTACCTCTAAAAACTTCTACAAACTTTATGCGGTTGCTTCATTGTTACATGCAACATATAAATGAGCTAGTATCAACGCCAGGTGACGCTAGGTATATACATGTGCACTTAAATATCACTGTTCAAATTCACTTAACAAGAATTTTCACCAACTTTCTTTAATTTTGTCTTATTCATGAGCACAGAATCTTTAAATTTAAGAGTAAAAAAAAGTAAACTTACAAATTATATTTTCTAAGATTTGTATAAAGTTCTTGAAAGTAGTTAAACAAATTAGAAAAATAAAAATAAATTAAATTGAGCTTTTCTCTTTTTTCAAATATTTCTGTATGCATGGAGATTGATATTAAAAAATTAAGAGACATTGATAGTAATAAAACTAAATATTTATTAGATTACACAAGTCATTCTCATTTTTAAGCCACATAAAAAATTGAATTTTTAAATTCTTTTAGGTTCGATTTTCAAAAGCAACGCCGTAAAAACTCCATTTTACATTCAAGGTATCAAATTCAAGAATATAATAAGTATTTTACTGCTTTAAATTACTTAAAAGTTCCCTATTAGGTATGTTTGAAGAAATACATCAGTCTTTCCTTCTGTGCTAGTAAAACATTCGCTGACGCACACGTAGGCAAGAAATCAAACATAAGAGCAAATCAAAGAAAAACTGGAGTAAACATAGTGTTGCCATTCGCAAGAAAAAAATTAAGAAAATTAAAATGAATGAAAAAGCATAAATAAAATGGGAATGGGAATAATGGAGAAAAAATGAAAATTAGTATCAAAAGTAGGTAGTTGGTCAAAATGCAGTAGATTGGAGTTTTTGGTTAAAGCAAAGATACACGAAAGCTATCTCACTCAACGGGAGATGTCTTGGACAGATGACATAATAAGGAGTTCATTTTAAGGAGTTCACGTTACATCTAAAAAAATCGCCTAAAACTCCTGACCGTTAAAATAAAAGAAGAAATATATTTCTTTACATCACAACTATCAGTACAAAAATATAAGTTTAAAAAAAAAAAAAAAAAAAAAACATTAATATTATATTATTTTTTTATATTTGCAGTAATAATTTTTATTTATCCCAATATTTTTAATAACAAATTCCTTATTTATACATATTTTTTTCACATTTGTATTTCAGTGTGGCTGAAGAAGATGCTTCCCAAAAAGCAATATGCTCTCCATCGCAAATATACATAGATGCCACTTATTCAATATCGCCTTAATTAGCTCCAAAGTTTTCGTCAAAGGAATCCTCCCTAACATCCTAATCCCCGGATTTCGAATGCCACTAACTTTCTGGTCTTCAAGCGCTAATTATTTTTGACACTTTCTACCCAATTGAATAGGTGGAAATTAGGGATCGACCGATAGTATCGGCAACCGATAGTATCGGCGCCGATACCTCCAATTTTTTTAGGTATCGGTATCGGTTCTTTCGATTCTAAAAGTATCGGGAAAGTATCGGTTTCTGTTGCTTTCATCCATTTTCACCGATACTTTTCAACCGATACTTCGCTTTTCAGAAGAAAACCACGCAGGCGCAAAACCATTCGAGAATCTTTATTTTGGTAATGAGATGAGAGGCGTCGTTTCATTGGCACATTTGTTTGCACGAGTCCTTTCGAACTGTGTTTTTTTTTTTAAATTCTAACCATGGCTAAATGGATGTCATATCACCAAGTGTGGTCGAAATTGTGGACGAAGAATCGTTAGATGACAGTTTAACAGGACAATCGTCTATTCTTCTAAATTATTTTGAATTGGTGCCCAACACTATACGCTCTCTGCAAGGATTGCAAAAAACAAATGTCGAGTGGTAGGCTATAATTTTACTTCAGTTTTATAAACGTTTATTTTCTCACTGTGTGGACTCGAAAAAGAGTTCATTCATATCTGTATTATATACACACAATTGAATCTCCCTATAACGAACTCGCTCGGTTCCAGTTAAAAAATTCGCTACAGAGAAAATTTCGTTGTACAAAGATTAGAGATTTTTGCAGTTATTTCAACAAATATTACAAACTTTTTAGTTAATTCGATGTTTAAAAGTATTAAATTATGATTGCTGATTGTTAAAAAAAAATTGGTATTTATTATAAACTAGCTGAAGTACCCGTTCTTCGCACGGGAATGAATGGACTTTTTGATATTAATATTTGTTGTGATTACTATTTATTGTAATAAAGAGATATAGCAAAATGGATATCGCGTTATATTGTGTTCAATAATCATTCATACTGAATTTCAAGGCAATCGTTTTTACGGTGCAGAAGGCGATGCGGCGTAGCACAATCTAGTGGCGAGTTTTAGCAAAACGGATACGGCAAAAATATTCTTCGCATTCAGATATCGATGTATACGAATTTTCATGACGATCGGCTGAATAGTCTTGAAGTTCATGTGTTGACGCGACATCTAGTGTCAAGGTATAGGAAAATGGATCGTGCCAAACTCTTCCCCGTGTTCAAATATCTATGTATACCTATTTTCATAGCGATTATTCGCACAGTCAAGAAGTGATACACTGCAGGGCCATCTAGTGGTTAATTAAAGTAATGATTTGCTACAGCGCCGTCATGTGGCGAGTTATAGCAAAATGTATAACGCCAAAATATTCTCATTGTTCAAATAGCTATGTATACTGATTTTCATAGAGACCGTTTGAATGGTCAAAAATTTGGCCTGCTGCAGCGTCATCTAGTGGCGAGTTAAAATAATAATGCATTGCAGTGCCATCTAGTGGTGAGTAACATCAAAAGTAACGCAGTTAGAATATATTCTTCGTTCTCAAATGTGTAAGTATAAAAAATTTTATGCCGATCAGTAGAACGGTATAGAAGTTGATGCGTTGCAGCGCTATTTAGCGGTAAGTTACAGCAAATGGATAGTGAAAAATATTCTCCGTGTTCTAATATTCGCGTGTACCAAATTTCATCGAAATTTGTTGGACGATATTCGCATAGCAAACGGCTAAACGGAATAGAATTCGACGTTCTGCTGCGCCACCTAGTGAAAAGTTAGAGGAAAACGGATAGCATAAAAACCTTCTCCATGATAAAAGACTTAGGTGAACCAAATTTCATGGTGATCGGTGAAACGGTGCTGGAGTTTTTCAACCTCCTACACACATACCAACATTCATTTTTATCTATAACCAGTCTTATTATACGTATATACCAGTCTCAAGTAAAATCCAGTTTCAAATCTAAGCCTCGCCAAAGTGCCAGCATACGCCATTTTGCAAGAGTTTTGGGAATCATTCGAAGCATTGACTTAGCAGCAATCAAAATGGGAAATGGTTCGACCGCCAGGCATTTATTTGAAAAGTGGAATCCCTTAATACAGCCGCATTTTTTAAATTATCAACTATAACATGTTTTATTCATCGTTACCTCGATGTACTAAATGGGAAGATTTCAATTTTCTGAAATTTGGCGGATTTCCCCCAAGTTAAATCAATGTACTCAATTGGCGAGAATTCTGAAGCTACATCGCTTGAAATGTCCTAATAACTGCATTATTTCTGCACGGATAGTTAAAATTTAATGCTGTATTCTAAGAAAACCTATACACTTGTTTTCAAAAATGCTATTCCCTTAAGCTCTCAGTAAATTGAGCCAAAAAGCCTAAAACTGTGCAAACCGCTAGAACTCACACTCTAAAAATCGGCCTATCAGCCATTTTATTTTTCGCCAAACTAAAAAAAATTACATATTAGTCTCGGATATCTTCGATCCTCATTGTTTTGCGTATAAAACATTTCATTCCTGCTCTCATTTCTTATGCGCACACGATATTATAATTAAAAAAATAACCTAAAAAAATCATTATTATTCTTTTATTTTTACTTTAAGAATTTAAAACATTTTATTCGGCAAAATCGCCACACATGGCAACCAAGATGCTTATTTCACACACTTTTTTCACTACAGGGGTTAATATTACGTAAAGCTTTCTGCGTGGAGAACATAAAAAATCTCTTAAATTCCGGGAACGGAAATTAAGGGAACCCTTCAGGAGGAAAACGTTTTTAAGTGGAGTTTCAAAGTTTTAAAGTGGACTATCATTTATTCTATATTATTTTACATATCTGTGTAAAATTTCAGGCTGACAGGTCCATTTTTGTGGAATTGTATACTACCCAAATCAACAAATTGACAAACATAATTTCATTTTTATTTATAAGATAACCTACGCTTGTTTTTAAAAATACCCTCTCATTAAATTGCGCCAAGCGCTAGAATCATAGAAAATCTGACACACTTTCAGATTTTTAAATACGCACTAAAGTGCTATATATAAAAAGAGTTATAATCCATGGGTCTTCCCTATTTTCGTTCCTTCTTTTATTAAGTTGGAAAGTGTATCATTATTCATGAGTGTGATTAAACAAAATTAAAATTGATATTTCTAACATCCTTTTTTCTGGATGTAATACATTAGATGCAGAAAAGCTGCTCTGAAAAATGCACAATTCCAACTGAATGAAAATTTCAAAAACTTTACGCAGGTGTATTCATAACCCAAATAGCAGACGATTAAATTACGATAAATAGCGCCAAGCGTTAGAATCCTCCTCAAAATCGCGAGAATGCTGAAGATAGATCGCTTGAAATCCCTTAATAACTGCATTATTTTCGCAGGGATCATTAAAATTTAACGCTGTATTCTAATAAAACCTTTGTACTTGTTTTCAAAAATCCGTTTCCTTAAGCTCTCAGTAAATTCGCCAAGCCGGAAACTGTGCAAACCGCTAGAACTCACTTTCTCGGCATTTGAGCCATTTTATTTTTTCGCCAAACTAAAAAATTTTAACATATTAGCCTCGGAAATCTTCAATTCTTATTGTTTTGCGTATAAAACATTTCATTCCTGCTCCGATTTCCCATGCACACGATATTATAATTAAAAAAAATATAACCTTACGAATATAAACTAACAAAAAAAAAATCATTATTATTCTTTTATTTTTACTTTGAGAATTTAAAACATCTTATTCGGCAAAATCGCCACACATGGCAACCACGATCTTTATTTCACACTTTTTTCACTACAGGGGTTACAATTACGGAAAGCTTTTTGCGTGGAGAACATAAAAAATCTCTTAAATTCCGGGAACGGGTGGACTTTCAAAATTTTAAAGTGGACTATGATTTATTCTATATTATTTTACATATCTATGCAAAATTTCAGGCTGATAGGTCCATTTTTGTGGATTTGTGTACAACTCAAATCCACAAACAAACAAACAAACAAACAGAATTTCATTTTTATTTATAAGATTTGTTAAACTTACGGTTTCTTACTTTTCATTGTATAAATTAAATGTTCAAAAGTAAAGATAATCCACGAATTTAGAGAATAAAATATGTAATGCACTTACGTTTATTTTACTTTAAAATTCCGTTATTTTACATTGTTTTGCATTATGTGATTTTAAATTTTCATAAAAATATTCACATCTTAAAAATCCGCTGAAAATAGAGTGAGACACATTCTCTTCCATTTGGAAACCTTTTAGTGGTTTTGAAAGGTTGAAGCATTAAAGTTTGATGTGGTTTTGGTCGTGAAAGGCAGGGCCTTATTATTATATGGGCAAATCGGGACTTTGACCAGGAACCCAAATTTTAAATGGTTTTTCTGAAATATTCTTTTTTAGATCAAAATTTTATGAAAAATATAACAAATTTCATAGATTGGGGCCCCCAAATCTATCAATGCCCGGTGCCCCTGTTGGTCGTAATCGGGGGCTGGTGAAGTCTTCATTATCGGAGTCAGTTTCACATTCCGTGCCTCCATTTTTATCATCTCTTACTCCTCCACTAAGTGGTCTGTTCAAAAAATAAACTTTTCTTCAAAGCTATTAAAAAAAAAAAAAAAAATCAAAGTTAAATCTGAAGTATTCGCTATGGGAAGATAAGCTCTTCGTTATAGGGAGAAATTCGTGATAAGGAGACTTCATTATAGGGATATTCCATTGTATATATAGGTTTTTGATACCGTTGGAGAAAGTCTAGCTCTTGATATAGATTTCACGCTTAAGAGACATGCTTTAAATTTTTATTTAAAAAGATTGGCGCAAGGACATCAGATTCGGCTTGGGTATGGTATTGGGGGAGACGGTCCTTGACGTCGTTTGATATTTCAGAGGATGACGACCTTTAAAGTGTTAAAGCAGGTATGGGCAACCTTTGAAAAGTTGTGGGCCAAACTTTAGGATGTTCGCGAAGTCGCGGGCCAAACTTGCGGATTTTAGGGAACTGGCGGGCTGTATAATTGGGTTTTATATGGGATATTGAATGGTTATACGGAGTTTTTAAATGTTCTGCGGGCCACATCCGGCCCGAGGGCCGGAGGTTGCCCAGATGTGTGTTAAAGTGTAATATTTCAGCCTTCGAAATACGTTTGAGGAATTTGTCTGTATCTGAAGTTCTAGAAGCTAAATAGAAACATTTTAATATTATACAGCCGGGAATATTTGAAACCGAAAGTAGCATTCTGCTATCGGATGTGAATCGTATTTCTGAGCATGCAAACGGGTATAAGGTTTGAACCGAATGACGTTTGTCGGATATACCCCCACCCCCATGGTGCCCCTCTGCAAACGTAAAAAAAGGCGCCCCTTTTGTGCTCTAGATCAGTGGTTCTCAAACTATGGGCCGCGACCCATCGTTGGGTCACGGGAGCAATTTCGGTGGGTCGAAGAGGGTGGGAAAAATTAAACTTTAGTATTTTATATACATAGTAAACAGAGGCGTAGCCAGAAATTTTTCATGGGGGGGGTTACGACTACTTCAACTCATTTATGTGTATACGCGTGTGGGATAATGTAGTGAAGAATATACATTTTGTATGGCAAAAAATTCTCATGGGGGGCGGGTTATGACCCCCCTAACCTCCCCCTTGGCTACGCCCCTGATAATAAACTATCCTATTTTATATAGCCTATATTGGTTACCGTTATGAAGTAGTGGGTCACGAAAAAAAAATCTACTTGAAGATTTTTTGAAGAGAAGGACAAAAAAGTTTGAGAACCACTGCTCTAGATCAAGAGTTTCTCAGTTTTAGTTCAAAATGGCCCCCAGACCTTGCTTACCGTGCCACGCCGCCCCTGCTCAGAGCTTAGAACTAAAACAGATAAAATTCGTTCATATCAGTCACAGAAAAACATGTTAAAAATGATCATAAAAACAAAAACACTGAAGATCAATTTCATTAAATATGAATACTTTAAGTAGCAACTTTTTTTAAGACTTGAAAATTGAATTTTGTTTATCATTTTTGGATTTTTCTTTAACCTTCATTTAATCTCGTCATTTTTAAGCATCTTTTATTTAGACCCTCCAAGGCGTAGCTTGAAAACGAGCAAAAATATTTTTCTTCATATTGTAGCTGTTTCAATGACAAAATTAATTATACTAAAATTATAAACGAAACCTATTTGTAAAAAAATTTATTCCTTTTTTGTGTCGCAAAGAAGTTAACTTTTTGGCAGTGACTTGAAAACTGGCGACTCCCGTGAACTTTAATTTATGTTGGTCCAGAAGTTAAATGATTCATATTTAAAACATTACACACTATCAAAAGTACGAATTATCAAACATTTAATGATTTTATTATCTATCAGATTAATGAGAGAACGTAGGATTTGTGTATCATTCTGTTTTGAGAAGTGTAATAGTTATCAATATCTAATAATTATTTATATTGTTCATTTAAAAAGTTGAAGCTGTATTAGTATAATTAGTAATACTAATTATTATTTAGTTTATTTCAAATTTTGGGGTAAAAAAACATATTTCTTGTGAATAGTATTTGGTTTATATATAAGGAAAACACAGGAATAATCGATGTGTACCTGTTCTTCGTACGTGATCAAATACAGGGATCATCCGGATTAATTGTGACTTAACCCTGTCCGGAGAATCAAAATATTCGGATTTTAAAAAAGAACTTAAAATGATGATATGAGTTCATATTAAAAAGAAATCTTGCTAAAACATTTAATAACTCACTTAGTGGTTAAATAATTGGAGCAGATAAATAGAACCATTAATTAATGTGAACTTATTATGCATTTTAAGGGAAGAATTTACGTACGTATTTAATGAACAATATCTAAATACATATGTACTTACATAATAGTGTACAGTTTATACATTATCACAATTTGATGCAGTTTCAGTAATCTAAAAAATATTTTCATATGTGAAAGATTTATAATTAAAGAAAATCTAAATGAAACTTGCAATTTGAATAAATTTCATGTGTTTACTTTTGTAAGCACAAAATCGAGGCATGAACGAAAAACAAAGACACATATAGTAAGAGCAAGCAGGAATCTGTTTTGGTTCTAATATGGAAACCTTTTATCTAGCTCATAGCAACAATTAGGCGACAAAATAGAGGTTGAGAAAAATTGATTTAAATATTTGCACCAGTCGGCACTGGAAATGGATTCTCTTATTAATATATCCCACAGTGTTTGTGATCTGTCAAGCCTAAATGAGGGTCATCTACCTATGGGGGGGGCTTGGGCGGAGGACTTTTTAAGGGAGTCTAACGCATATTCACGTAACATCTGGAGAAAATTGCCCAAAACTCTAGACCACTAGGTCGACAGATAGAGCGAGGAGAAAGAATTCCGAACCTGCACACTAAGACGTTTCCCAGTGCACAGCTTTTTAATAATTCGGCCATTCCTTAGCATGATTGAATAGAAAAGAAAGACTAGAACTACTGTAAATTCACACTTCAATGTGTCCACTGCTTTTTCTTTTTAATGCTTTCTACTGGGATCACATTTCATCATGCTGTTATTCAATTTAACGAGAACTACACTCTCGTTACAAAAACTGCCCAGAATACAGATGTAGGTTTAAATGACGTTAAATTATATAAAGTATCGGTATCGGTTAAGTATCGGTATCGGCCGATACCATAACTTAAAAGTATCGGTATCGGCTATTTCTGAAAATAAATTTATAGGTAAAGTATCGGTATCGGTCATCGGCGAAAATGTGGTATCGGTCGATCCCTAGTGGAAATGAATTCGCTTTTACTCCATTCGTGAAAATAAAGGGTTATTGGCCGTGAGAGATATGTCCTGGAAGAAGCAGTGAGCTCATATCCTGTAGCAATTTCGCTTGACGTGGATGGAACAGGAACTATGTTGGTTACTCATTCAGCTATTTCCGGTGGGAGAAGTCCTCTCAGAGAAACTTAAAAATGTTGCATATTTCGAACGGAAAAGACACTTTACGGACAAAATTCAAGGAATATTTTTCGGTATTACTCAGAGGGATATTCTTCCTATTGCTCGTGACATGGGTAAAGTAGAAAACGCTTAATGGTATATCGGTTAAAATGATATCCCGCATAATGCAACAAACTTTCAGTGTGCCAAACCATTGTAATTTGTTAATGAGATACTACGCTTATTAGAATAATTTTTCGTGGCACACTCGCTATTCCATTAATCGAGATCAACTGCACTGGAAACGATGGAAGAAAAAGGATTATTGAGTTTTGGTTTAAGAAAATTTTCCACGTGTTGTTTAAAATTACGGGTCAGATAAAATGATCAATCTTTATGATTAAATCTTCGTAAAATATTCTGAAAATTTTAGCTCTGAAAAGTTTTATAAACTTTATCCTGGTGCTCCATCGTTACATCGTTTATTTATGCAACATATAAATGAGTAATTTGGTCATACAGCACCAAAACATAGCTTTTTTATGATTTGTGAAAAAGAAATGGTCACTGCCTCATGATATTTAAAAAGCAAATGAATGGAAGTCATTGTAGAAAATCTTAAATGTAAAAGTCCGACAGTTGAAAAGTACTTTCAGTGAGCGACATATTCTAATATTATAGATAGTGCACACATGTGTGAAGATGTAACAGTAAGAAAAGCTCTTCCAACAAGCAAAGAAATGACAGCAAAAACGCAGAGAACTAATATTATCTGATGGAATATGTTAGCTTTGTAGATATTTTAAAATATTTTAAGAAATTCCGTAAACTTTATAGTAAATAATTTTCAAAATTTCTGTTATGCATATATTTACGAAAGTAATTTTTTTCAACGGGTGGGCACTTGTCGATTAGGCACTGTCCACTACAATGGCCATAATAAAATATTAGGGCCATTTTATTATGGGGGGCAGTGGGCGGTCAGCGTTACCCCCTATGAAGGGATGGACTTATTTACAGATTTCCCTAAAGCAGGCAACAGACCTATTGGTTACGGTTTGCATATGTCCTGCTAATCTGTGAAATTACAACCGTAGGCCCGAACCAGCCGAAGCCACGGGGAAAGACTCAATATGACATTACAGGATTAATATTATACATAATTAACAAGCAAACAAATCAGAAACAGTTTGCATCCATGCCAAGCCGGGATTCGAACCCGGACAAAAAGCGTGATTGAATGTTTCTTAAACCACTACACCACGAGGGCGACCGGATTAAAATATTGATGATTACTTCAAAGTGAGAATCATTTCAACTTTATTTTTAAATTAATGAATTAACTTTAACATTTTAAAATAACTGCTTATGAGATGATACTGAATAGAAATATACATTTGAACGACAGCATATTTATGAAAGTATTTTTAATGTTTTTTTAAACAAAAGGTGAACTCAAGTTTGAAATGTTAATGTATAACGTACGTGCAACACTGAAATAAGTATAACCAGACACAAATGAACTAATTTTAATATGATATCAATCTGGCATTATTCCCAAAAATTCATACTAAGAAAATGAACTTGGTTATGTATGTGGGTAGAAAAGTATTATCGCATAATTAATCGGTCAATGCACTTAATCATTATTATAACTTGGCTCTGTGACAAGTTCGGTCAGCATAACTCTTTTTTATCTTCTAAAATTCCAAAATCATATCAACAATGTTTATTTATGCATAGTTTTTTAAATATTACCAAAAATTTGTTACGGAGAACTTGTATTTTGAGTCGGATTAAGCATTGCAATTCTCAGGCTTAACGCCTACACAAATTATCTACTCTATAGAGGTACTTTTTTTCTTAAATTTTAATTTAGGCTAAAATTAATAGCATATTTTAAAAAAAGTCCAACATTGCATCTTGTTAAATTTAAATCAAAGTTCTGGAGACATTAAATTTTAGCGATGTGTCAATAATAGTTTTCGATCTTGTATATAAATTCTTAACAGCCTCCAAATTTAGCAACCGTTTGACGCAAACATGAATATAATATCCAAAAGTTGTATTAATATTTATGTCATTTTGTGTAACCCTCTAAAAGATCTGCAAATGCTACATAGAGTAAGTTGCTTATTACTAATTTATAATTTTCTATTTTTATACTATGTTTTTGGGCTGTAATTGGATCAATATCTCGAAACTGCTATAGAAGGTAATGCATCGAATTCTTTTGCGTGCTCCAGTAAAAGGGCTATAAATGCATTAATTTTCTTTAATGAGGAAAATTATTTTATGCTTTTATTTCATTTGAAACATACTTACGAATCCAAAACTCAAACTGAACACAATGACTACCTCTAGAGCGTAATGTATCGGAATTCTTTTTGAATGCTACTGTAAAAGAACTATTCATGCCATATGCATAATTTTCAATAAGGTGCAAGTACATAGTATAATACAAGGTGATAACATATTAAAATTTCCTAATAACTGATGCATATTTACGGAAATTAGAGCACAGGCGGGCGATCGGATAAAGACACAGACCGAAATCATACAGGTACAGAACAAATTGAATCATCACATTTTCAAAATTGTTTACAAATTTATAGTTTCAAAACTTCAAGGGGATGCACTTTATTTTTTACTAGAGATAAAAAAACTTGTGCTAAATAATAGAAAAATATACCAAATAACCTTACATTGGTTTTAATTTACAGTTTAATTATTCTCGCGTTAAACAAAAATATTTTTAATTAAAGATTACAATACAAAGTTTGATAAATCGGTATAAAAAAAGTATAGACTAATTATTATACTTATTTATTCAAAAATGATTAGATTTTTAATTAAATGACTTTCTAATATTAAAAGTAGTTTTAAAAAAAGTAATTAATAAAACACAAAAAATGCCGAGTGAAATTTTTCTATAAGTAAGACTTAAAGCGAAAGAAAAAAGTTCCCGAAAAAGATCCAATAATAAAATATGTCCGTGGCTCTTGACACACAAATTTTAGTTTTGAACAAAAAATTGTCAAATCTGCTATTAATTATAAGTTTTTAAGAACAAAGGAAATTATGTAAATATGTTTTTTAATTAACAGGTTTCTTTTATAAACATAATAAGTATGTTTTACTTGCATTTTAATAAGTGCATGAACGAAACACAAACCTGTGCATGAAAATTGGCAATAACTTTATTTAAAAATAGTATCAATTATAGAAGGAATATTACAATTCACGTTTGCAATATTTAGAGTTTTTGGTTCACAACACTCAATGAAGGATTCCATTTTAAATGGCAGCGTGGGTTCGCAAACATTGTCCTCATGCTAATCAGTTCAGAAATGTGTGGCAGTATTGATGAAATTTTTGAACAAGATTTGGAGGGGAAAATATAGTAATCTTAACGAAATACACACAGCTAGAACTATTAGAAATTGTATTTTACTTTAAACGATGTTGTTTTCATAGAAAAGAGGATTTTTTTCATACATATTTTAAGATTACCAATGCATTTAGACCTCTTAAAAAATAATATTTATTTGATATATGAGAGTTAAATTTGTGACAGTGAATTACTCGAGTTTTTATAGGCCCTGTGTATACGTTACGGTAAATGCAATTATTTCGTAAATATGCATAATTTGAAGAAATAGCTGAAGGTTTATCAATTTTTTTCTGTTACTTTATATATATTTTTTCTTTTACGACAAGAACTGCTTGCAGTAATGCGTCCACAAACGTGTTTGCACAGTCAACACCGATAGGCTAAGTATTGCCGAACGCATTAAAATCTACCAGGAATTGAGATACATCAACAAGATAAAAAAGAATAAATGAAATAACAATACCGAGAGAAGGCAGATGCATCTAAGAAGGAAATGATGTGTCAAAAACTGCGAACAGTAATCGGCGACAAGATGAGGACAATTCTGACGTTATTGAACAATCATTGTGTCAATAGAATCTCTATAATAATTATTTGCAGCTTAAGGCAGAAAATAGAGGTGCTCTCGGAGTTAAGTACACATTATAACTCCAAGTAGGTAACAAAATAGGAAAAAAGGACACCAACATCAAACTAATAAGATGTATGAGTCAGGTTCTAACGCAAGTATGAGTAAGGTTTTGCCTTTCCCATAGGGCAAAATGGGGTAGTTTGCAGCTTTAGATATATCGAGATACAGATCCCAAAATATTCAGCGCATTTCAGTTTCAATACTGTAGAATAATAACGAAGATTGTAAAGTCCAAATAAGTATTATTTGTTAAATTTATTTCTATTTGTCACAGAGTTATCGGATAGAATAACCGTAAGTACTCCATTTTGCCCACGCTTCCCCTATATTTACTACCTTGAAGTAAAAAAAAAAATAATAATAAATTTATGTTTGGTACAAAAAGGATGGAGCACCAATCATTAGTTATTGTGCTACTCAAGGGACGAAGCTGACTGCCTCATTAGTTTGTGTTGAGTCCCCAAATGTTTAGTACAATTTTCTGCAAACGTGAGCATGTGGAGCTACCTTCTTTTTGCAGCTAACGCTTCAATTTTTATTTCTAACTATTAGAAAATAAAAGACCAACACTTAGCAGACTTCGCATTTGAAATTTTATGATTGAACCAAATGTGAAATGTAGCGGGGAAAAAAAAAAAAAAGCAGACTGAGCATGATCACACACAAGTATTTCTTGATCACTTCGTTCATCTCTCACAATAACAGTATCAAAGAACCAATACAGTATTTCTTAATATTTTTTTTTGTATTAGAAATTTCTGTGTTTCTCCTTCTAGGTGAATTGTTTCGCAGAACGGGTACAATTCAATAGCCCGACTGGCGTATTGTTTGTCTTTTTAGTTTCAGCTGCTTATTTTTCTAATCGATTTTTGCCGTTAGTCTTTGCTGTAAGATATATTGAGACGGATGACCAATCACTGTTCAATACAGGAGGAAATGTCCATTCACTTGAAATATTTGCAGTAAAGAATAAGACATGGCAAAAGAATTTAGAGCAAATATATCTCACGATTGAGTAACTTGTTACTAAGTTTAAGAAAATAAACAAAATTAAGAAGCTGGAGTTTAAGTAAGAGAAGCAAGTGTAGAAAATAATGTAATAAAAAGAAAGAAAGAAAACTTTATTTAGTTATAAAAAGGACAAAAGATTTCGATTACTTTATTAACGTTCGGTTTAGAAAATTGTGTGTGAAAGAGCATTAAATTGGGCTTCGAATCTAAAAATCAAAGGAACGTGTACGGTCTAAATCTAGGTGGATTTTTCTTTATCACAAATAGAAAAGAAAAGAAGCGATTATTTTAAATTTTGTGTTTTAGTATTGTTCTAAAGTTTTCGGAAAAAGTATAAATAAACAGCAAAAAATCGAATGAAAATATACTATAGTTCCATTTTACAAAATTAATTATTTTTACATCTATGTTCTTTAAAATAAAATTTTACACTTATTTTACCAATGAATAAAACAATCATTTTGAACGTAGCAAAATTAGAGTTGGAATAGATATCACTAAAAAACCTATGTAAAAGAAATATAAAGGCATGTTTAAATTGCTTAAAACTTCCTTTAATAATCAAAGAAAGAAAAATAATCTTTTTAAAGTCTAGAGAGAGTTATTTGAAATCTACAAATGTTCTTTTAAATGTTTGTGGAAAAAATCACATTTACATTGATAGTGTGAGCCGTTTTTATAAATTTTCAAGCTAGAAAGCATCGTGAATTTTCCGTGCAAATCATACATGAAACTGTTCGACGAACACTTTTAAATTTACTGAATTAGCTTTAGAAGAAATTTGTGCACTTCAGACGCATATATAGAAACGTTATTATGCATAAAAATACTCTGCATCATCAGAGTTTACTGTTTAATTGATAAAAAGTATTGTAATGGATTACTTTAAAGTAAAAGTAGCCCAGATCACTGCTAGCCCTACGCCAACTTGATACGTGCATAAAACTTTAGTTTTATGCTGATCATACGGAAAATAATGAAAAGCATCTGATTCATTAAAGTTACAATATTTTCACCGGACAAACTTACACTATTAGATTATGAAACCATAAAAAGAAATGGAATTTTGAATATATTCTTGCTGTATCCAAAATTTAGCTCAAATCGAACGAAATCATCCTTAAGACAGCTTTCAGTTATAATTGCTGCATTTGAAGAGCACTAAACCAAAAACATTGTCACTATAAGAGCAGAGGCACGACAAAGTGATTTTGCAACATGATTATGTT
The DNA here is from genome assembly GCA_038373885.1 of Cheiracanthium punctorium. Taxonomy (NCBI): domain Eukaryota; kingdom Metazoa; phylum Arthropoda; class Arachnida; order Araneae; family Cheiracanthiidae; genus Cheiracanthium; species Cheiracanthium punctorium. The sequence continues at coordinate 265,837 of JAWZYV010014973.1, read as the reverse complement.
TGGCAAACTATTGCAAAAGAGAAAAGAAAAAAAAATATTTGCAAACGCTTGAAGGGAAGTCCTACTCCACTCACAGTATTCGCCAGACGTCGAGCAATCCAATTATCACGTGTTCCGATTTATGTCTATGTACCCTGGCTGAGAAGAGCTCCAATTATTATGAAGATAGCAAAAAAAAAGTTGACTCTTGGATAGCATCTAATGATTTGTCGCTTTTCTAGCATGAAATTTAAATGCTGTGATAATGATGTTGGAAAAATAGTGGCTAGTATATACCCAACCGCAGTGTGATGCATTTGACTGTTTAGAGGATGTAACTTAAAAAGTTTAAAGACAAAAGAAGGTTGGGGGGATAGGAGAGTTGATAGCGTTGAGACTTCAAAGACATTTTCTAGAAAATTTATTGGGTAGCCAGATTGACGTTTTCTTTAAGGCCTAATTCATCGAATTTGGCCATAAAAAAGTCCAAGTTCTCTTATTGGAAGAGTGAAACTTTATACAAGAAGTAGTTTCACCTGATTGCTTTTATCAGACTAAATTTTATTAATTTGGCTTTAAAAAAGGCAATCTGGCAACCCTTTTCTTGGGTTTGGTCTTAAAAGAAGACAATATGGTAACGTAAGAAACCAATCTGGTTCATACTTCAAAGATATTTGCTTGAAAAAAAATATTAGTTGCTCATAAAGAATTTTTTGTTTAGGGATCTTCAATACACTTCATAAAGCGATGATCAGGATGTTTGAATTGAAACACAAACAAGATTTTCGCGTTCTAAATTAGGTACAAAAAGTCTTATGTTTAATTAAAACTCGCCTTAAAAATACTATTCATCATATGTCTCTTGAAGCATTTCAGAAACAAATAAATTATATTAAGGATTTAAAAAAATCAGAATGTCCCTTAATAATAATATGCGCCCTTCTAAACAAACATCTATATAACTTACGTAACTTTTAGAAAAATCATAAAGAATTTTTTCAATGTTTTAAAAATTGTTAAAAAGTAATTTTCCTAGCATATTGAAAAATGAACTCATTTGCATCCATTTATTCAAGAAAATATTACAAAATGCTGAATATTTAATATTTTCTGAATAACTGAGAAGTCATACAGGTTTACAGTAAGTATAGATTCTTCAAAAATTAAAACAAGCTGTATATTTTTTTACTATGTGTAACGTAATGGGATTCTTTTTCAAACGTGTTCCAAAATATCATGATTTATTAAATGTTTACAATTGTTATTTTATTTTACGTGGGAATGTGCATCAGCTAAAATACACTGCATGGGTAAATAATCATTTAAAATATAATACATATAAGTGTACAAAGAATTTCAACACAAAAATTCTTTTTTATGTTTTTTTTTTTTTTTTTTTTTTTTTTTTTTAAATTTCCAATCCAGTTTTATTGAAAGTAAAAGTTCTGTCTGGAAAGAATAAAGAACATTTATGTTCCGGCTGTAAAAGCAGGAAATAGATGTCTAGTTTGTTTTAATCTTTGGATCTTTCAGTTCTTGATCTTCTTCTAAAAGCTATCAAAAGTTTTGTAGGTCTCTTTTCTTAAATCAGGATAGTTTCAACATATTGGCGTCTTCGAAATATATGTCTGACTTTTTTGAAGGGCTTTCAAAGACAATAACTTCTTTTTTTTCTATTAAGAGTGCCCCTCAAATAACTGACATGGTAAGTTTTTAGATTTATTTACATTTCATGATTATGAAATTAATTTAACTTTAAGCTCCAATTTTAATTTCATTTCTGATGTTAAAATCTGATAGTGGATGTTTCTTAATGTAAACAAGCACGAAAAAACGAAAATAACACTTTATTCGGCAATCGAAGCGCTATACTTCTTAGCTAGCTACTTAATACGGCATTAGAAACACAAGCCACAGCGGATCATTAAGCATCACAGCATTGACACTACAGGAAGTGTTAATGGTATTATTTTGCTCGCAATATCCGCAGTCTATCACAAACTAAATCGACAGTGAGAATGACTCCTTTTATTATAGATTTCTAGGCGGACGTGACGTCATAACGGATGTGGCATCATTTGTCTAGAATTTTCCAGTAACTTCTTTCCTAATTGAGATACAGCCAAAATTCCACCAGTTTAGAGAATATTCTTTTTGTCGCCAAATTTGTCACCAAGTTGCCAAAAACGTCGCCAAGTTGGTCGCCCAGGTCAAGGGGTCGAATACTCATTTCTTTTGCAATAATACCTGTTCAACTCTCTTCCCCGCAACATACATTGGTGCAGCAAAACTGCATTACAATTTTGTAAATAAATAAATGATGTTTCAGAAAAACAGTTTTTTAGTATTAAAATTTTGAGTAATAATCAATTTCATTTACTGATATCGCCTAGTAAATAAGGTTAACTATACCAAACAGGTATGCGTAATTAAATTTTACAGGTATGCGCAATTTTACTAAAATTTACCTTTGAATGTAGTTTTCTAGTCCAGTATTTTAATGGAACTCTCATTTTAAAGATGCTAAATTCGTTAAGGTTGTGAAAATATTATTTTGTTTAATTCTTGTAAACAAGGAATGAATAATTAAAGATGTGTTATGTTGAACATTCTTTAAGATTAATTAAAATGCAGAACAGTTAATTAATTTGCTTGGTAGCTCCAAAGAAACTCAAATGAAATGTAAAGAGAAAAAAAAAATGTTGACTTTTTATATGAAAGAAACAGTTTGAAAGTAATTACTTGCTTTATAAAGTTGTTTAGCTTCAAGCAAAGCATATTATTTTGAAATTGTTTTAAATGTTCCGGAATTAAAAATTAAAAAGCATGCAAAAACGTTCGGCAAACAAGCGCACAGGCAGCAATAAATCACTCTATTTTGTTTTGTATTCATCTTATTTGTGATACTTAAATTCTAAATAAAACATTATATTTATTTTAAACTAACAGCTTTTTAAACTCACAATCCAAATTTTTTACTGAAAGAAAATTGGTTGATGAACACATAAATCCAATGTTTCTTTTCTTGTTCCTACTTTTTAAAAAATAAATTGACCATATATTTTCTTTATTTATAATTTGTAAAACGAAAGCCTTTTTTTTTTGCATAAAGAAACCTTTAGGTTAAACTATTTTTACAATATGAAATGGTCGTTCAATGGTTAGATATATATAAAGTTAAATCTACATGCTATTGGATACATGAAATGGATTTATCTTTATAGGAAAACTTTAAAAATAAAAATACAAAATGTAGATAACTGAGATACAGTTATTTAAATTACATAATTCGTTTTGTTTAGTAATGTTCCCAATCTTAATGAAAAACAGCACAAGCGCATATAATCTGAGACACAATGGCTGATTCTATCTTATTATTTGCTACTTTTAAGACTAGTAATTTATTCCATTGGATAAAAAAATCTTAATTCCCCTCCCCCCCTCCCCGGGAAAAAACAAACTCAATCCTATATTTAATGGTTTTATTACTTTTCATTCCGATTTAACAGACAAAAATCCTCTCTGACAAAAAATAGTCGAATAAATCATAACAAACTCAATCCTACATTTAACGGTTTTATTACTTTTCATTGAGATTTAACAGACAAAAATCTTCTCTGGCAAAAAATAGTCGAATAAATCATAACCAACTGTAAACAAAAGTGTGCATATTTGAATGTTTATTTATTCAAATATTTAAATTGCATTTAAGTTATAAAAAAGGTGATAAACTTGAATTAACTGGATAAGAAATTCGTGAAAATGTTTCAACAGTGAATATTTTGTTGCACAGAGAATTTATATAATAAATTCTCTGTGCAGCAAAATATATACTATAAGCTGAACGTTTAACCAGTTTGATCGAATAATATATTTAATCAAAACTACATTGGAACTAACTATGATTTCGAAAATGAGCATTCATTAATTTCAAACAGCATGCTTTCCTCATAAACGCACTTTTGAAAATAAATTTTGAAAACTTATCAAATGGTTAAGTTTTTGGGAAACCGTTATTCGTGTAACGCTTTGAGAAATTTATAAAATGAAAGATACTTACAAACAATTAACCCTTACAAAATTACGTCGTGTTTAAAACACAGCTATTCTTAACAGATAACAGATTGTTTCAGAGCATTATGGAATGAGACATTCTCCCGTAAATTCAAGGCTATTATGCTAAGAAATACTAAAATATAATAATCTAGAACTCAGAATTATGTCATCATAAAGTAATAATTCATAAGTGAAGCAGTATTATGAGCGTATTTAGTAACTATATTTGCAAGCATAGATGTAATTCAAGTGTATGAAATAGGATATAGTAGGATAAAATGGGTATAGAAATAAGTGTAATTTATTCATGAAATGTTAACTATTACTTATTAAACAATCTACGTTTTGTGTTATTTTATGCAATGAATTCGACCCTTTCATATCTGTGATATATAGTTTTACTTTAAAATATGCAAGTTAAAAGCTATCAAGAGGTACTTTTTCCCACACTAAGGTGGGGTAAAACGGGTAATAGATTGAATAAAAGCCAAAAAGGATATGCTTAATAAACTTTTATTTATTTCTCACTATGACTTACATATTAGTCAAATTTCAAAATACCAGGACTGTTAAACTTTGATTTAGGATAAACATTGCATTTCGACATCTGCCTGCTTAAGAGTCCTCTGTAGTTGGCTTGCGGAGATTCAAGTCCCAATGCTTTGCTATGGAGAAAAGTGCCTTAACGCCTAATCATTTTTCTCAGAAAGTATTAGGTATTTTTAAATGAAATTTTCCTGTGTGAATCTTGAGAACTATTCGCAAGGATTGTGCGAATCAGATTTGAGTTAGTTTAGCCGAAAGAGATTTTATTGCAGTCTGAAAAGTAACATAAATTCTAGACTGCAATAAAATCTATTTCGGCTAAATTAACTCAAATCTGATTCGCGCAATCTTTGCGAATAGTTCTCAAGATTCACCTAGGAAAATTTCATTTAAAAATACCTAATACTTTCTGAGAAAAATGATTAAGCGTTAAGGCACTTTTCTCCATAGCAAAGCATTGGGACTTGAATCTCCGCAAGCCGACTACAGAGGCCTCTTAACCTTTTAAGCCATATCAGGTATTTTGGTTTTTCTTTGAATGTCCGGAGTTTTCTGTAAGTTATCTGACCTTGTACCTGGCAAACCTCAAGATAAATCCCCATAGCTTTTCTATTCATAATTCCTATATAACAGTCCGTGCATCAATTTCTATCAAATGAAAATTCTAATGAAGCATATGTATTACCATCATGTAAACAACTTCTTTCAAATTTTCTCTTTTTACTTTCCTAAACAGTTTGTGTATTAATTTCTCATTTGAAAACAAAGCAAGCATTGATACGGAAGATAATTCTCCTGAAGAAGCAACGCGGTGATCAAATTCTGGCTAATTTGACAAGTGCTAATTAAATTCAACAAAGAAAACTCACACGAACGGGACAGATGGAACGAAACACGTTTCCATAACATCGGATTACATTAAGAACTTTAGACAATAGTTCTGAGAGCTTATAACAAGTAGGAGGACACAGAAAGGTGATTTCGCAAATGTGTCTCTTCCTTTTCCAACTGTGAATACAACGTTACATAAATTAAAATAACGAGTCTTATGTATTTTCTGATCGATAGTGCTTCGGATGGTGAATACGACATGTTAAGAATCGCAATTATCTGTGAATAATGAGAAATGAGGCCATGACTTGTCTTTGACAATTTATTTCATCGATTCTTGGACGAGAGCACAATTCTAATTGCCAATTAGTAGTTCTTTTTTCTTGGATGGAAAATGAATATCTTGAAACGCGTGTGCTTCCTTACTTTGTTACAATTATTTGTCTAAATAACGCTGTCTGCAACAAATATGGTTGCGCTGAGATAAAAATTGAACTGTTACAGTTGCTTTATTATGTTAAATAATGAATTCAAAAACTGCTTTTACGAGTGTACAAATATTGTGATTCATTGTTTGTTTCTTCTGAAGGCTGCTTACATTTTCTGTTTTTGCATATTAAATGAAGGGAGTAATGCTTGTGATAATTAGTGGATTATCTGCATGTTTAGACGTATTTTGATAAGATTTTAACTTGAATGAAAAATAGCGGAGTATGAGTTCTTTAGTTATGTTCTTAAAAAATAGCGATATTTTGATATATTTAAACTAAAATTACATTAATAAAAATATGGGCTCATTTTAATTATTGTTTTCCATGAAACGGAAAATACTTTGTAAAATATCTCCATGATTGTAATTAGTTACAAATGATGAATACAGATGGTGCTACTATTCAACCAAGTTAAGTTTTTATCGTGAAAGTAATCGCATGGTGATACTAAGTAATATTTTAAATGTGAACTTATTATTAATCCAGCATGTGTATTTTTGAATCAATTATGTATGGAAAATGTTTAAGGGTCTTATGTTACACGCGTAATACATTCATGAAAAAAGTTTTAAAAATTCAAAAGAAGAATTGTGATCTTAATGCTCGTAAACCAGTATAAAATTCACCTAGTAAAAAGTTTCTAACATACATTAATTATCAACGAAAAATTTACGGTTTCACATTTGTTTACTTTTTTTATTCTGTTACAAAAGTACATAAATTGAAGTTTAAACTGAAATAACAATAAAAAATATTTATTTGTTTCATCTTTCATAAAAGTAGTTTAGTTACATGGAAAAACAGCATTATAAAATTGCAAGAAAAGACATTATGTTTCTGGGACATTTAGCTAACTCTAACAGAGAAAACAACATGAAAAAATATGTTAGATTTCGAATTGATTTAGGAGAAAGAATTACTCTACCAGTCACGTTATTTTTATTTCTAAAACTCCCGAGTTTCAATATCCTTAGAAGACGGAAACATGTTCCCGAAATCATGTTTCTGACTTGCTTTCGTTTTTTAATCTGGCCACTTGTGTTATACGGAATGACAAGAAAAACGTCTAATGTAATCTTCTAAAGGTTTGCTCGCAGAGATCTCTATATTTATGAGGAATATATATATATATTCCTCATATCTGTTTGTTTATACATCTCTTTCATATCTACTTATATGAAAGAGATGTATAAATAATAGATTTTTTTTAGTAATCAAATGGTCATTCATTTATTTGCTTTCTAACTATTTCATTTTTGCTTCGATTTTATTATGTCTATTGAACTTAGATATTTAAGCGAAACTGTAAAACAAAAGGTTCTAGTTTGCGATTTTAAATATGTTACAAGGACAACCGTGTCACTCTGTATATAAAAAGGGATTTATTCGTGAATGGGATTTTAAAAATAAATACTTTAACAATATAGAAGTAGCTTTGTAAAAGCTGTAAAAAGTATTGTTTAGGTGGTGAGGTTTTGACAAAGCCTTATATTTTTTAATTCATTTTATAAGTAGTGATTAAAATTATATTTTGCATCAAAATATGAAAGAACTCGAACTTATCCAAAATTTTCCTATTTCGTGACCATATGTGAATGAAGACAGCGAAGTGTACTGAATTCTGAATGAATAATTTAGAGTACATGTACTTTAACAAATCTTTTTGGCAAAATATCTGTGCATTAGCAGTTAATGAAGCTTTTCGTCCACCAACTCGCATAATTATTGAAAAATTGAAATGTTGATCATGCTTTGTAAAAGGCTTCTATTAAAAATATGAAATATTTTATGCTTTCTACTTTTTAATAGGTTTGTTAAATAGTAATCACGATGTATGCTTATGAATTTCACCACTTATAGTTTGGATATAAATTAGCAATTTCAATATGGAACACAATTTACTTTTAGGCTATCTACAGTCTCAGTTGTTAACTACCTCTCATAGGAAAATCTATACGTGTTGTACGCAGAACTTCAGAAGAAATTGTTCAAGGTAACAAACAGGAATTCATCAACTAGGTGATTGATAAGACATTTGTTGAATGCTAATTTCTACTTTGATTTCCGAGTTAAAAAAAAAAAACACCATCGGGGGAATTGGATGCTATTATGACAACAAAACCCCACAGATATGCTAAGTTAAATTATGTTATTATTCTCTGGTTATATTACGAATTCGAAATAAAATTTAACTCCCAAGATGGCGAGTTTAAAATACACCTCCATCTAGGGAATTAGATTTTATTTTAGAAAAAATAGGTATGTTAAATTTTATTTTATTATTCTTCTCTAGTTACATTACTGCATTCATTTAATAAAACTCTTATTTGTATGATGGACTTTTCTATTAGTCAGTCTAAGCCAAACAATACAGAAGTCTTGTCATTGATGGCGTTAGCTGGCTTCAATGAATCCATTACTGCTATAAGTACCAAGACACAAACAGCTCTTACTAATTTAAATACTCACGATAACACGAAAATTTACTTCTATCTCCCCCAAACCATTTTCGTTTAATGAGGAATTCCGTTAATCTTAGCACTTTGTTGGGAAGAAGAGAGGACAAAAGGAACACTTTTACAACGCCCTAAAAGTTCATAGGGTGAATAATGAAAAAAAAAAATGATTTTATTTAAAAGAAAAGAAACAATTCTGTTAAGGTCAGCCGTTTGCTGTTAAGGTTGTCGTATCCCTCAAAATAGAAAAAATATGAGCTGGAAGGATTGAGAATAAAATTAAAATCCGAATCCATTAAATAGTAATGCTTTTTTCTGAATTTAGCAAAATTTCACAAAAAATGTCTTAGAAAATTGTAAGAAAATTGTATTCAATGATAATTTGGAATCTCAGTTCTAGGAAACAAAATTGTTGTTACATTAGCACATGTCTAATTGTTAGAAAGTTAAAAAATTGTTTTGAATAAATTTTATTAAAATTTAAACCTTTCAATAATTGATTGATGTATTGCTGGGGAAGGTACATTTCTACGCAAAATTTCATCTGAACTGGAAGTGAATATTGAGCGAAAAATATTTACCTGATCCTACTCAGACATAAAGTGTGAAGTAATTAAAAACTTGAATTAAAAAATAAGAAAACCTTTTTGATTTACCGTATTAGCCCGGATTTAATGCGGCCCTGCATATAAAGCGACCCCCTTAATTTTTCATCAAGATGATTAGAAAAATACCATATTTAGGCCTCGAATTTAGCGAGAATCAGTTTTTTTTTTTTTTTTTTTGAGGGAAATGATCCGTCAAAAAACATCGCATCATATTCGGCCTAATATGGTATATTAATACGCTGCTAGCTAAAATACACTTTTTTTTATACATATGCATTCAGTATTTCAGCCAAATTAGAGATTAGAAAGTCAGCAGAATACTACATTATTTTACACTGATTCCCTTCGTGAGTTAAAAAAAATGTAGAAAAAAATCTTTGGATAAATTATTCTTGAAATTCCGCCAAACAGTAGCCGAGTTCGAACACTTTTCGTTGCACTTAACCTACAGAAAAATGCAGGCCTTACCCTATGTAAATACATGAAATTTTAAAAATTAACAGAAAACTATTTTTTGAACCATTTTAAATGCCGCAAAATGCAATATTTATTTTTAAATAGCTGAATTTACACTATTTATAAGCTCTTTCACATATATGTATGGAGGGGAGGAGGGAGAAGGGAAAGGTAATTTGTGACAGTGACTAGGCTTGAATAATATACAGACATTTAGGTTAAAAAATATACTCATGATTTTCATTTTTCGACTGTTTGCATCTATGCTATGTTCTTTTGCTATCAGAATATTTACTTTCTAGATTTTCTAGTTCACTACGCTTCAGCCTAAAGGTTATCGGAGAAAAAAAATGCGTTATATTTTAAAAGCAATTTTAAACGGACTGACGGTATGAATCTAATAAAGACACCACATGACATCCTATGAAATTACGTACATTTTGGTGCACTTCTTTTGAAATTACTTCCTTTGAAATTCAAAAACGATATTTCAATTGTATTAAGGTTTTGAATTTCTAGCTAAGTATAAATAACATCACCAAGCTATGTTTCAATTTCGGAAAGCTATTGTTTGCTCCAAATTCTGCGATAATCAAAATGGGCTCAAAAGTAGCCAATCTTGACTGCAGTTGGCGAGATTTCGAGCATGGCCTTCAAATATCGACTATAGCACTTGAATGTATTTACTATTAAGAAGGGTGCTGCACAGTTAAATGTTACAACAATCCTAAATACAAAATTTCAACATTCTACGGCTAATTGATTCTGAGTTATGCTAGATATATACATACATAATACTTATTTATGAGCCCATTAAAGCCCAAGTGGTGTAACTCCATCTGTTGGTTTTACTGGGTAAAGGCCACATAGGTGTTCAAAAAAGGCCATTAAAGTTATAAGTTGTAAGTCCCATCGAAACCGTGCAGGTATCAGCAGTTTAAAAAACAATGCTAAATTTACTATGATAATACCAATTTACTATGATAACACAATTCAAAATCTTAAACTGGAAAAGTGTGAGTTACACCATTTGGGATTTAAAGACTCAAATGTACATATATGTACATTGTCCATGGAGAGTTACGCAGACTGTCAAAGTAAATTTTGAAACGCTCAAAATCGTTTTTTTTTTTCTGTCTATATACAATTTTTTTAACTTCAGACAAAAAATTAAACCGGCAACAAATGTAATGAATTAAGAAATTTTTATTGTAATACTTTATGAGGAATATTATTCTGTCAGTGAAATATTTAATAGTAAAATTAACTAATAAGTGACAAAGAATATTAAATATCTGTCATAATATTACTGACGTGTTTCAATTTCTGTTTAACTATTTTTATCTACTTCTTACTTAACTTTTCGATCATACTCACTAGTTTGAGCTGCATAGAAATAAAATGCGTATGAGGTTTTTTGGAACAGCCCGATAATGTCATATTGGAATGTTATTTGGGGAAAGGAAAAAACAAACAAACAAAACTTAAATATTCTTTGCATTTAGTTCAAAATTCTAAGAGAAATGGAGTATTAATACTTAGTTGCGAAAAATACATCTTACCTAAGCCTATAAAATGCAGTCGTTCAAGATAGGACTTATCCCCACAAATTAAAGATTAGAACAAAACATAATACATTAACCATTTTTGATAATCTTAATGACGTGTTTTAATGTCTTGGTTTAATTATTTTTCATCAGTTTTCTTGCTTAACTTTGCAATATATGCTCACTAGTCTGAACAGCCTAGAAATAAAGTGCACATCAGGCTTTGTGGAGTGGGCCAATAAATTTATATTCTAATGTTGTTCGTGTCAGAAAATAAAATAAAACAAAACTTAAATATTCTTTGAACTCAGTTCGACGTTCTAGAAGAAATTGTGTATTTTTATTCAGTTGCGAAAAATACATCTTCTCTAAGCGTATAAAAAGCAGTCGCTTAAGATTAGACTTACCCCGCAAAATAAAGGATAGAGCAAACATAATACACTAACCAATTTAAAAACATCTTTGCATACTTTCTTACTTTTATGGTACAATATTTCATGCTTAAAATGCAATCATGTTGGGAAAAATCTACATCCCCATCTTACCAAGTACACACATGAGCATAAAAAAAAGGAGAAACGCTGAACATCTAGAGACTAAGAAAAATCGGCTCTAGTGTTTTCGATTAAGTTTGTTCAGAGAACGGAAGAAAGACAAAAAATAAAAAGCGATCTTTCCTAAAAGGTAAAATAAGTCATTTTTTATCTCACTTGACAACTTAAGTGCAAGAAAAAGAAAAAAAAAAAGCTTAGCTTCTCTGCCGAGCACAGGATTAGAAGGGAAAAAAATATACAGGCAGAGTTTTGGTATAGAGCCATGTTAAGCCTAAACACTTTCATACATGCAGATATCGGGAAGTCTATTTTTTTTCTGTGTACATTAAAAAATCTAGTATCAAGTCAAATATGCTTGCAAACTATGTCCTTATACTAAAAAAAGTGGGAGAAAAAAAATCTGAAGAAAGTTCCGGAAGATTTGAAAAAAATATTCGAAAGTTGTTATATTTTTATTATGGAATTTTTTTTATCTGACTGCATAAATAATTATTTTTATTTCTGAAACGTTCATATTTTGTATTTCATACAATACATTTTAAATTATAAAGGATTATTTAAGTAGAATTATAAAGTTGTCTCTATGTGCGTGAATGGTATTCATTTTGGAATGAAAAACAAAATATCAAAGCTTACTGGACAAAAATACAAAAAACAGCTTTTTAAAATTTTCTTCATACAGTCTTTGTGATTGTTCCAGAATCTGTATAGGACAAATTTCGAAAATTAATCTATCAAAAATTCTGCTTAGGATATATATTTAATTACGTATAGCAGCAACAGTGCTTGAAACTGGGCAGTAGGTTTTAAACAGTTATAGTTGTTTGATAATTATTTAAAAAGTAATTACAGAAATTTCAGCAAACACAATTTTGAAAACACAATTCAATCACAATTCAGCAAACACAATTTTTAATATGATTTGGATTTCCATATTTAAAAGCATTACTAAAAAGATCACCATAGATTTATTTTAAAATAGAGTGTAAGAAAGAGGAGCGTGTTTAGTTAACGTTGATATCTTGGAACCAAAGTATAATTAAATAGTACTCATATTCATTTTAAATGAATTTATTTTTTTGTTTTTACTGTTAATAATAAATGCATAAAAATAATTTATGTACCTCAAAGGAAATGCTGCAACCGCTTATAAAATCATATCTGCAGTTAAAATGAATTAGTTACAAGTCTTGTTGCCTGAATTATACAATTAGTTTTACTTTTATTTCGGCTGTCAAAAGTTTTCATCGTAATTACACTTAAAGAACATTAATTTAAAGATGAAGCGCTTCTGTTCATGTTATAGCTTGTAATTAAAACCATAAATCAACTTTGATAACATTAATTAAGTAATCTAGCACTTGAATTTCAATTCGACATATTTTTCGAAATTCTAATTTCAAACATATGTTTAACTTTATGTTTAACTTTAAAACATAACATGAAATATTTTTTTTTTCTGAACCAAACCACATTTCAATCCCTATTCTTAGCATCGGTTGTTTTCTAAACATATCCCAACATCATAAAGCGCACAAGCCACATTCTTAGCTATAATGTTTATTACAGGCATATTAGATGAGTACTACCACCTTCATTTTATCTGTTAAAGTCTTCCGTTGCTCATACCTTCCTTTTACACAAGTAGGAAATTAACTTGAAGAGAAAACATTTCCGATCTAGCGACAGCTTGTTATTAGAACCATAAATAACTCTGGATAACAATAACCGTGAATGCGAACTGCCATTTGCGAATACACGCTACTTGTTTTGAATTGAAAGCATTAGGATGATTACCATTTACCTATTTGCAGTAACGTGGAAATGTTCTGTTCATTCCTGCTAGAATATTTCCAGGTAATGCTTTCGGAAAAGTGATTGTATCAAAGATAAAACACGTGTTGTATAAAGATTTTGAAATAAATATAAACTGAAATTACTTGGTTTGTGTCTGATATGAATTAACTCTAAATTGTGAAATTGAAAACATGTCGATATGTTAATAATCTATTTAAATATTTTTTTTCAATGGCGGGTATTTGCCATTGAAAAAAACTTTAATTAGATGCCTTAGTAGGTATTGTCTGTCGACCACAAGAATAGCTCTCGCCAAGGAGTCTATGACAGTATCTTGCCGTGGAAACCCGTTTCATCCCATTTTCGGCAGGGGAGAACCGAGAAGAAAAATGACATGAGGTGTGAGGTTACCTTTCATTCCGCGAATGCCTCTCACACTCAATCCCCCATTGGAAATGGGCAGGTCCAATTGCTACAGCAACCGCCACTAACAGACTTGTTGGCGGGAGGCATTCTTGTGATCGACAGACAGTATATGCTCATTCATAAGGCCAGAAGTGTTTGCCACTTTACTTCTACGGGAGTATCCCAGGTGAGTCAATGCCGCACGCTAAAAAAGGACTGACTAATTGTCAACCACACCCAAGTCGGGAGTTAAGCCTGAGCGCAAAGTAGAAGTAATTGGTGAGCTAATCTCCATATAACTTGGGATCCTGTTTAAAAATATTCATTGTAGTGTAAGAGTAAATATTAAGTTTAAATAGATATTATATTAAAAGCGAAGATAGATTTCTCATAATCATCTCTCTTCTATAGCCATAAACGAACTAGGTAATATAAACACGATGGATACATAGTACAGTAAACCAGAAACAATGCAAAACAAATTTAAATCACAGTTTTCCCTTCTGTAGACACACATTTGAGATGTAATGAACTTTTATGCCATCTATCGTACAATTCTCCAAAACAAAGTACAAGTTTCGGACTTCCACATTCAAATATATTTGTAAAACACCTACATCGCTTTATTTCAAAAGGAAGTGAGAGACCTCAGTCATTTCTAAATTTTACGTTGCTATTCAACAGTTTTCAGTTTAAAATCTTTACTCCGATATTCTGCATCAGTGCGACTCTTAATTACGCATAATGAAAACATTTTCAGCAGAAAGTATTACCAGCGAATTTATGCAATATATTATAGATGCATTTAATTGTTGCTATTCCAGTTTGAATCATTCGTGTGTAAAGTACTTTACGGTGCATGTTAGTCGAAATATGCACTACAACCACGATCTTTGTATGGTATACTCAACTATTGCGTCATTTAGCATTGGAAAAATGTCATTCACATTTACTTTTGTCGGTAACCGTGTTGAAATTTTGGAAAAGGATATTTGGAAAAGCAGCGGAAATTTTGGAAAAGCAGCGGAACTAACCGATTAGATCCTCCTTCATTTCAATACGTTGACAGCTCTTATAAATTATGTACTTCAAATTATTCTACTATATATATTAGGAATATCAATTGTGACATTGTATGAAGAATAAAAGGAAAAATTATCCTATAACTCGAAGAAAATGAATTTTATGGCATACATGTTAAGCATTTCCCAAGTACTACGACTAAAAATAAAGATCTCTTCAGTAAAAACAGTATCTAAAATAGCATCAGTAACATATGGAGTAGGCATTCCATAAAAAAAAACTTTTAAAGCGGTTATTGTTTTCCTAAAAAAGTACAGCAAATGGAGTTTGCTCGAAAATCTATTATACTGAAATATGATTACGAAGTTACGTCAGTCTATTAGTTACAATACCATGGATGCTTAAATAAAGATAGTAATGGAAACTCGTTTTCTAAAGTTTTAGATTAGTTTCATTGCCTAACTTAATTTATGGAGAAAACGGAAACTAAATTTTTCTTATTGCATATGTGTAAGTACCGTGCTCTGCAAGCATGTAATTAAAATCAGGTTGCATTTACGATTGTTTTACAATCGATCTCCCAACAGCTCAAATTACTACATACACACCAGATACTCCCTTTTTCTGTAATAATTTTATGCATACAATGACGATTAAAAAGCTTTATATTAAGAATTTTAGGGTAATTTAAGTGCAAAATTTTCATACATAATGTAGGTATTCCGGCTATCGTTAAAATTGATCAAATATGTCAATTTTAAAATTTTATAAATGAGTATAAAAAGTATGAAAATTTTCTCAATTCTTTTAAAATGTGTTCAGCATTTTTGTAATTAAAACTAAACTTCTATGTATTTATAGGTCCTACTACAAGCATTTTAATAATTTTTTTATAAAATTTGAAACGCTAGAAAAGGTAGTACAGCTGAAATTCCTCTTAATCTCTATTCAAAACTGTTTGAAAAGTCTGAAGAAATCTAAACTATAAATATCAGAAAAGAGACAAACTCTTCTTGTCACTTCATGTCACAGTTTCTCCAAAGTTTTAAAAATTTTAACATCTGACAGGTGACAATATTTGGTCGAGACTGGTTAAATTTGTCTAGCTTCAGTCAATGCCAATAAAAGTCTATAAATAGTAGTAATCTGACAGGGTGACGTTCGTTGATTTGAACTCCAAGAAAATAAATTTGATTATTTAATTTTGTTATTCAAAAGTCTTTTTGAGAGCCGTAAGTGGTGTATTTTGGGATGCAAATACACATAGTCAGCCTTTCATAGAGTTTTTAACATTAAAATAGTTGTACAAATGCATTAAGAAGATGCCATAATTATTTTTTGTTGAATGCATAATATAAATTAATAAATAGCAATTTTTTGGAAAGGCAGATGTTCTCAAATGGAATTGGATAAGAATTTTAAATTAAATAGACGGTATCAAGAACACAGTTTTGAATATTCAAAACTCTTTAACATTTTACCAGACTTTTTTTTTCTGTAGACTAAACGAATTAATTACACTAAAAAAAACCAAAGGCAGTTTTTAATAATCAAGTTAATTTTAATATTTCATGAGATTCTGAATATCATGTTTAGCAAATAAAAAGCTTTTTTAATTAAATGTAAATAAATAAATATATTTTATAGCTAGTTAACTTAGTGTTCTTTTCTAGGTTAAGCAAAATGATATATATTATATCATTAGAAAGCCTTGAGTAAGAAAGTTAAATATATATATATATAATGGAATTGGATATATATAATATATCCAATATAATGGAACTAAAAAATATCTAAATAAAAATATGTTGAACAAAATGAGACACTACAAAAACTACTACAATTTCTTAGAAACAAGAGCTTTTTCTTATAAATCGTCTTATAATCGAAAATAAAAATTCCTAAACCCCTACTGGATTATAGACTGCATTGCACAAGCCATCATAAGGAAGAAGAAATGCAGCATTTTAGAAAAAAAAATTCTCTCAGCATAAAAATATTCACACATGGACCTCCTGATATGCTTCTGACATATTCTTAAACACCATTTTACCGCAGAAGTTTGACAGTTTTAGTGTTAAAATTGTCAAGGATGATAAGTAATGATCTGATATACCTCTAGGGTAAGAATACTTTTATCAGTGTAGGTTTCTGGAAACAGACTTTGAAATAGGAAAATATGGCTGTTTTTCTTGTTTTTTATATCGAAGTGCTTATCCCCAAAAACCTTGTTTATGAAGTAAGAGAACACTGGAGATTTTATTTAACAAAATCTTGAAAATATATAAAAATGAAATGAAAATATATAATAAGAATTTATAGTGTGATAAATGCACAATATTTGTGCTCTATAAAAGATTAATAAAAACAACAATGGTTCGTTTTTGTGTATTAATGTAGTTACACTGCGTAAATACGTATAGGCAATTTACATTAACTTATTTAATAAAAAGCATTGTGTAGTAAATTCAATTCAATTATTATTAATTTTCTTAAATCAAGTAAATTGTGAGGTATTGATTAAAAATTATGTATAAAATTTCTTAATAGATTTTTAAAATGTAAATAAATAAATAAATAAAAATGAAAGGCAATTTTAAGTACTCTTTTTACATTCTAATAGAATTGAGTCAAAAGTAATAATTTTTTATAGTCAGAAGGGTTGAATGCATTCACACTTCAAATACCGCATGAATTGGCTTTCATATCATTCTTTTAGAATAAGTATGCAGTCTTCTCATTTTAGGTTCTAATACAAGCTAAAATTATTTTATAAAGTAGATTAAGGTCGAGAATTTAATAACAAAAAGATTCAAAGAAATTATTCATGTTTAGTTGTAATCTCCATAAAATACTTTGAAAAATGGCTTATGCACAATGTTTAGTACCGAACTTGTACAGAACTGAAGAGAAAAGATACCACCATTGGTCAGTTCAGTTTATTTCGATTAATCTTAAATATCGTGTTTAAGAAGTTGGAAATGTGCCATGTCTTACTTTTGTCAACATTGACAGTGATATAAAAAGAAAACGTTCAATAACTATGATTAATATGAGCTTCGCAGGACTAAAAGGGAGATGTTTACTGTACACCTATGTTGCAATCACCAAGCAATCAATTATGTTTTTTTTTTTTTTTCGTGCGTATATTTTATCATGCCCATCATTTATTTCTCAATACCTTGTATAAAAATGTTGTGTGAGGTATTCACAAAGTTCACACATTTGATATTATTTTGTGATAAACAAAAATGCTAATAAATATTCCCAATGTTTCATGTATATTAAAATTCCATTTAATGCCATTTACAGAAATATAATAAGTAACACTTAACTGTAAAATATATGAATATAATGAATGTTTAAAAAAGTTTTTTTCATTTAAAATTTGTTCTAACAATTTTTTCCTCTACATACTCTATGAAGAACATGGTATCTAGTAAAATTTTACAAGTATACAGGATGTGCTTTTAAATATATCAAGTTTAAAACCCATATTGTATTGGTGAATGAACAATATTTTACTGTTTAAGTTTGTCATGGAAATATTATGTATTGTCAAATTTATTCTTTGATTGTTTATTTTCCTGAGGGAGAATATATACAGGAGAAGGTGGCCCAAAATGATCCTAGAGGGCAAAATGATCGACATATGTTTTCTTCCACGCAGGCAACACTATGTACAATGTAACACATAAACTAGCTTTGCCAAGTCAAGAAGAAGCAATGGCGATATTTCAGCGATCGGTGTATTACGTGTCTGAGTAGAATTCTTCAAAAACTGGATTTTAAGATATCTCTCATAAGGCAAGCACTAACTTCCCTAGTTATTAAGATAGTCTTTCATGTACAGAAATATGACTTGGTTTAGTGTATAGATTATGTTTTTAAATGGGAAATAATCTTATTTTTATTGATATGTTTCTCGGTGTGTTCCAGTAATATGACATAATGTGGGCAGACATACTGCCGTGTAAAAGGATTCACCGACTGAAGAAACTCCAGTACCGGGTCCTCTGTGTCATGACAGCCCTTCAACTGTTCTCAGAATTCGTAACTCCCCAATACATTTTAATTTTATTTCTGCGCTTAATGTAGGCCATAATTTTTGAATCATAATTTTAAAGCATTCCATTTTATTATTTGTGGTACTTTTTATTTTAAGATTTTCATAAAATAAATCACGCTCACTCTATGATGGTAAAATTTATTTTATTTCATTATGTATAGTCATAATTACATTTTTATCTTTTTCCCGATAAAAAAAAAAAAAATTTAAAATTATTTTCAAATGAAGGATCATTTTGCCCTTGAGTTTAGAGTAAAACGATTTTTTTCATTATTGCCTCACTGTGCTTTAAAAATATTATTAAAATAAGTTTATGATGCATATTATAGTGTAATATATTGAATATCGTGGCTAAGGGTTAACGTTTATTTAACATATAATATAAAACAGCAAAACTTACGTAGCATCCTATTAATCCTTTGAGTAAGTCATAGCACATAACAAGAACAATTAATAAAAGACACACAAATAAATAAATAAAAAGAATAACAATAGAAACAATAGTCCACGGATGTTGTAAGAAGACAGAGCTATCAAAGCTAAAAAAAAGGTTTGGATCTACGTAACCAGTGATATATATATATATATATATATATATAGCCCGTTCCATATATACTAGTCTTTGTTTAGAGTTACTAATATTTAAAGAAAGACACTTCAAAATACCCTTGTAATTGCCGATAAACACATTATATTAAAAATATACCAATCTCTCAAGCACTTTACTCAAAATTGAGTCTTGAATTTCCTTACTCGATTCAAAATTCATTGGTTTCGTAAAAATATATTCCCAACATTTAAATATCCAATCATTGCATGTCACCAGTGTGAATTTAACATATCACTTCACTTTTATCATTCTTCCTTTCTCACATATTACTTACTCTTTGGTTAATCTTTCAATTTTTTAAAATGCTCAAATGCGCTAAATTTAAAGCTGTCAAAGTGGCGCGAAATAACTTATTTAATCTCTTCGTCGGGAAACATATATTTTCTATCTTGCATCGGTTTTCGGTTGAATTTATCGCCACAGAAAAGATTGCCTTTTTTTTTTTTTACTTTTTCTTTCTTTTCACTCTTTTCACGACTGAAAACTTTTTTTTTATGTATCGAAAGATGGCAATCATTTTGTTTCAGAGGCTCTATATTTATTTCTTGTTTTATCAAAACCATACCTCCGATTCTTGAGTTTTAAACGTGCCAATGGAATTTTCTGTCTTTTGAGCAATATGTATTTTAAACTGAAATACATTAATACTGTTACAGGTGGAGTTTATTTGAAACCTATTTCATCCTGTGCAACTTGGGAATACACAAAATTGAACAAAATAAAAAGGAAGTTTTTAAAAAAGAAATTAAAAAAAAAATTTCATGGCTTATTGCCTAATTTGTTGATGTTTTAAAAGTTTTCATTCTTTCAATACAAAGTTTTTAAAACTGTTCTGCACCTTCAAATTTCTTCATTTAGAGCTCAGAATTTTCCCTGATAAGAAAATAAATGTTTAAGTGTCTTTAAAAATTATTATGAATATTAATTTGGCTTTAAATGCAGATTTCAGACTTTAAAAATTATTTTAAATGATAAAGGGGGGGGGCATTTTCCCTTAGACTCTTTGTTTTCACGCTAAAACGTAAAGTTTTGCTCCTGGCAGGTAAAGTTAAAAATGCAAACAGATCTCTAAAAGACAATGTTTTTTTGAAACGTTTTCCATGTATCAGTAGAAATAAAACGAAGAATATTGTTTTAGAAACGGAAGAATTTTTCTTTGAAAAGGAAAATATTCCGACTGGTATGTATTATTAAGAATAAAATATAAGAAAAAAATATTTGAATAGTTATGATTTAATTTAAGAGTGGATATCTTTATCATAGTTCGTCAAAAATGAGACTTTAAATGCTTCACTACGTGTCTTTGTAAAGAATTTTAAACTTTTTCTCTCTGTTATATATGTAATAGTCTGTTTTAAATTTTGAAAGAGTACATTAGTTAGAGATAATTGCCTCATCTTAGAATAACTAATTATTGAAGTTGAATATATATGTCAACTAAAAAGGTTTACAAATAATAAGCAGAGTTGATAAAATCGACTGAAATTATTGCAGATTGTTCTAAGAATGTCAAACTTTAAATTTCTGTATGCGTTTCATCAACAAAAGTTTCAGAAATTCCTCACACATTAATTAGTTAATGAATAAATAAAATAATATAAAGTAATAAAATGTAGTTAAGTGATGAAAAGTTTCAAATGCTTTTATGAAAGGAAAAGTGTTGACGTATTAATCCCAAGTTAAAATATAAAAATTATTGAAATGCACACACACATATATGACATGGGAATATGTATAAATGTGCATGTAATAGTTGTGAGGGAGCTTCAGTTACATTTACAAATGCTTTAAGTATAGTGAACCCTCAAAGCACCTTGACTAGAGGAATGGTTACAAAATAAAATATGAAATTTTTTTGTGAAAATACATGCATGCATACATTTAATAATCGTGTACATAAGATGTTACAGGGTACCACAAAAAATACCTACTATTTGTACACCTTTTGGCTTAAAGCATGGAACATATAAAAGAAGTTATATAACACGTTTGTTGTTACGTCACAAACAGTCGTTTAACAGACTGCACATAAGAGATAATTTCAGTCCAAGCTTATATATTGAACACTCTGCTTAAAAGTACATGTGTCTATACAAGTATTATTTTTTCTACTTTTTTAAATGTTTTATAAAAAAAAACCACTTTTCTTTTCTTAAAGTATGTATTTAAATTTTTTCGAGGTTTAATTTGTACTGGGGCCGTATAAAAATTCAAATGTTTTGCCTTTTTAAACATTGATCTATAAGTTTTTACAGATTTTATAACATTAAGTGCTTTTATATACAAATTTGTAATTTGTTTTGTTGGATCGGATTCTTAAGAGCTTCCCTGATTCTCTTGTTGACTATTTCATGACATAGACATGATAAAAGTGCGTCCTTTTTATGTAGTAAAAGCTTTTCTTGAAGAAAATATTTACGTTCAGGATTCTATAAAATGTTTTGCTGTGGTTCTGATGTGTTCTCATAATAAAAAAAAATATTCCTTGGTCAGAACGCATACACAATGAGACAGAAATTTCTGTTCTATACACACATTACCAAATGATACTTTCGTTAGCGGGTTAGTTTGACTGACAAGTTCAGAAGTGAGTTTTTCGGTTCCATATAAATAGATTTTCTTCATAAAACGTGAGTCATGTAGTGTGTTGTTTACTGTTTTTACACAAATCAATTACTTATTCAAAAAACTAAAATTAGACATTTGCCTTATACTTGAATACATTTTGAGTAAAAGCAATGACATAAATTAAACAACAACAAAGTTGTTGTTTAATTACTACTACTTATTAAAACACTTTTCTACTTATTAAAACAAATAGTTGGATATTTCAACTAATGTTTTTGACTAAAATATGTATTTAAAATAACATTAGATACACTTTATTTCGGTACAGTAATATTAAAATATTGTTTTACATGTTAAAAACCTTTTTAATTATCTATAAATATCATAAATTCTTGTTCTGAGTAGAACTTGATGAAGAAAGTGATGAATAATTTAGTAAAGTTTAATATCATATAAATTATTATTAGTTTATGTTTGAACGAAATTACTCAATATTTCAACGTTATTATGTTGCAGAAAGCAATTTTATCAGTAAAAATGCATTCATTCACTTACTTTTTTCTTTCATCAAAACCTTTTTTTTAATTTCAACATTTTCTATATAATTATTAATCATAATCATGTATTCTACTGCTAATACTTTATTTATTTTAAGACCATATTAATTAACTTATTTTAGAATTTAGTCCTTCTAATTAAATATTTTATAGTAGCACAAATAAATAATTAAATAATCAAAGTAAAAGAAACTTAATGGAATAATAAAATAATAAATTATAGAAATGTAAAATTCAATAGTTCGTCGAAAATTAAAACACAACAATAGCGTTTTATGCGAAATTTATTTTAAAGATGAAAAAAATAAAACTTTCATTTTTTTATAACAGAGAAAAATATATAGATTAAAACTGCTTTCTTTACTTTTAGTTGTTTAAAGTATGTATTCTATAAATGAAACGTTTTATTTATTCTTTGTATATAAATATATTTTATTTTTTCTGTAGAAATACCCTATAGATCAGTGCAATATTACAAGATTCTTTGCTTCATATGAACTATAAGCCACAGAGGCTAAGCTTATATCATCTCTGATTTAGAGGATAAATAAATTATTCCTCATATATCACAATTGTCAGATATATAAGACAGCTCAAACTTGGGTAAAGTCCAAGACTTTCTTGCTCGGTAAGTCACTTCTTATGAGAAGAATTTGGCTGTGGGTGCTTAAAGTTGTCAAAAGTCGTGAGTAATGAAGGACTTTACCTTAAAGACTAAAATATTTTTTTTTCTCTCTGATAGCACATATCAGTTCTTTGACTGACTTTATCGAAAATAATAAAAACTCCCTTTTCCCCGACCATTTTATCTCTACTCTCTCTCTGATGGGATTTTCTCTATTATCGACGGAATTTGTTTGTGACGTTATCGTGGACATTAGCTGGAGAACAAAAGTTTTAATGTTCTGCGTTATATTGCTTTTTCTGACGTCATATTGGTTGAAATATTGAAGCGGAAATTTATTTCCAATGCGTTTCTCTTCTTGTTCAATTTTTATTTTTTCATTAAATATACGAAAAAATTGCATTGATGTAGATTTGTAATGCGAAATTAAAAAAGTCAAAGGAAAAAAAGAAAAAAATAGCCACAAGCTTTGAATGATGGTGTAAACAACGCGTAGTATTTCATAGACGACCATGAAATGTCTACACAGTTCAAATTTCTATTGGATTACTAACTCTGGATATCTGAAAATACATTGGGAAATAACCGAACTTTCAGCCAGGAATTATTAGTAGATCGGCGATCTTTGAAAGTTGCCTAACACTAACCCTAATTCTTTGCTGGATTGAAGGCTTTCCAGCAAAAAAGAGATAGCTCAAATTATTCAAGTTCGTGAAAAACATTAAAAAGAATTAAAAAGAAAAGAAAGTTAGGGAATTCAACACAAAATAACAAGGCAAGCAGCTTTATTGTTTGAGTAGCACAAGAACTAACGATTCGGACTACATCCTTTTGGTACCATAGAGAACGAAATAGACTTTTTTTAGTGCAAAACAGAACAAGTAACTCCTAACTCCCGTAGGATGGAGCTGCACCTTTTTGCAGCAAATCTTTCGATTTTAATGCAGCAAAAAATAATTTCAAAATAACTTTTGCCAATTTAAATAAATTAAATTCTTACATATCATTAAACATCCGTAAAAGCATGAGAAGCCTTGTTAATGGGAATTGCTGTTTTTCCACATTTAGGGAATTGAAGGGCATTTCTTGTAAAAATCACTTGTATCATCTATGTCAGGACTTCCAATTTTTTAATTCCATCTTTCTTACTATATTTTATATAACGCAAAGGAAGTTTTAGTATTCAAGTTTTGCAATATCATTTATAATGCTGATTAACACATAGGCTTAGTAAACAGAGAAGTGCAAGTTCGACCGGCAATTTACTGATGATGACAACCAATTACGTGGAATATATGGCGGGATAATTCGTGGTTTTGAAAATAATTTCCATGATCATTAGCGGTTTCTGATAAGTGCCAAAACTCAGAAGTTTATCATTTTCTGATGAAAATGTAATTGGCCGATGGAATCTCCAGAAAGGAATAAGCTCTCTAAACTACACATTTGGTGTGGCGAAAAACTTTTAACATTCTAGATGTATATCTAATCATTCTTACAAAGAATATATTGACATATAATTTACTAAAACTCGTCAGAGATTTTCTTTGAACGAAAATACTGGTGCATTTGAAAAGTATTTTTACTGTATCTAAAAACTAGAACTATGAAATCATGACTTTATCGCTATGAAATACACAAATAAATATAAAAGTATTTTGCTTCAAATGCTAAATCGCTATATTAAAAATATTTCGTGAAACTTCGTGGGGGATGAATTTTTTTAATGTTTTCTTTTTTTTTTTTTGCTTTATCAGATCTGTCTTTGTGATATCTGCCTGTTTTCTATTCTATATGTATTCCACAATACAGGAAAAAATAATGATTAAAAAATTAAGAATCAATATTTTAAAAGTATATAAGCAGTTTAGAGATTTCTGAGCGGGAAATTCATTTCTTGCTAACCCTGAATATTAATGTAGGTCCTATTCCCGATCTTTGGTCGAGAAAAAAAAATATTTAAGAAAACCGAACTGGAATAGAAAAGCTTTGAAATCTTTTGATTTGTTTTGGTGAAAGTTTTGCGGCAGTAACACCCAATGTTGGGTGAGATAAATTAGAAAACTGCGGTGAAATATGAAATGGATTGAACATATTTGATTTACATTAATATATCTTATGCTTAATGTAAGCTATAAAATAATTGTTATTTAGATTACTGATACCAATTTTAAAAATTGATATATGTATTTTGATATAAGTATTGTGAAGTCTAAACTAGTATCAGAAATTTTATTTAAATTTATAACTAGACATTCTGACAAATCATTATTATCCTATAATACATACACATATTTCTCGCTTGCTTATTCATTTTTAATTACTTTGTTTTAAACTATGCATAGGGACTTATTTGTAAATTAATTATTAGCTGCAAGTTAATTTTGTTTACACAGAATGGTCGTAAAAACTTTTCCGATATATCGACCTCTAGCCGCCGTTGTGTTCAACCAATGAACTCGAGATTTGGATTATTTAAAATAATAGAACTCTCAAGGTTAGGGTTACGGTGAAAAACTTTCAAAATAGTAATAGCATAAATTTATTTCTTAGCTATCAATATATATTTACAGCAGTTAGACCGAGAAAAACAAACGGACCGAAATTATTTGCCAACTTTTTTTGGAAAGTGTTGAAAACATTCTACCTTTTTTCAAAGCCAATTAATTTTCACATTGGAATATTTCTTATTCTAAAAATATACCATATTCACATCTCGTCCTATTTCTTTCATCTAAAACTTGATGGAAAGCGATGTTTAATATTCGTATGCATAACATGTAGAATATGCTGAATTCTGTTACAAATAAACTTGCCACACGATGTGCGAAAACTATAATTATTTTAAGATTTTAGTCTAGTAGCATACGCTATCCAAAAATTATTTATACTCACGTATATTCATAAACATGTACCTACATATATATTTATAGAATAAAAAAGTTCACCTGGAACTTCCAAGGTTTATTTAGAATTCTGATCAAGAATGACCCACGGTAGAAGCCATTGACTTCTATTTTAAAGAAATTCCAGAAGCGTCCTTAGCTCATTAGATGGCATAAAATTTTCTAAGGGGAAGTTTTCTTCTTTTCATACAAAGACCAACTTTTTCTGTAATACGAGAATGTGGCAATTGCTTTACTGTAATTGCATTACGCAAAGTTTTTGAAGTTTTTTCAAAGAAAGAAAAAGATTGCATTTACTTTCTTTTTTATTTTTAAGGAGACGGTATTATTTGAAGTAAAAATATTTGTACGAAATAAAGATATTTTTAATACACGGAGCTGTAATCATTAATGATATCTTTAGTATTTTGTAAACTTTAAAAAAGAAAAAGTGTAAATTGGGGTGAATTTCTCTAGATCTTAGACCAGAAAGACTGTACAGCTATTTAAATTAACAATACTGATAAATTTATTTCTTATCAATATAGGCAAACTGAGATCATATTTTCATTACAAATTATTAATAAACAGTTATTTACGTTGCTTCAAGGCTGATAAGCATATATTCACTTGTAAGCTTTAATAAATAATAATTATTAAAAAGAACAAATGTTTTGTTTAAAAACTGTATATTTTGAGTTTGTAATTAAGATGTGAGTAAGAAAGTGAAACACAGCTTTGGTGCAAAGACGACATGAATAAATAGACAACAAATAAAAAAAAAGAACTTTGTCAGACCTTACGTAATCAGTATGGTGTTTACTAAAAAGGTACTTAAACAATCCTAGAATGAAACAATTTTGAAGATACTTTCAACTCAATAATTAAAACTTGGCATGGGTTATACGCGAAAATGTGTCTCAAATAGATTTTTTACTATCCCGAACCAGCAATTATCGGTATTTTCTCTGTCCTTTTCAATCTGTTTAAGTGTTTATCTGTTCAATGTGTCATCATGACTAAACGCATGACTTCAAGGGAAAAAGAGCTTTTTAAACCTATTTCAGGTAGGTATACTTCTACGAAACACGTTGATAAAACCTAAATTATACATTTTAAAGCTTTCTTTTGAAAAGTATTATGAACAATAATTATTACTGTCACTAACATTTCAACGAGTAGATCATTATTAACGTCATGGGAATAAATAGTTCTTGCTATATCTAATTGAATAGATTTTTTAAATGCCGTTATTCATTTTATCGATTCCTTCGACTGATGTAGCTTTAAGCAGCTTAAAAATCCCAGTCATTAACACATGACTGTACGAATTTTTGAAGTAATTTACTTAGCATATCTTACGTTAATTTATTTAGATGAAAAAATACATTGGATGTAAAAAATACCTTATACCTTGTAACAGCAATGATGCGAAATGTAAAAATTTTTGAAAAGAAGAAAAAATGCAAGAAATAAAAAAGAATCTTCATAAGATCTTTTCCATAGAAAAACCTCATGATAAGAAATGCATGGTTAGCATGATTTTAGAGATTTGATTTTTCTTGTTGTGTTTTAAACAACGAAAATGCAGTTGCAACACATTTAGAGATTGATAGAAATTTGACAGTATGCTAATGCAATTTGACATCTTAAAGCAAAGTTCTAAAAAATAAACAATTCGCATTAGGGATGCAAAAAGTTGAAAATGACCCATTGTATTGCTTATTCTTCTCAGAAATAAACCTGAGAACACAGCGAAGCACTCATAAGAAATGATAAAAACACTAGAAAATTTTACAGATGTTTTGCTGAAATAAAAAACGATGACTTTGTCTAAAATAAGATAGCTAATGAAAGCTGTACGCATTTTAAACGGCTTTTAGCGAAACAACAGCCTGTTAAATTGTACAGTGTTTTGCTGAGTAAGAATGATCTTGAATCTGAAATAGAAAAAAAAAATGCGCTATATCATTTCCACTGAGAATCATCATTACGTTCATCTTCTTCCAATTATCCCCCCCCCCCAACCCAAACACCAAAAAAGCGTAAATTCAACAGCAGCAAGAATTTAGACGAAACTCGATAAATAATGCATTAAAATATGGCAACACCTTTATTGTGACACTGACCTCCAAAAGAGAACCAGAATAAAGGAAGGTAGAACGGGCGGAAAACGCGGATCTTATACTTCCGGCAAATCGCAAGTTCAAGGTTACTGAAGTCAGTAAAATTCAAGCCGTTATGAAAAACGGCCCATATGCCGTTCAGTTCGTGCTTACCATGGACGCAAACCGTTCCAAATGAAAAATCTCCTTCCGTGGGTATTGTAATGGTTAGTACTCATCGTCTGGAATATTATTAGCATAAGCAAAGCTACTTTTTTATTATAATCTGGCAGTGCTAAAACTTAGCATTTAACATGTTTTCCTGTCTCTAGCGTGACACCGTAGTTTTAAGTTACCGTATTTTTTTTGCCTGTTAAGAATAATTGGATACCATTGCTGAAGCTTCTTTGCGTTAATTTAAAAGAAATTACCTCATATCCTGTTTATGGAAATTAAGTGACGAATCACGACTTAAAAAAAAATAAAATAAAATAAAATCCCAAGATATGCGAAAAGAAATGGCGAACTTCCTGCGTAAGTAGTTAGAGCTAATCGCACACGATAGGCTTTAACTAACAAAAGAAGGGAAGTAAAAATGATCACTATCTTCTGCGATGATCGAGGAGATGTGTGATGTTCATATGACAGCACAATGGCGCTTTAAATGCAACACTTTCCTTTTTCAGAGAGTTTTTCGTCTCATTTGCATCATTGTTTGGTGGGGTGAACGCAGGATTAATTATAATGCAATGCGTTGTTAGGTAGATGCTTAAAAAGTTTAAAATGCTCTTGTTTAATAAATATGTACCTTTGTTTGGTAAGTATTGTTGACTAGATTGTGTTGTGATAAACGTTCCTCCAGAGAAAAAAAAAAACAAACAAAAAACCCTACGCATGCTCCAGGAAGAACTTTTGTAATTGTAAATGAACTTGATTAAATAATCCACTAAATGTGTATTTAATAATATCAGAAATAAATAATTCGCATATTGTGCTTCGTTAATGCAGCTTTGGAAACTTGAAAACCAACAAGATGTTTATACAGTACTCATTTGTTGTTTCGATGGCATACATTATTTGAATATTTTTATTGCTGTGTTCAATTATATAGTCTTGTAGTTAGAAATTTCATGAAGATAATTGAAATGTTTGCAAGAATTATGCATTTCATTTAGTATTTTTCTTTGTAGACGATATCCGACTAAAAACTTTAAGATACATTTTTCCAAATAATTATTATTAAATAATGGTTTTACTTCCAGATTTTAAAAGATAAAATATCAAACTTTATGGAAAATAATTTACTAACATTTGTTAATACGGGAATAGTACATGCCACTTAAAATAAAAGTTGTGCTTCATTAAAATAAAAAATATTGAGTTCAAACTCGTCCCCCTTTTAATAGCGAAAATAGAAATTCGTATAAAACATAATTAATTCTTTCTCTAACAAGTCAAAATACCTTGCAAATAATGGAATTAATTCATTTTTAGTTGATTCGGTTTATTTAAATTTAGCATTAATATAAACTTCTGACAGACTAGCGTATCTGGAAAATTAGTTTACAATAACTTATTCATTTATTACTTTTTCTTCTTATAAGTTACGAAACTTAAAAAAAATAGGTAGTTGTTACATTTTGCTTGTTTGATGCAAGTTATGCAACGAAAAATGAATGTACGCGTGTGAAGCAAAAAAATTCTTCAACTCATCTTGATAAAATTTGCTGTGTAGTGAAAATTGGAATAAATTTTCACAAAGCACTTTATAGAATAATCAGAAAATTAACCGGCGCATTTTTCGCTTTGAAACGAAAGAGTTTTACTTGGATCTCCGAATTTACTGTCTCACTCCAAATTCAGCCTTAATCTTCCGTCTTATACACATCCTTAACTTACCTCAAAGCAAAATCCCCCAAATACCAAGTAATTTATTTCCCTTTCAGTGGGTTTTCATAGCTTGCAAACGAAAAAAAAAGTGTTTGTGTAATACCTACACTTTCTCTCATTGCATTATTTTATTTCTTTGAAAGGCATTTATTTTGCAGCTTTATGCTATCCGCAACTCTTTTGGGAATCAATTAGACAAATCGGCTGTGTCAATATCAACTTTATTTATATGTTATTAAATTTTATTTTGGAAAAAAATCTTAGAATTTAGAAAAGTATTCTCTCCTTCTCTCTCTTTTTTAAGTAGTGCGAAGTTGAGGAATTCTCTTGCTGTATTGATAGACCTAATTGTGAGTCAAAGTGAAAAAACTTGAAATTTAATTATGCAAATTTATAATGAAGTAATTAACCAAAAGATATCAAAAATATTTTTTACGTGTGCGACAGACGATAAATTTACTGTCGAAATTATTGAGAAAGAGCAAGTTATTAATTATTTTGCAATAATTGATGAAAATTGGATGATTTTTTGTGTTTGGGAATAAATCTTTCCCAAACACATGCAAATATTTTAGGTGGATTTGATATTGAAAAACAACTCTTCTAAAAATCTTAAGTCATAGAAGGATTAAGGGTTGAAAAGTCGATTTTTCGGTTTTAATTTTATTTGAAAGCTTAGTTATTTCTGAACATTTTGAACCCAGTTTCATGCAACTATTCCATTTGGAAGCGATAATATACATAAAAATGTATAATGAAAGTGTTATACTTAACACAATAAGATAAATTTAAACTGCATATTCTCAAAACGAATTTTTTATGAACTATCCGTAAGATAAAAAATAATCTACATTTCATATCTTCGCGAAACTTTATTTAGTTATAACTGGTATCAGTATCTTTAGAATGAGTCGATATTAAAAATTAGAGAGGAAAAGATTTGAAAATTTTAACAGAAATATAAGAGGAAAAGTAAGATTTTTTTCAAATGTTATTTTAAAATATAATTATAAAATTCTTATTGAAAAAAATTCCTAAATATCAATTTATTCTATAAAAAATATATTTCACTTTATTTTGTAATTAAAGTTTTGTTTGTATGTGCACTTTAAATTTACTTAGCTTACGGATAGTGACACGTACTGTTGAATAAAATATAAATATAGTGAAAAAAAATAAAACATCTGTGAAAGGTAATGGAGTTTTATCTGAAATTTTATGACGTGCTACACTGCATTATTATACAAAAAAAAAAAATTCACTATACTGCGACTATTATTTTGATCGTAAAATGTAATACTGCAAGGATCTAAAATATATTATATATTTGCTGTGTTTGGTGTATATTTGCTTCGCAATCCTCCTAGGACCTTTTAAGTGTATTTTAATACCGCACATTTTTATAAAAATTAAA
This sequence comes from Cheiracanthium punctorium, assembly GCA_038373885.1. Taxonomy (NCBI): domain Eukaryota; kingdom Metazoa; phylum Arthropoda; class Arachnida; order Araneae; family Cheiracanthiidae; genus Cheiracanthium; species Cheiracanthium punctorium. Next base: position 234,365 of record JAWZYV010014973.1, on the reverse strand, counting down.
ATCATAAATATAATATAGTTTTCTATTTTCAATCGTACCACATTATAGTTACGGGAATTCTATTTAAAAAGAAATAGTCAATTCCGAGAAGGATGGAAAAAGATTGAAATATATCTCGAGCATTTTGCTTATTTTTTTTTTTCAATTTAAAGAACGCAATTTTAAATAACAAAAGCAGATTTAACCAAGCAAACAAGTTCGAAAATAAATGTTCCAAATACTGCAGCAACAACAAGAGGATTTTTCACGTTTTTGCGCAAATCAGGCAAAAATCAGAAGAGTTGGCAGGTATTCAAAAGGAGCGATAAAACATTTGATAGAAATGTTTGAAGACCTGCTCCGTAAAAAAATCCGGGATGGACCCGGAAAACAATCAAGTTTGCTGTGCTGATTGATCATTGTGTCTTATAATGTAAATTTAAAAATGAAATTATGATTATTTAAAAAATACCCTAGTGATAGTAATAGAAGATATCTTTATAAAATAATCTATCAATATTTCTCTCTCTACATAACTTTAGGTTTTTTTTTCTGAGAATTTTATAAAAGTAAGAAACAGAAGTCGAACAGAGTCAGTGATGGCTACTGTTCGGAGGTCTACAACCGAAATATATGTGGTAGGCATTATTTAATACTGACTACACCGAATCAAATCAGAATTATATTTCATAATATGCGAGATAAGATAAGCTCTTAGTTATACAATTAGTAAAACCTTTATAGTATTTTAATATTTTGAAATGTAATGTCATACAACTACCAGAAAATATCTCATATTATTTAAGTTAACTCTTATTACAGAAAATCCTCGCAGAAACGGGCAAATGTGGTCATTTTAAAACAATGAATACGAATACCATGCAAAAATCTTAACTTGACAAGTGAATAGAGGCTTTTTCAAGTAGAGATTATAAACCCTGAGGGAGGCCTTGCAAAAATACACTACAATAAACTGGCAATAGAATCAATAACTATATAAAATTTCACGACTAAGAATTATAAAAAATATCTTCAGAACTACATTTAAATAAATCATGAAATAGATATATGCCATTCAAAAATATTTAAAATTATAAGGAGTATCGGAAAGTAATGTCGTTTTTTATACATTAAATTCAAACAAATATATCTCTTAAAAGTTTTTAATTCGAAACCATTCTGCCGAGAGTATGGATTGATATTTTTTACATCTTAAACCAAGAAATTTATAAACAATTTTCTTTTTCTTTTACTGTAAAGAATGTAGAAAAAGGGAAAGATGGCCACCGACCTTTCCTAGAGGGCGAATTTCAAAAATCTGTATTTGATTTTTATATGTTCGCGGGTGTTACATTTTACAGCAAGAATTCTATGAATCTTGCTGTAAGAACATCTTTTTCTTTCTTTGAGAGGGTTATGTAAAAAGAACGCTTTGCCCCCACCTTTGCGCTTCCTATTGATATGAATTTTTAAAAAATGCATTTTATGGAGCACCGACATTACAAAACTCACATACACGCCAATTTCCGCATTATTAGCTTCATTAGTTTTTACTTGGGAAAATATTGACAAAAGAAAAAACGATGTTACTTTCCTTAATATAGTTTTAAAAAATTAAAAAGTCTTAAGACACTGATTCAAAGAAGCCTTGAAAACCTCCAATAAAATTTTGATAAATAAATAAAAATATTGTTATTTGAGAATTGAATATCAGATACTTAAGAAGCTACTTTATTTTTAAGTTTTACCATTTCAGTAGCAAATGTTAGAAGGATTTGTGAAGTTTTTATGTTAATCCCATTCGGCGAGAAAAAAAAACTGCAGTCGTGCATCTTATATTCACGCCTTTAAACCCAATAAATGAATACTTAACTGCTTTTTTCTACCCTTCAAAATTGTGTTCATCGCTAACTTCAGCATACAATCTAGAACCAAAGTACACAATTTCAGAAAAGCGGAAAAATAAAATTTAAAAGCTGTCCCTTTTTTTTTACGATCCACGCACAGCCACACTTAAAACGGTCTTTCAATCTTATCCGGATTCCATTAACTCCTGTAAGCTCCGGAGAAAAAAAAAACGGGAGAGGGAAGAACGGGAAAACAATTTCTCTCACCTGATTTACGATTTTCTGCTCTAACGTCGAAAGAAAAGCGAATTTCATCAAAAAATACTCTCGCTTCTGTAGTTTTCTTCGAAAGTTCGGATTCCGTAGGAAATAAGCCTCTGGAAGACTGATTGCGCTGAGGAGGAATGAGGCAGGGTCTTCAGGACACAGATGAATGGAGAGAGCAAATCCATAAAACGGAACTCATTCGATTAGAATTTTTCTCAAACAGTTTAATCCTTCCATAGTACACGACTGGATAAGGGAAGATTTTTTTTTCTTTTGTCTGAGGATTTGCTGAAAGTGAAAATCCAATTTCTTGCTTGGATCTCAGTGTAAGTGCTGTTTCCATTTGAAATGTATTATTGTTCTCTGAGATAAACAGGGGTCTATTCGAGACCGTTTCTTAACTTCGGGCTCTTTATTTACCTATCTACCATAGAGAAGAAATAGGCGGAGTGAGCATTGGCTCCGTTTATCTCGGGGAGACATTTGAAGCAAAAGTCTCATAGCAAGTAATAAGACGGAGAAAAAGTGCCGTATTTGTCTGGTTATTACCGTGTGCTGTATTTTGTAATTGAAATATCAAATGTCTCCTGTTTCCCTTTGTGGTAATTCTATAAGTTTTATTATCCTTTAATTATCATTCAGATAATAATTCAGTTTTGACATTATCGCCCGTATTCCCGAGAGCGAGTTTTCCCCCAGACAATTGATGGATCCTTCAATCCGCACTGGAGGACCATCCGTGAATTGTCCCCGGGTCCCTTTCTCTCTTATTCACAAGCCCAATTCCTATTATCCGCAGATAAGGGCGAGATTCAAGTGAAACGCGCGCGATCGAGTTCGAATCGAACGTTTTCCAGTCCGCAGTTCCCAGTTCAATCCCCAGAATGCTTCCAATGAACAAACCTATCGCGCTGTCACGTGATCAAAACACGAGTGGTTTGTTTCAGTTGAATGAGAAACCTTGATACATTTCGAAGTTTCCCCTGTTCGACGCGGAAAAACGTTCGAATTGTGTTTCACTTGAATCTCGCCCTAATACCTGGTTGTCAAAGTGGACACAGCTTGCTATGATTGGCCTGAAAGCACCACATGCTTAGGGGACGATTGTGACGGGGAAGGCTGCCGGCGTGTCAAAACCGGTTCGAATTCTCCGACAACTCTCTCTCAACCCCTTGTGGAGGTTGGGCTCAGAGAGAGATCAAAAGCAGATTATTTGTACTTGAGAATAACAATTTTGTGATAATTCGCCAATCTTCGGATGACTCACAGAGAATCGCGATTGGTGAATATGACCGTAAATATGAAATTAACGAAATTCCTAAATGTTTGACGCAATAATGAATCGATAATTTATTACTGCGTATGTTTTAAATATTTATCATTCCTAATTTTTAAAAATGAATTTCGCATTATGAATTATTATTTATACAATTTTTACAATATCAGAAAAAGTTGAACAGTATTATATTGTTGACCAGTATGCTTTTAGTAGCGCAGTCGCCAAAACTGTCACCAAACCTCCTTGCTCTGTAAAGTGAGAAATGTGCACAATAACTTCACTCCCTTTGAAAGCTATTGCGAACCTCGGCGAAATCTACCACTATCATCCACTCATCATGTAGCAGCTATGAATGCTTCAATTAAGGGTGTCTTTGTTATATGTAGTTATTTTTTCTCTATTCTATCTACAATGCAATGGAGATAGCAGTGAATGGAGAAATGTAAAAACTTTTCTGTTAGAGGGCTACTTGGAAAAAATTCACTGAACTTGCAAAAAAACGGGATGCTTTTTTTTTTGTAACTGAGGAAGAGGATAGACAAATAAGCCAGGAATGCATATCATTAATATAACTGTGCAAGAGATATTTAGGTCTGTTATCAAAAAATTATTTGGGTAGTGAAAGGTAGGTGTAAATAAATCCATGGCCGCAAGTTCATTAAATAAACAAATAAAAATAAAATAATCACACTAGAAATAGGTCGTACTATTATGCTTTAAAAATTTCCACACTAATTTACAAACAATTCCTTTTCCTTTTTCAACCACATGCAGAATTAATGTGAGATCTGTAAACCCCTTAAAAAAAAGTTAAAGCTAATCCATTAAAATATATTCAAGAGTACTTTGCGAGGTGGACTGTCCTGCAGGACAATACTATACATCCGTGGAAGGCGAGAATAACTATCAGGGCTTAATACTAACTACAGTAACACAATAATAAACAAACCCAGTAATTAGGTTTGTGAATATAACTATAATATATTAAAATGAACATTAATATTCCATTAGTAATTTAGTACTTTTTTTTACTTACTGACATACATTTAGTTAATAATTTAGCGATTCCTTATGTTACACGAGAGTGCACTACAATGTTACGCTAATTTAAACACAAAAAATCAATCATTATAATAATAATGTAAAATTGTTGTTATTGCCTTTTACTAGGGAATATATTAGATCAAACCCTATTTCGTGAAAAACTAGAATTCGTGCACAAGATAATTATTTAAAAAAATATAGAAAACGAATATAATTGCTGAGGAAATAAAAGTTTGTCATATAGTTACATATTTAGAAAATTATTCCATAAGCGACAAGGAATTTTTTCAGAAAATACCTGCCTTAAAATTTCTAAATAAACTAAACTAAAAATGCTGCATTATTAAAAATGGATTAAGGATTTCAAAATATTAATTAGCATGCCTCTTGGAGTTCTTTTACGAAGTTTAATCTGAAATCTGGAGTGCGCACAGTTTTTTAATGTATAATTAATTATTTTGAATGAGATTTTTGAAGTTCCAGAATATATTTTCCATATAAATAAATATAGAAGACGGTGTGTTTGACTGTATAATTATTAATTAAAACTCAAAATATGTTGTATGCATTTGTAAACGTTGGAGATAAATAAGAATAATTAGATGAATGTGATCATTTTTCTCTTTTTTACCTTTTCTTACATTGCTGCTACGTTGCCTATTTGATACCTAAATTGTCCAACAGTCTGTTGTTACGATTGTATTTGGTAGCAGATGAATATTTCTGATTAATAAAATAAACTTAAGCAGGCAAAAAATATATAAATAAATAAAACCTTCTATGAAAAGTCCTAAGTAGGTGAGCCATCATTCTTTACCGAAAACAAACACTACTTTGGATAACCACATAAATAAAAGCAATTCTACTGAAAGTTCTACTGTACAACTGTGGGAAACAATAACTTATTTTGTACGTAAAGAAAAATTCAAAGAAAAAGTTTCAACTTTAAGACTACAGTGGTCTGGCGATATAACGCTGTCTACCTTACGCTAATGTATATAACGAATCGCCTGCAATTCAAGAATATTTCGCCAAGGGCAAGAAGCATCAACATTCATTTATTCATTGCTTTATTTGGAAAATGGTAATATATAGTTAGGGAATAGTTTAGAACAAATAGATAGGTGTTTGTATGCGTCAAAAATAATTGTGTATGTGCTTCCAATAGTCTTATATACAGGGCGATTGAAATTAATTTTAAAAACTTTTAGGAATGGTAGAATACACCAAGGCGGTTCAGAATCACATAGCAATGCGCGGTCGGAAACGCCGTCTTCATGTACTTGTTAATAATCACTTTGGAAGATGTGTTGAAGTGTGTTATGAAACCAAGTTTCATAAACAATGGGCTTTCCTCCAACAATTTCATCAATGTAAAGAAAGAAAAAATTCCGAATTAAAAATATTTATCAAGTGCAATCGGTGAAAGATAGATTACTTTTTGGAAAACCACGGTCGGAAATTTTACTATTACTTGAACACTTCTTCCAAAGTGATTATTGAAAGGTACAATGCGGGTTCGACGTTTCCGAACCCGCATTGCCATGTGATTCTGAACTGTCTTGGTGTATCCTACCCCTCCTAGAAATTTCTAAAACTAATAAACTTCAAATCCCCTGTACATACCCTATCTCACAATGGCATTAGTCAAGGCTCCACTGTATCTGCATAAAGGCATTTGTTTATGCTCAATAAACCTTTCGATGGTGTTTCATTACTGACTTAAGAAAACACGCCCAGAAAGTGAAAGTACAATATCCTATTTATAAAGATCTAGAGCTGACCCATAATCTTCCTGTGAATATCTCAGACAGGATTAATACATTTCATCAGATTTCAATCCTCTGCTTAAAGGACTACGGAACCAACGCTGCATACTGTAAATGAATCTGCATAATTTTAGCATTTAGAAGCATCGGTTCCAACGCGTGTAAAACAAATCTTCGCCGTTTATGAAGATTTAATCGTTCATTTTAATCTCATAATCAAACATCTGTGAGAATTTTTACGCATGAAAGGACGGTTGATTGAGTGAAATAATCCTACATGTGTTGTAGAACATGCTCTTTTAATTATTCGTTAAATATTCAAACATTGCACTCGGTAATACATTGAAAATAAAAAGCGGGGAAAATGCTGATGTTTCTCTGATTATATTTATTCCTTTCATTCCGCCAGAGTAATATATTATTCCAGTTTCACTCTGTTGAATTTGAAACTCATTAAAGTAAAAACCAAAGTGCCCCTTGGAGACTAACAGTTGATTAGTTATACAGAATAATAATGTATTCCTGAGTAAAGAAATAATTACTGGAAATAAAAGTTTACAAGACTATGTGTAAATATACTACGTTTCACTACTTGTGAAGCATATATTATAAAAACAGACTGTCTTAATAATTTATGAATCTCATTACAGTCCAATGGTGGGCTATCTGTTTCTAATGTCGAGTAGTTAAGAAAATTGCAGAATATTTCGTTTTGTTTTTTTTAAATGTTTAATAACCACAGTAGCTAGAAAACGCATTGAGAGGATATGCATTTCTGTATTAACGTTTTCTGTGAAGAACATTTTTTTAAATGATTTAAATTAATACTTTGTAACTTTATTCATCCTATATATTGCGTAACTAATAATATGTGACAATCATTAATTAAAAAAAATACCAACTAATTTGAAAATGAATTTGTGTATTTGAAAAGCAGAAAGCAGATGTTTTGAGACGATTCAGTTTTCCTACCCTTTATTTGAAATTAATCGTCTTAATATAGTGAAATAAAGTAATAATTTGAGTTTAGTTGCATGTCCTTTTGGGTACTTGCGTATTATGCCGGCGGTCCGCCAAGACGAGCAATTTTTCGCCAAGATAAACGTCGGACAAATGAAATAATTCATGATTAGAAATACGTTTGGCAACAGTTTGCCAGCACACTTGACGCGAAAATCGTTTGGCGAAAATGACAGCCGGGATAGTACGTAAGTACCTCCTTTTGCTCTGAGGATTGAAGCACACCGTCTGGACATGGAATTAACTGAGCTTTCTAAGGTGGACCTGAAGGGTTTCATTCATTCCGATTGAAGATTCCGAAGGAGTTCTGACTTGAAAAAGGATTCCATGCCCCGAATTTTCTTACATGTGTTCCCAAAGATGCTCTTTTTGGATTGATGTTAGGTGACTGCCTCAGACGCCCCGTGTGTTTAGAAATTTTTTTTTAGGAAAATTTTTTAAGCTTGAAATGTCAAGCTTGATTCAAGCTTGAAATGTCAAGCTTAATGCAAGCTGGGCAAGTGTAAACTAGAACACTTGATTCAAGCTTGCATCAAGCTTACACGCTTGAAATTTTCAAGCTTAATTCAAGCTTATTGACTTGATAAATCAAGCTTGCTGCAAGTTTCATGCAAGTTTGCTGTGCTGTCCGGGGAAAAATAAAATATGTGTGGAGGGTTCGCCGACCGGCGCTCCATGTATTCAGGAGTCTTTTTTTTTTTTTTTTGGAAAAATTTTTAAGTTTTATTCAAGCTTGCTATGTCAAGCTTAATGCAAGTTGGGCAAGTGTAAACTTGAACACTTGATTCAAGCTTGCATAAGCTTACACGCTTGAAATTTTCAAGCTCAATTCAAGTTTATTGACTTGGTAAATCCAGCTTGCTGCAAGTTTGATGCAAATTTGCTGTGCTGTCTGGGGCAGTCCCCAAAGCAAAAGGACGTGCAACTAAGTGCTGCTGTGTTTCGTTAACTTCAAAGACAAATTAGAAAGTCGTCGCACTGAGTTGTCTCAAAAGTTCTGCTTTCAACTCTTCAAATTCATGCGTCGTATTTTTAAAATCAACAGTTTTAAAACATATAGGATGACTGAATTTACAAATTTACATCATCAGAAAATTTTGCTTACATAAAAATTTAGGACAGAAAAAAAATATCATCTTTTGCGAGATACTGGTTGCCATTATGTGTAAGTGCAGGTGTTTATAGTGAAAAATCTTAAAGACTGAGGGCTATGTTACTTCATATAGAAATATTAGAAGGGATGTACATAGGGTAATTATTTTTTTGTGGAGGTAATACTTGTGATATCATTTAGTATTTTTTATCGCATTATCAGAACTTTCTTATACATAGAATTTATATGTTGATATTAACAGTAAGAATACATTCTGATTTGTTAGGTAATCAATTAGTTATATACCATTATGTTTGCCTAACTGCAAAACTAGCATTAATTTCAATCCCTCTACATGATTTTATTTTATTTTAATTTTTACTGAGCTATTTCCTCTCTAACGATGCTTGGTTGCTTGTTGTTGTTTTGATATATTTTTATTTTTAATTTATGTAAATGGTCTTTGAATAAATGATTTAAGCTTTACATGGGCATATTTCTGTATGGTTTACTTTTTTCACAGCCACTTAACATTGTTATTTGCAATGCATAATTTCGAATTTTGCTGTTTTTTATGCAGCTACAGCGTTGCGCTTATAATTGCATGAATCTTTAGAGTACTTTGGTATGTTTGTTCTATTGAAAAATTATCACAATTAGCCTCTGGAAAAAAGTAACTCTTAAATTCATAATATAATATGTATTTTGATAACCATGCTTCTTTACTACGTAATATATTATTAAATTAAAAAAAATTATCAGTAGACACCACAACTTTACACAGTATACTATTACACCATAATTGCAGGCTTTACTATCTGCTGCGAAACACCTTATTATTACTTTTATATCCTTTCAAAACAACATTTTTTAGGCTATAAAATGATGAAAAAATATTTCTTACAAAATAATGTAAGGAAGAATACTTTACTTCCTTTTCTTTGGAAGGTTAAACGTGGTACTTAACTGAAATCCCAAAAAGAAAAAAGCGTTAATATAATTTTATCTTTCTCGCCCTAAAATATCATCCTTTTTCATTTGTCCTCGTGAAAAATTCCTTCTTATCATTAACTTATTTTTTTTCCTATCAAGTTTAAATATTAATATCGTACCCCCAGAGGAAATGCAGAACGTAAAAAGACTTTTAAAATGTATCTCAAAATTCATTAAAGATTTAAAATTTAATTCTCTTTCCTTCTTCTCAAATCTAAGGGCAAAAAAATTACGTCTTTTGAAGAAAAAAATACCAAATATTTTCGTGGAATAGTAAAAATATTTAAAATAAGAATTAGATGGTAGATATTTTATCTTTTTCCAAAACTTTATGTAAAATTAAGTAAGCATATATTTATTTCTTTTTATTTCTCTTTTGATACTTAACATTCCTCAGGCTAAAAAATAGTTGTTATAGGGGAAAATATTAATTTTGCAAATGCATAAAAACATAGGAAGATGAAAATATGATGACAAAAGCAAAAGATTGATAAAATAAAGAAAATAATAATAAAAATAATAAAGTAAAGTAAAATAATATAAAGTCTAGACTGTTTCTTTCGAGCTATATTAGTATTTAACCCTTTGAAGCGAAACCATTTCCCAATGCTGAAAAAAGAGCAGCCGTTGCCAACCCCCGATTTACTACCAGCAAGATGGTGGTCGATCGATTCGTTCATCGCGTTCCACAGATCTAGAGACAATTTTTTGACACAAACTGGCTGCGAGTGCACAGCCTACGTAAGTGCACACGGGACAAAAAACGTCAGAGTTCTTTGTCCTTACGGCGAAGACATCGCGCTTTAAAGAATTAATGTATGAAGCCCACAAATATTCTTTTCCTAAATAATAAATAAATAAAAACGAAACTAAAGCTTTTAATTTGTTAACCACGTATAACTATTTCATCAAGTTAAATAATTAGTTGTTCATTAAGTATAGTTATTCCCAACTATTGGGAAATTTTAATAAAACTAGGTATAATTTTAATAAAATTAGTTTTTATTAAACATTTTTTTGCCATACTTAATATAGTAGGTGCACAACTTTGTTTACACCATTTTTCCTGTAGAGGGGTTTAGCGGTTAGTAATGATTGAAATAAATGTAGGCATCATGCAATAAATTTGGGAATCTGTCAACATAACACCATAAAAATATTACTTAATTTGTGCTTGAAATATAAAGTCAATCTCGGTTCAAAATATCAGTTAATAAACCAAAAATTTCGTCATTTGTGGAAGGTTTTAACTTTATGTTTTGTTAGGCTCATCGAAGGGTCTCAAATATTTATGATGAGGCCGCTATTAGTGAAAGAATGTGTTTTAATGGATTTCAACACTTTAAGAACATGGATTTTCACGTAGAAGACCGTTATATTGATGGAAGATAGAAAATATTCAAAGATACAGGCAGAAGTGGAGGGGTTATTTAATGGAGACTTGCGTCAAAGTGAAGAAGAATCGACATGATCATTGGGAGTGACTCCAGAAGCAATTTCAAATTTGAATCATAAATACATCGCTAAGATTTTTAAATAAAACCTCGAATTTCGTAAAAAAAAGGGCGGAAACAAAAACGCAAAGCAATAGGTATATCTAATACTGAGTAAGAATTTTTTACCCACCTAACTGATAAAAGCATGGCTTGTCAGTAAACTTTTTTTTTGTTTGCGAATTTGGCCCCAAACTAAACAAATTATGCATTTATGAAAAGCAAAAATATTGCAGGATATCAATCCAAAGAATAGTACGCAAGTGGTACAGCATATATGAAAATCAAAAACTTACCTGAATAACCTCGTGGATAGTTGTTGTCGAGGCGAATATCCGTGAAAAGCTTTCTCTGTTTCACAAATGAAAGTAACACGCCACCCGAAGTCAACAAGCTGCAACAGCTCACTGTTAAAAGGAAATCAAAGGAAAGAAGAAAATTAATGGTAATCTACATTGAAAAATTATAATTAAAGAAGCTAATATCCTTCAATTAATGGAAATCTTTTTATTTCCTTGGGAACTCTTGTCACGGGTGATGGGGTTAGAAAGAGAATCTGGATAATGAAAAGAAGGGAGAGGAAGGATATACGATACATCTACGGTTCTCGAATTACGGATGTTTAGTTAAGGTCGGGATTTACATTCATAAGTTAAAGATAAAGGTACTTAACTCAGGATTAATGTGTACTGATGTGTATGATATAACTCATTTTGCATATAAAATTGCTTTGTCAATTTTTCATGTGCCAGTCATGGGAAGGTTTTTTTAAAAGTATGCAGTAAGCAATGGTTTCAAATAAATGATAACGGAAAGTTGAATATTTTCTGAAGGATATTGGTTATGCTATGCATATAATAGTTTGTGGGAGCATTGGAAATGAATAGTTTTAAGGGAAAGGTAAAACAATTACAATTATTTGTGTGGATCTTTATTAAAAGAAATTGAAACAGTCATAATGTAAATCAGGCGCATAACCAGGAAAAATAAAGGGGGTGTCCAAAAGATGGAAAAGTCAACATTTTTGACAAAAAGATTGATTATTAGTTTTGGCATCAAAAATCCCATTTCTTTTGTAAGTGTGGTATTCCTTAGCCTTTTGGGCCCACACTTTGATAAAGTTCATGGTTTTAACCCATTAACGCCAGACTTTTTTCAACGCATTCTCCAGTTTATGATGATGCGAGAAGTGATAAAAAAAATTCCTCAGGACATTTGTGAGTTATAGAGAATGCACTTCTTTTCCTAAAAGAGACAGTGAAAGATTCTCATTTTACTGTCTTACGTAGTAATGAGAGCTGAGTTTTTTTCTGGTCATCAGATTTATTATTCGAGAAATTAAAATAGAAAGATAAATTAATGCTTAAGTATTTTTGCGACCGTCTAAAAATAGATCGCTGTGCGTTAATGAGTTAATAACATAATACGGATTTTATCCCTAAATTTTCTTTATTTAAACTATTTATCATTCAGCAAAATTTTAGTGGACTTCAGTCGATTTATTCGGTTTATAAGACTGACAAAAGTTAAACGTCACTATAAGAGAACTTTTAATATGTAAGTTCTACCAAATACGATTGTAATACAGTTATAAAGCTGCACCCTATCAGACAATGAACTTTTTAAGATAAAATTAATTTTATTTCAAAGACACTTTTAGTTAATTTTTGTTAAAACTAATTCATATCAAGATTCTTCTTTCAGATGTAATTTACTGATGATTGTACATTTTCTTTTTAGTATTTATTAGAGTTACAAAATTTGCGGCATAACATAATGGCGTGCTAATCATATTTTAATCTTAGGAATTTGTCTTTTTGAAAAAACTTCTATATCTTTCTTGTACCTTTAGCCAGGAATCTACCTATCACTCTGTGACGTGAAGTACGGACTTTCCGATTGCATTTCGTATCACAATTTAGAATTCCTTATCAACTGAAGGATCTAGTCGTATGTCTCTAGCGACCGCATAAAATTGCGGATTCGCGTTCACGTATTATTTGTAGGTCAGGATACCACAACATTCCGGTTACGAGTTAGATTTCCAAATGTTGAGAATAGTAAAGAGTTTTCTTGAAGTTAACTAAAGACACTAAGTGTCATTGACTCAATGGTGAAATAGCTAAAAAACAGTATGTAAATTCGGTAAAAATATTAAACAAAACATTTGACAGTTAAAAATGGTGTGATTTCTTGGAGCTTGCAGATTTAAAGTCTGAGTTGTCTCAAAAAATTTCTTCCAGGATTTCGCAACCAATATATATATATAGCTCCTCGTGCAGCCTACATTAAAACAGATAACCTGGACTTTATCACGACTTAAAAGGTACTTATGAAAGAAGATGTGGAATCATATTAAACTTATGGAAAGCTTAACAAAAATCAACTTATTATTTACTTTATTTTTATATTATTATTTTGCATTAACTACATAAGAATTCAGAAATGCAAAGAAAACTTTATTTTTATAAATTTTATTTTTTTTTAAGATCGCAGGCAGCACACAGAGTTGCTCTGAGCGTATAACGTTCAGAGAATGTTCAGTAATATTCTATAAATCCATTATCATTCAGAGAACCTGTGTGCGCTGCAGAAGACAGATCTTGATATAGGATACTCAGATGAAGGGCTTTCACGCAAAATTTCATTTACATGGTATGAGTTGTGCATTCGTCATAATTTAAGGTTATAAAAACAACACATATTTTTTTAATACTTAATTATAATCTTTACTGCTTAAATTAAGAAAAATGATCTAAACATCAATGTTAAAATAATAAAAAAGGCATTTTGTTTGTAAATTTTGTTATATGAAATAGTTATATGAAAATCATCCAATATTTAGTTTTTAATTCAATTACTTAACATCTTTAAGCTAAAAATACTTAAATTTAAATTTGTTCTAGAGCATTTTTTAACCATAATCCAATCATTAAAAATAATCAATAAAGCATTTTTCAACCTAATATGCAAATTTATATTTTGTTTTTAATGTGATTATGTCTGTACTATTAGAAAAAAAAATGAATATTTAAATAATAATCAGAAGAACAAATAATACTTAAAAAACTTGGCAAACCCACGCATAAATATCTTTTGTTTGGCTTCCTGATTTTTTTCCTTTTTGTATTATTTCAGGCACATTTTTAAGTTGTTGATTAATTAAGTTTTTTATTGTTGTTGTTTTTAAAAAGTTTTAATCTAAAATAATAAATGCTTTGTTGTATCTCAAGTAATTAAATCATATTTTACGGCTGTGCGTAGTCATTTTTAAAACTTTTTAAATAATTTTTTAAATATTGATTAGGACTAATACCATTTAGATTTTCTGAAAAAAATATTCTAAGTAGTTTTACTGAAAGAGAGAAGATGATTGTTAAATGAGAAAAATACCTTAATTTTTTTTCCTCACTGGTACAGTTAATTCAGCATTTTCAAAAACACTATGATAAAGACTTCAGTTTTTCATAGTGTTTTGTTCAAGTCGGAATTTTAATTTGAGAATCATATAAAAGTACACCTGATAGTAACTGCATGTTGCTTTTTATGGCCTAAAAATGAAGAAAAGTAACTTTATTGCAAAATGTTACGCACTTTTCAATTTAATTTTGGTATCTTATAATAAGATATATACTTATATAATGGAAGGCTTTTTAAGGTGTATAAATAACTATTTCATTTATTTCTGTTATTGAATTTCTGTACAACAAACACTGCATGGCTTAACTACTGAAAAACAATATCGTCTTTTTACATAAAATTTCAGTAAATAATTTTAACAAGTCAGTAATTACAAATAATCTGAACCTAAACGTAGAACACATATTTGTTACATTTTAAAGCAAGAATTTTATAGATCATATTTTTTCTTTCAAGAAAGATTATCAACCTCTGCCTTTATTCAACACTAGGGAGGACTCAACTTGGATGCCGATATTCAAAATGTTCTGAAATAGATTTCTAGTTATTTACCAGAGCCGTATTTTCGATAAAGAATTTTCTGGATGTCTCTTTTATTCTTTGAGATTACACGGGATATGTTAAAAGACTGTCGTATCCCCTAACCCCCCCCATAGGCTATGAATTTTGTAAAATGCTGTCTAATCTAGTAACTACGTTAAAAAACGCACATACATGCCAAATTATGTTTCATTATCTACAGTAGTTTTGGCTAAGCGAAATGTTGACACGAACACGTTCCAAAATATAGATATAGCTACAGTGGCTAGCGAAATATGACAGACGAAAACACGACATCACTCTCCAGTTTCCTTAATATATAGATATTAGCTACAGTAGTTTTGGCTAAGCGAAATATTGACAGAACGAAAAACACGACATCACTCTCCAGTTTCCTTAATATATAGATATTTCAATAAAGTCCTCATCGAGGCTACATTACACGGGTTAAATGGAGGTAATCACTCGGTTTAAGTAAATTCAGAAACTACCTCTTTCTGAAAAAAACAACCCAACTTAATGCACACGATGTCACATTAAGACGTGAAGAGAAAGTTTAAGAGCTTGTCAGCAGTCGTCAACAAGTGAAACCTACCACTTAAACAGCTCTGCAGCACGGTAGAGTGACTTCATCTTGCGCCGTCGGCCGGGGCAATCGAGCATTAGTCAAGCCTCACACTTCCCGGGTTCCTTTTTTAGCTTTTCAACTCTTATTCATCCTTTGAACTCTTTGAATTAACATTCTATCAATGGCTACATGTGCATAACATGTTGCCGGTTAACATGTTGCCATCTAAACCCGGATCCTCCCTAGAGATTGAATTTGATTTCGATGTGTTTGTTTTTATTTTTCCCCTTGGAGAATTCTTAAAAAATAAATATTGTTGTTAATTCCTTACGTGAAGTTTTTCTTTTTATGTTTCTTAATGTAGTTCTCAAAACATTCCGCTAGTAATGATATTTCAACTTTCTCTGAAATTGGAATGTATTGGTTTCTTCGAAATATCTGCACTACTAATTGCCATAAATAAACTTGGATCGTCACAAAAATTTGTATTATTGATGCAGTTACTATACCATAAACCCATCTGAGAAATATGTGTTACAGGGTGGTTTTAATTGAACTTTTTCTATAAACCGTATTCTGAGACTAAAACGGGTGTGCCAATTGCCAGCAAATTTGGCATATGGCCTATACTCGTGATGCGCTTAAGATTTTTTTTTTAAGTTTAGTTCAAAAAATGTTCTCCAGGTGGCGCTTTGCATGTTGAAATCAACTCAAAAATATAACCCAAATAAGTTAATTAGTGCTAAAAAATTATTGAATTATTGTTGAGATTTCAAATCAGTCATTTACGTTGTTAAATCTGCTGTTTTTTAATGTAAAGCGCCACCTGGTGAACATTTTGTTATTATTATTTTTTTTTCCGAAAGCGTTTTCTTTTGTACAATCCGTTCACCGGCGTTTAGCTATAGAACTCTGTTTATCAAGGAAGTTTAATTATTTAATTGCTGTTCAAGAGAACAAAAAACATTTACCAATTCTTTACAGTGTAATGGGAGTCGTGGTTTGAAACGCATTTTCTACTTTGTAATATACAAAATGAATATATATTGTGTAGGTGCGTTGAACAGGATACTGCAGTGTAAATATTAAGCATAACATAAATAGTTATTTTTCCAAAGGCACACAAATCACTCCGAAGTATTATAATCTATTGGGAGCAATTATTTGAATTTCTTTTTAACGACGATATTTCTTATTAAAAAAATAACTTTAATATTTTTAATAATAATTTAGAAATGGTATAAATATGCTTATGATATCGGTTTGAATGTATCACTGCCTTTATGTATGAATAGAACTTTCAAAGGAAAGAATTATAACTATTTTCTTTTATATCGAAATACATACAGAGTGCTTCAAAACTGTAGCTCAGAAAGGTAAATGGTGGTAGAAGGAACCAAGACGGGTTAGTACCACGTGAGGTAGGAAACGGTGTTGTACTGTTTTTGTACAATCCCTTTTTGGCGCTGTTGTTATTGGAGACTTTTTTCGGCGCGGCAAATGGCATGACACGATACTCATTAGCCACTATTTATCTTTTGTACATGATGTAAATATCAACTGAAAGTCTGGTAAATCAAAATCTATAAATGTATAATCAAAATCTATAAATATATAAATATATACAAGCTTATACATCGCTCTTTAAGAAGAAAGAAATATAGTATATTAAAATAATTAGTGAAGTTAATTTGTTGGGAAAAAATCGTGCAAAAAAAGGATCATACTAAAGTTTTTCATCGAGTTTTATAAAAAATGAGCTTTTACCCCGAGAATTTCACTTATGAAATGAAAAATAATTTATAAATTATCGATTTTGGTCGCGTGCTTCCAGTGAAAGATGCAATCGGCTTTGACAAACCATGTTCGGTAAGTTCACTATTTACTTCAACACTTCTTCCAATGGGATTTTAACAGGAACATTAAGATGATGTTTACGACCCTACATTGCTGTGTGATTCTGAACCGTTTTGATTTCTTTTAATCACAATCCACATTCCTGACTTATAGTTCTGAAACGCCCTGAATCAAGTTCCAGAATATAAAGAACAAACATTTATATTCTGAAGTAAAGTTCATAGATTTTCCCTCCTTAAACGATAACACGAGTACAGTAATAAAGGAATCTATTTAATACGTGCATGTACTTTCAAGAAAGCATTTGCAAAATAATCTTAATATTTTGCTAAATGTATTTCGTGTTAGTATTGCCCGGAAGTATTTTAATATGCGGAACTATCTTTCTGATTTCCATACAAAGTAGTATCGATATGTTTGTAATTTGTACAAGGAAACAGGACACCCAAAATTTATTCGCGTACAAATATTTACATATAAAATACGACTGCATCTTTATGGTTCCGGAAATCATGTTTGTTTTGAATTTTATGATGTCCATTCTATTCGTCTTCATGCGTTTTGTTAGGAATCTATGCATTTATAAGTAGATGAACAGGGATAACTTTCTAATAAAAGTTGTAGATTTTGCAACTGGCACCAGACTCTTAATATGATAGAGCAAAATTTTTTTCAGTAATATTAAATCAACCTATGTTTAACAGTAGTACAAGTATATTAAAAACAGAAAGTTCGTTTCAAGAAATACAAAGGTCCTCTTCTGGATTCAAACAACCATCAACTGCCATCATTGCACAGAAATGTTTAATAGACGGGTTATTAAGATAGATTGCTGGATGAGTTGTTTATCCCGATTATTTAATTTAGTCAGGGTGTATTCTTGGAGAACGTTTGAGGATACCTGCTAGTTTTCAAATTATATCCAATAAAACAACTAAAACTATGAGCAGCCATTCTGACTTTTTAGGTTTCAATAGGGATCTCGAAAATTTTTCTTTTGTTAACTGCTGACATAAAAATTGATGTGTCTTATAAAAGTTAGTAAAAATACAAAAATACATAATGCGTTCACAGTGCACCTTTATAAGTTTTACGTCATAGAGTATAAGAAAAAAAAAGAGAGACAAAGAGCTAGATGATAAAAACTTTTATTATGTTTGGGTAAATAAATATAAATCTGCACATAAATTTAGGCCATTTTTTATGCAAATATGAATCTGCACTTATCCTATAATCTTTAACATAAATTGCAAAAAAGCCTTTTTATTGTTTTTCATACGATTTCGGACTATGTATATTAGTTATAGTGAAACTTTTCGGCTTATACGTCCAAACACACATTTTCACTGTTTAAAATATCATAAATATTTACTATATTTAAACTACATATTAAAGATTACATTCAATTACTATTTATATTCAATTACATAAGCATAAAGCTGTATGCATAAACTTTACCTTGCTTTATCAGAAAACATTTTAAATGGAGCTGAAAATAACTTACGTTTATTACTTTTTTTTAATTGTATGTGAAACCTCAAATAAGTAAGTGACTAAACTGTACGTGCCAGGTTCCATCTTTCTAAAACGTTAACGCACTTTCAGAAACTTTCAGATCGAGGCGAATTTCTGCGCAAATAACTATTTATTTAATCATTTACTTTAGATGGACAGTAAATGGAGTGCATGGGTTTTATAAATTAATTATTGGCTCTAATTTAACTAGTTGCGTGACTTTCAGACTGTATTTAGCAAGTAATGGGATGTTTGCGTGAAGCGAACGGTTTTGTGTAATGGTTATTTAAAGTAGCTACTTTAGAAAATATTGTAAGTGAAGCGAGCGAAAGTTAATAAGACGAAGTATTTATTCAGCAAATTAATTTTTTTAAATGCCAGATAATGCGTGTAAGTGTTTAGGAATAATAAAGATGCACACTAATTATTAACCTTGAACAAAATATCAGAAAGTTTGATCGCAAAACTTTACATGTTGCAGTTTATTGATAGTAAAAGTTTTGATCGTTGTTAAATGTAGTAGGCAGTATTTATAATTATAAAACGCGGTACTCTGTTTTAAAAGCTAATGCACATATTCCCGATGTCGTGAATAGGCATTGTAGAGACATTTTATGATAGAAAATTGTATTAAAGTAGGCATTGTGATTAGGTAAATTTGGGGACAAAGTAGGAGGTTAGTAATTACACTTTGTTAAATGATAAATAAAGCTTCTGTTTTACAAGGTGCATCTAAAAGAATAAATATTTTGAAACAGATACAAGACAAAAACAAATAAATAAATAAAATGAAAATCCCCAACTCAAATGCTCACAAATACGAAAACTCCGGAATAGGGCTGTATTCAGCTGTTACCATCCCAGCTTTGTCCTTGTAAAATCATGAGTTAGCTATGTCTGTTCTTTTAAGAAATGATGCGAATTTTGAATAGTTTCTTTAAAAAGTCGTCGACGGTAAATGCTGGAGACAATTTAAATCATATCTTAACAAATTGTAGTATGAATGCTGCACTGTCAATCTCATACTGTCAAGAATTATAAAAGATTCAGAAAAAACTTAGACATGCAGTATTTTGCAATCTCAGGAGATAGTACTGCGACTCCTTTTTTAAATCAAGTCTTGTGATAAAGATTTTTTTTTTTATTTGCATGAGACATATAGGTTTACAATAAAAATGTAGAGCAAAGTTTCTTGAGAATTTAAATATTTTAAAGATTTAAAACTGTTTTCAAAGATATTAAAAATTATTTGACGTTAGTGGCCGTAAAAAAACAGAAAAAAAACATTTTAAAATATGATTAAAAATTATGTGAATAAACTGTAACATAATTGAAAAATTTTCAATTCTTTTACAACAATTGAAAGATTACATAGAAACTTTCCTTTAAAATTGAAAAATATCGGTTCATCGTGACATTGGGATGTAAAATTGTCAGAACATCAATTTTTGTCATTTTAATATCGTGCAGACTCAATTAGCGATAGTCTTTGACGGATTTGCTATTTTCTTAGTATATATGGGAAACAGATAGGGGAGATCAGGTCTTGTTATTTTTTTATACTTAAAATTTTACACGCTTAAGGTAAACAAATAAATAAATATGTATGTGTGACACTGTACTTAGCTAACATTTAATAAATCAATGAATTTAACCATTAACGGTGTGATGTAGAGATAACAATAAAGACGATTAGACCTATTAGCGATAAAGATGAACCGTGCCAAACACATCTTTTCTAAAAGACTTTCCAACACAGTATTTTTGTTCCCGCCACCTTCCTTTACATTTTTGGCATATAGTTTAGGATCACCGTGTATATACAGGGTGGTTGTAATTAAACTTACTAATAATATAAAAAATATTAGTAAATATATATATATATATATATATATATATATATATATATATATATCGCATTGATAATTTCGGCATAGACCATGGATGGACGATCGGGTTGAGAGACGGGCAAACCGAAATCATAAACTGTTAAACCTTATTGTATAAACGAACAAAAAGTTTTAAAAAGAAAGTTTTCTTGCTTTATTAGCTACATACAAAATGGGATGAGCTGTTAAATGGCCGGATAAAACTTATACTCATTTGAGTAAATCGACCTATCGGAGGAACAAAAAAATTAAATCAAGCTCTAAACTGAAGTTAGTTAAGTCAAAATAATAAAAAAACTTTGCAAAATAACAACGTAAAGTTTACTTCAATACTTTATGGTGTTATTTTACAAAGAACTAACAAATTACAAAGAATTACAATGAAGTTGAAATCAAAGGTGGATCCAGGGGGAGGGCGCAGGGGGCGCTCGACCCCTCCGAGAAAAATATATTTACACTAGATAAATGGGGCTTTCACCAATATTAAGTGGACTTTACACTAGATAAAATGAGTATTCATGATTTGCGCCCCCTTCGAAAAAAGTTTCTGGATCCGCCCTTGGTTGAAATAAAATTTATGATGTTATTTTACAAAGTATTTTTTATTATTTTATGCTTTAAACTCATGTTATTTTGAGTTATTTTATTAGTTAGTTAAGTTATTAAAACTAGAAATCAAAAATCAGTAAGAAATACAACGCAAATCAAAAATTGGTTTTGACTAATACTTGCAAAATATTGAACATTCAATATCTCCAAACAGCCAGAAAACTGAATGTTATTCTAACGCGTGATTTATTTTCAAACGACAGTCCATACAATTTAAAGCAACGTTTGTTGATTCCCTTTCTCTAAGAACAAAAAGAAGGTCAAGGTCTGAACTAGTTTATGATTTCACTTGTAATTTATTATAATTAGAGCTAAAGGCTTAAGCACTATTTGTATGCCAACTGATTAAAAAAAGGGTAGTGTTTATTGACTATGTTATTAAGCCTGGAGGAATATGATTATTCATATTAGGGTCACATTAAAACCCAATTTTACGTTAAATTATTTAGAACAATCGCAATGTTTACTTTTGCATTCGTCATTTAACAATCTACAAATCAGAAACCTTTTTTTTTTTCCGGAAAATATATACCAGATATAATATTTATGTTGAATAATTGATCGAAAAGAAATATAAATTTTAACATAAAGCTCATAAAAATGAGGGAAATACAAACGGTTGACCAATTCTATTGTCATAAAATATGTCTTTTGAGAGAAATTCCTCTTTCATGAACATTTTATGAAGATTGTTATAAGTTCAGTTAACACTATTTTACGTAACAGCTTAATGCTAATTTTGCTCTTGTTCTGTTTTTCAATTTACCATAAAAATATAGTAAAGCATATTTGCATGGGCTTTTAAAGAATACTTAATTTTAAGCAAGTATGAATATTGTAAAAAAGAACAAGATATTTTTCCCCTACGACTTTGTATGTGCTCTGTTATGTTTGGTTCGAGAAAACGTTTATTGAAAACAGACACTGCGCTAAATTTAAATAAAATTATGAGTGAATGAAAGCAGTCTCAAAAACTCAGGTAGAGGAATATACACATATTACACATACATATAATTTGCTTCTAGTAGAATGCTAAATTCTTTACAAGAAGTTTTCATCTTATTGAGAATATACTCCAAAAGTAAAGTAAATACAATATTACTACCGGTAATGTAGCAAATATATCCTTTATAAGTATAAAAATTTATCTCCCGTAAAATGAATTTTTAATGAAAATGTGAAGCTTATAGGCTGCTTAAAATCAGAATTATTCTAAACTATTTCATTATTGCTTATTTAATGAATATTTTACATTTGAAATGAATTGCTAACAAAAATATCTATCAGCATTAGTTGCATGTCTGGCTTTGCTTTTCATACATTAACTTGAATATTAGAACTTAACTTTTGAACGTTAACGTTTTACACTCTACTAGTGGAAAATTGACTTTCGGGAAACAAAGTAATTTGACTAAAAATTTGTCTTTATTTGTTAACACCTAATGTACATCTATGATTTAGATTAGAATATTGCTAAATATACCAAATTAAATTTCAAAAATATGAGAAATTATTATTTTAAATAAAAAAGCAAGTTTTTAAATAACAGGGCACATGTTTAAAAATAAAGGTCAACATGGGATTTCTGACAATTACAATCTCCCACAAATTATGACCTTTAAGAACTCAATTTACTATTTAAGACGAATGCGTTCATAAACCCAGAAATAAACAGATAAACGTTTCGCACCGAATGTGTTGATACAAATACGCATGTGTCACTTGTCTGGTGTATTTTTTTGTTCTAAAACGCACATGAGTTGAAGAGGGTTTTATTGATATCTATTTCTCTTAGCTCGTGTGTGCCTAATTACAAGTTCATTTGTTTCAAAAATACCACTTTACAACACAATATTTGGACGAACATAAATAGCCAGGGGATTCAGTGACGGTGTTTATGGCAAGCATACAAGAGGAGCTTCTGCCTGCGGAGAGGGCGCCTGGGGCGTATTAATTTTTAAAGGGATCCCACGAGTATTCACGTCACATCTGGAGAAAACCGACCAAAACTCCAGAACCGTAGATCGACAGCGGCGCTGTAGGCGCGAGCACGGGACCTTGCCACAGACTTCAGCCATTTACCATGCTCAGTGCTCCATCCACAAAGCCATGGTGAGGCCAGTTTTTCAGTGAGAATCGAACCCAATTGGGGATCGGCGTGGAGGGGGGGCAGGCCCATAATCTCTAAACTACGCCGCCCCCGCAAAAAGGGAGATAATTATAAAATCATATATATCACAAGTTGAGCGCTCCCGATTTGCACATTAAACGGAAGAATAGCCAGTCACTGAGTAGATATGCTTTTCGATTAGATAATTAACCCATTTGTGCCAGGATATTTTTGCGACTATCTTCGATTTTTACTGATAACATAAATAATAGATTAAATTTCTGATGTCAAATTCTTGAACAAGGGATGATTTCTTTTAAAATCATTATGCATAAAAATCGAAATATCAACATCCTACTTAGCCATGTTAAAATATTTTGTAGAGTTGAGGCTCAATACTCATGAATAAAGGCTAGGAAAAATAAATAACGTTTTCAACTAATAGCGAAAATACCGTCCCAAAAAAGGGACAGTAGGCATAAATGGGTTAATATTCTGAATAATTAAAGCCCTATTAATAGTTAATTTAAATAACAGAAGTAAAGGTAGTCTGCCTTGAATAGAGTAATAACAGTTATGTGACTATAGTAACCCGTGTTTACGGTACTTAAAACTAAATGGAAAGAACATTGGAATAAAAAGCTTTCCTTTGTTATAATGAATAGTCTGAGGTATAACTTTATAAACCAATTTGATATTTATGTAACTACTATTTATTTATGTAGGTGTTGAATTCTCATACGTAATTGAATGAAAGACTGACTTTTACCATGCAGTAAATTATTCTACCAAAAAGCATGTTCGTACCAGAATTGCTATACAGTGTGCAATTTTAAGGAATGATTTACAATTACTTTGGAATATTTTACAATTTTTCAGGAATTATTTACATTTAAGAAATATTTTACAATTTTCATGCACACATGTCCATAAAGAAATTTTTTTTCGACATCCATTTGCACAAAAAATTCTTATTTCCTGAACTATTTTAGAAATAAACTTTAAAAAGTAATTATTATTTTTTTCCGAGCGATGAGTTTTATTAAGTTCCAACAATAATTATCAACAAACTAACACAAAATTTTATTGCTGATTTTGCTAATTTTTTTTAACTAGATAATAAAAAAAATTGAGAGTAATTTGACGTAAATTGATTCATTTTATAATGTAAAATTAATAAAACAAAAGTATTAAAATTCATTTAATTAATATTTTTGAGATTGATAGGTAATACTGGTAGGAACATGCAAGAGTATGTTTGATGAAAGAGGAGGGCTATATTAAAAGGATGGCTATATATTCAATTTTATTTTTGTTGTGTGTGTGTGTGTATACATATATAATTACCTGAGAAATTTTTACAAATTATTACCAATGTAATGGAACTAAAAAATGAAAATAAACATAATTTGAAATTTATCACACATTTTTTTGTTTTTTCATCACCATGGTTTTCTAAAATCTGACACAAAATATTCTAAAATTCCCACATACTGAATATACTGATTAGTGATATATAAATAAACAAACAGTTTAAAACTAAACTAGACATTTCTGGAAATATATTTATATACGTATAGGAATCATACCCAATTAAAGTATCATTTCATTAATATTCATATAACTAAAAGATAATGATTATATTTTTGTAACATTTAACATGTATGATATAGATTAAAACTGACACATCTATCATGATATAAAATTTTTGATAAATAATCTTACTTACTCATTTAGGTGATGAATTTATGGATATTCCATATGTACAATATCACTTTTAGCAGTTTGTTGTGGTATTATTCACCGTTGATCAATTACCGGCAATTCACACAGTTCATATACATTTATATCAAAAGCTCTACTAAATACTGACATGGAGACACATTCTAGTTCATTTCATAAATTTACTAAAGTTTTTCTATTCAAAATGGTTGCTGACACCTTCATTATTCCATAACTCTCATTGGTGATGAATTAATATCAATTAATATGACAAATTATCAAATATTATTACGCAAGACATCACGAAATTATGACATGAAGGCAAATTTCTTCCTTATGAACTCGACTAATTTGCCAATATTCTGCGCTGTGACAAAATGAAGCAGCCACTGGTCGCAATCTTATTCCGCAATCATTCATCCGCTGACCACTTATTGTCAATAGACACCGGGCGTCGAATGATTGCAGAAAGACGCACCTGATTGCTACCGTCTCATCGGATTTGACCCACTGACACGCCGGCCCAGTGTTGGCGCGGTTTGGTTACGGATTTTGACCCACACCGGAAGCCTACAGACTCATGGTTGCTTCCCACGCCGGACCTTTTCAAGGTCTGAAACTCGGAGTGCTGGAAACAATGTTGTTTACAAGCAGTGACTGGACGCGGATAATGCATGGAAAGAGGATATGTTATATTCGCGAGTTTCTCTCTTTTTTTTAAGGATTACCTTGAATGTGGTCGGAGTTGTAACGTAAAAATAGTGCATTGCATAATTTTAGTAATATATAACCTTTTGGATTGCTTCATTTACTGGTTTTACACCGGAAATTTGAGTACATGCACTGTCAGTGTTCGCCCTCTTGGAATGATTTTTGTGTAATAGTCAGACATCATATTACGATTTTGCAACTGAAATTCTCTGCACTCTTAAAAATATAGTTCAACGTTTCACCGAAATTCCGGTGCCAATTTAGCTGCAACCAGTATTTTGAAAAATCTCGTACTAAGATTCACCGTTTTAGCGGTGTTTCCTCAAGCACCATCATATAGCAGAAAATTAATACACACTATTAGAAGAAAAGAAAAAAAAGTTCTACTCGGGACTCCAACCCACAATGACTGGTTCAAACGATCGCGCGTTGAGAACTAAGCCACGGCTGAAAAAATTTTTAGCAAAACAAACTATTTCAGATAGCATTGTTTTACCTCAATTTGCAGTAAAAAATTTTCTTGTTAAAAACAGAATATTGAGCTCTGGTATTTTACCCGTAACTTTAGAAAAGTAATAGTAACTCAAAAATACTGATGAGTTATGAGTTATAATCAGTTTCTGTTCTCTTTAAAATGGCTGTAGATAGCCATTGCTGTCAAACGTGTTTATTCGATGTCAAATGTGATAGCTCCTTTACACACCTATATTTTTTAACAAAGGTTCTTTCTTATTCGAAAGATTTTTCCTTTCAAGAATTCATGAGGCAGGTTTTTCTTATTTTTGTAATCACCGCTAACCTCCTAACGCGAGCTAATGGCGGCCATGTTAGTTCACCGAAATCTAGGTTCAATCGGTACTTGGCTTTTATAAGATACTTTCAGGGGAACCATTAATACGGTTCAACGTAATGACATTGCTTGTAACTCTCTGATTTCACCCGTTATTTGGTGAAACGCTGAACTTATATTTATAACAGTGTAGTTCGTCAAATTATTTATTGAAAATTAAATACGAGATACCAATTTTTAAAATTTATTCCAGAAAAGACAAATTAATTTTACGAAAGCTAAACAAGATAAGTACTCCAATAATATTTGGAATAACTATTGTCAAATATACTTTGTAAAAGACACCATTAAGCAAAATTATATCCTGGAAATAGGAATCTAAATACTTATCTTAATGATGCTATTTAAACAATATTAAGGCGTATCGAAAAAAATGAAAGCTTCTTAGATCTTTTGCCGGTAGTGCAGCAAAGTTGTGAAACCCCATCATTAAAATATGTGCGGAATCTTAAAATTCTTGGTTGATATCTTTTGTCGCCTCATTGGGGAGAAAGTTCCGAAAAGTGTACTAAAAATGATTAAAATATAAAAAGTAATAAATAATCACATGTTTCGTTGATCGGTTAGGGTAGTGCTTAAAAGAAGTTGCTCTTTTTAACAGCAACAGCAATGAAACACATTTTAGAATTAACTGTTAATATCTTCTGCATACTCACCGGTGACGATTTTTAGAAATTGAGGGCAAAATTCTAAATAAATAAACATCACACTTATTTCATTTTAGTGCGAACAAAATCTTTTTTATCCTTTCAATCATACAAATGGTAAAAGCATTACTGCTTGTAATCATTTTTATTCACAAAATTTCACCTGTGCTTTCTGGATTCGAGTGTCACTCGTATAATTGCAATCCTGTTCAATTCTTTTTTCTGTGGACGCAGTGACTAGTTTCACAATCTGCTCAACTGCTTGTATGTGTGAAGGAAATTTAACAAAGCTCCAGCAGTCCACTGGCATACTGTCCTGTATCATCTTCAGAAGCTCTTGAGAAGTGATCCCTGAGAACTGGAGGCGGTGTGATGCAACGTGCTTTCCATCAGTGAGATCTACATAGTCTGAAGCTTTAAAATCAATAGCATGAGCAAACGAATCTGCGAACCCAATTTCCATCTGGGCTATTCCCATGTACGCACAACTAGATACACCAGAGTAATGCTCTTCTAACATTGTTCTTTGGAAATTCTTGTCCTCTAGTGTTTCTAATGTTAAAATTTTGTTATGCCGTCCATCTAAATAAAGGCCAGCTAGTGTGGAAAGATTTTCATTTGATTTTGATACCCAACGTTTGTAAATTCGCGATTTATCCCTCCATGTTATTTTTTCGTCAATGAAGAGGCTGAACTCTGATGTCGATATTAAACTTAAATTTTGCATAACACTGGATGCTACAAAAGCCGTGGCTTTGTTGGATAAAATATATTTTTGAATACCAAGAACTGAATTATACATTTTTATATGCATTTTAACACTCCTTTGAGAATGCTGAAGAGACTTAATTGCAAATATATTCCTAGACGTGTTTGTGGGCCAAACTTGTCTTTCTCCGTCTTTACACTCTCAAACACATCTTGTATTTCATATTCCTTTTCATTCTGCAATGAGTATCTTGAAGCCGAGGAGACGTTTGTTCTGCAGATCGAATATTATTCTGTTCCATTTTCAGTTGACGGTTCTTGAACTATTTGGTTTCTTGAACATCAAAGCTTTCAAAAAATATGTTCTTTTGGTCCTTTATCAAGCTCAATTTTTCGGCCGAGCATCAAATACAACTGCTTGGGCAAGATGTAAACACTACAGAGAGTACAAATATACGTCAAAATTTCCTAAATTCGGAGCCAATCACACGGGAAAGATATTAATTAACAATTATAAAAATTATAGTTTCTGTTGCTAAAAGTAGTAAATTTTAAGCTCTACCTTAAACAGATCAACGACATCTGTGATTATTTATAAATTTTTCGTCATTTTTATTCCAATTTTTGGAACTTCCGTCCCATTGAGGCGATAGACGATATTAACCCTTAATTTTAAGATTTCTCACGATTTTGAATGATTAGTTTTAGACAGCCAGAGTTTAGAACTACCGGAAACATATCTAAGAAATTACTTTTCATTTGATACGCCCGTGAATAGATAGCTTTGTTTGTTCACTTCAAAGGTTTGATTTTGATTCATTGTTTTATATAGTTCGATTTAATTTTTTAATACATATCTTAATCATGAAAACGAAATTTAATAGAAAACCTGTCTTGTTTTCTAGTTCTCTATTTGAAAATTGACAGAAGAAAGGATAGATGAATAAATAAATTACTGTATTCTTCTACAAGTTCCTCAATTATAATCACATACA
Source organism: Cheiracanthium punctorium (assembly GCA_038373885.1). Lineage (NCBI taxonomy): Eukaryota > Metazoa > Arthropoda > Arachnida > Araneae > Cheiracanthiidae > Cheiracanthium > Cheiracanthium punctorium. The sequence goes on along the minus strand of JAWZYV010014973.1, from coordinate 205,440 downwards.
CATATAAATTTAGTTCACAAGTTAAAAGACATTTTATTAAGTTTGCATCACTAGAGTGCATATTTCTTAAAAAAAGTTTTTAAATTAATATAATTTACGAAAAACATCTACCTAACACACGCAGTTACTAAGACTCCGCATAAATAAAGCATAATCAAGCGAAAAATAAGCGTTACTTAGTATTTCTATTTAGAAGAGATAAAATATTTTTATCATAAAAAAGTAATAAAATTTAATGAACTTTAATAAAATAAATTAGATTCAAATCACGAATATTTTTACCACTATGAAAATACCGTCTACTGGGAGATAAGTGTTTTTAAAACAGAACTTATTATTATTAGTCATCTGGAATTACTTAAAAAATATATATTAGATTTAACCATTTCCTTTTTACTTTATGCAAACGGAAAGTCTAATCAACGGTTACACTTAAAATAAAAATACATGCAAAAATATGTATGTCTGCTCTTTTAGACAGCAATAAATTTTATTACAAATTTTGAATTCCTCCGACAATACTTTTTGTATATATAGTGCGCAACAGATAATTACAAAATGTTCTCATGTTATTGTGATAAATATTTTTACTTTTAAATTTATTTTGAAATTACAAGACTATTCTCTGAAAGAGTAACATGTCATAAATTTGCTGAACATGCAAATGACGGATTCTACTTATGTGTAACTTTTCTTGTACTCCATTTAATGTAAATTCATCTTATCAATTGTGTAGATAATGATAAAATAAAAATGTGATTTGGGGGGGGGGGATGAAAAAAAAATTCTTTTATTTCGAAGACCTATGAATACTTTTACGAGCTGCTTTGGTTTAAAAAAAATTAGAAGTTAAAATTGATTTATCCTTTCTAAAACCATGAAAAGTATTTTAGCTACAAAATTGTACAATGTCTAAATGTATTATTTAACAAGTTGACTACTTATTTGAGCCATCATATGTTAATAACTTTAAAAGACAAGACAGTGTATGTGGAAACTTCTAACAAACAGTCTATTTGTCAGGACGGATCACAAATTTTATTTTTCTTCTAGAACTTTGTCTAGCAATCTTCTGCACAAAATTTACAAGAATTAGCAGCCAGTAACTTGCTTTAAGCAGGTAGCTTATCCCAGAAGCTTTCTCAGATGCTGTATTTCACACAATGAAAAAATTCCACAGTCTAAAATTCAGTGGAAATTCTCAAGAGAAGTCATGAACTGTTTTTAGGATTCAGCAAAGAAGAATTCACAAACAGGATAAAAAACAAGCTATTCCAAATAAACAAAATACTGATTCTAAAAGCGGCAATAGAGAACTTTATGCTCTCATAAGAACGGATGTCTGCTTGTCACTGCTGTCAAGTAGAAACTGACCTCCCTGCCTGTTCTGCCTCTTATTAATAGGTATCGCAGATATTATGCAAAATTTCCAGAAAAATACATCTCCGATCCGTCGCGAATTTGATTGCGTCATAGAAATATAAATGAATAATAATAGGCTATTGAGTAATACTAATGTAGGAACACAAACATTACACACTTCATTGGTAATATCGCGCCGAATGTCCGGAGTGATGTCAAGCTTGGCGATTTTGTTCAAAATATCTTCAAATTTGGTGCCAAAAATTAAGTCCCTAGTGTCAATATTCCTCGAGAATTCGAGAAAGCCCTATGCTGAGCTGAAAAAAACCCAAAACTCCTTATCTCGCGCTCTAGTCAACATATTTTGATGCGACAAGACGCAAATTTTAATTATTTGGCTGGTAGAATATGAATTTTAGACTATGTTTAACCTCTGGAGGGCAGAAAAAACGAAAATTCGATAAAAATACGCTCAAATGTCCTAGTCACTGTCACCAGAGCCAGGCTGTATACAAACGCTCAACTTTCCGATAACGGACCAAGGCGGATGAAATTTGGTGATCCTTAATAAAATACTTATTTTCATATTCTCATGATGCAAAATGGTTAATAAATGTTGTAATTTAATGTGTTATTCTAATAGTAAAATTCTAAGATAACGAAATCATTTTTCCTTGTATACATAATCTTTCATTTATTTGACCCTTTTTCGCTAATTGTGGTAATAAACATAGTTATTGAAACACTAAATAATAAGCTTATGCTGGCAAAAATTTAGGGTATGAAAATTTAACGATTTTCTATTACACACACAATAAATAAATCTAGACTATTTCAGACTAAAATCAGGTGATGAAAATAAAATTAATTTCATGAAATAAGTTAAATCAATTATTTTTCTTAACTGAATCTCAGTATCAAAATTATTTCTCATGTAATATTACTGAAAAAGTCTCTTTAACGCACATAAACTGGTTAAAAATGCTTCACAGATAACGATCTTATTCAGAACTACAAATTCTAAAATGATTCAGGCAGCAACTTGCGACACTTCCCATTACAAGTGCATAACTTGTAAGAAGCAGATCTAAAGTACTTCATAGCTAGCTATTAAAGTTAAGAACCTACAATTGCAAGCTTTTATACAATAGAAAAGCAACCCGGTGAAATACTACAGAGCCTAAATCCTTCATAATTGCAGGTTCGCTCTGTTTTGATATGTGTATCACGATTTAGTTCCTTAATCATGGGCATGCGCCGGACCATATCTTTTTTTAGTTTTCAAACTTGTATTATAATAACTAACAGTAAATAAAAATAGAAGATTTATTTTAGAGACAAATATACTTAATGAGCACTATTTCTTTGAGTATATTGCAGATAAAATTATTTTATTTTTATAAATTGCTTAGAGGCACAGTTTTGCAGTGGATAAATTAAAGAGATATCCCAACAAAATGTTGTATTGTTTCTTATTACTGTTAACAAATCGCACTGAAAAAAGGTTAAATTGATATGTGTTGTTTAATATTTTAAGTTATATGAATAAACATTTTATCATATAACTTAAAAAGTGAAGTTTTTTAAATCAATTAATTTGCAATTTAATAGAAATATTTATTTACTTCCCTTAAAAAGCCTTAACAGAAAAGTAACTTTTATTTATGTAAAGTGCTTTCAGTTCCTTTTAATTTTAAATAAATTCGTAGTGATTTTTTAAAAACTTCTCCTAATAAATTTTAAAACAAGATTATACAAATATAAAGGGAGGTTGTTATTAAAAATGCATTTAATGTAAATACAGCTAAAATGTCCCCTATTAAATTTACATCAAAATTACATGTAGGAATGGCTCTACGATGAATTATAAAAAATGCAGTTTCAGACATATTGGAATTGATCTATTAATTGTAGAAAATAGGAATGAGAAAAAAGGAAGGTAACAAATTATACTTGTACCCGAATCGTTAAAGCATAATAATATTTGAAGTAGTAAAGTTTTTTGATTAACAAAGTGACCAAATATTAAAGAAAAAATTATATACACTATACAAATTTGATTATCTCCAACTAAAATTTTATAAAACCTGTCTTAAAACGTCTTTGTAGTTCTTTTATATACTACTGTGCTTTTACTTTAGAAAAACAAATGTTTATGATTGACACTTGAATTAATGGTTAGGGAAATTTTTCTCGAAATCATATGAACTTTTCTGTTACGTTGCAGCGTATAACAGGAATTTTGGATTCAGTTAGAAACATGCTGTTTACTAGTAGATGAATTTTCTAATTATGAAGATTTTGTCTTGTCTACTCATATTAAGAAGGATTATAAGCTAACACTCATCTTATCGCCGCTCACAATGTGTACGCTGTAAAACAAGCAATTTTTCCCGACAGTGACCTATTTAAGTACGTGTTGGTATAATCATTGTCTGTGCAATCAGCCGCACATTAACAATCATAAACATTTATTTTAGTAGCGAAAATATCGTGAAAAAAATAATCCTTCGCATGTACACTCAAGTTACTAAGGCAAGGTAGTCGCCATTGAAATCAGTGAGTAATAATTATCCCCTAAAGCATTTTCAAAGGTTAATATACGTCAATAGTATACATATGTGTCTGAAAAAAATGAATGTCATTGACTTTCAATTGTAAAAGTTTTCAGGACACAGCCTTTGTCTTATCTGAAGTGTAGTAACATAGATGGATTAATGTTATGCTAATTATTACGTGACGAATGCAGGCAATGTAAAGGCTCTCTTAAATGAATTATCATGACAATTTGTTTTAAACTGATAGTAAAATATTATGTAATTCTTATGTAGCTGTTTTACTTGTAAATGCAGTTAAATGCTGCTTCACTTTTTTTGCCTACTAAAAATTGTAAGATAAAATGTTGAAGACTAAATGTTTTTATATTCTTTCAAATATAAAATGATTTTGAAATGTAACTAAATCTCACATAGAAAAAAAAAATGTAAATGCATTATAAATTTTTCAACGAGAAATTTGATTTTAATATTCATATCGATACTATAAATCATAATACGAAAAAAAATCTATCTTAGTATGAAAGTAATCTAACCATTTTTAAGTGGGAAGGTTTGGGTTCATTTCTGATTATTTCTAAAAAGGCAGTGTATTTTATAGAAACGGTAACAGCACCAGCCCCCCCAAAAAATTCTTGGTCGGGTTTATTTATTTATTTATTTATTTATTTATTTTTTTGCATGCTAAATGTTACTGGTCGAAATATAAATAATGATCTCAATGTACAAAATAAAATCGTTCTTTTTATTTTTTATGTATATAAAATATAAAGCTAACTGACACAAAAGGGATGTCTTTTGGTTCTCGGAACAATCTTTGTTTTATAAATTTGTCTTTAAAATCTATCAAATTCATTCAAACAAGAAAAAAATAGCGTCATTTTTAAAAGTTTTGCAAATTTTATTATTTTTTTTAATTTAAATTGAAATTAAACAGAGTGCTATTTTAATTCTAATAAGCAAATATTTTCTATTCACTCGCCTAATTGCAAAAGTAAACTCACTGTTTTCAAAAATTACATGAGATGGTCAGGAGATAAAATAAAACTTGCCATAATTCTTTTCATTATTTGTATATGTAAGAATCCTAAAAATAGACGAAATTACACAAGGTGTTTGCAAAAACAAGAATATGCATTGTAAGACCAACATAACAAAAATGTAAAATAAATTACATGTCATTATCGGGATTTCTTTAGAAACAGGAATACCTGTGGTTTTATACCGAAAAACCAATTTAGCGAGCATATCAAATTCCTTCTTTGGAACCATCTTCAAGAGCAAAAACATCATTCTTCAACTTGCAATATTCCCTCTCTTATAACACGTCGAGTACAAGAGCTCGCCAAGTGAAGAGCGTCCATTGTTCGGGGTCAGTAACAAAGCATTTTCCACAAATTACGGACAAAGCAAGCGAGTTCAGTCAAGCATTATGATGATACTCCGAACCCTTTTAAGGGCTGTTCATTTTATCAAAAGTGCTGTCTGAAGTCACGAAAACATGATTGCTTCTATTACTGAAGGAAGAGACAAATTTATTTTACGGCAGGAAGTTTTAAGCTTGCTATTATCCGAAGAAAAAGGTTTTATGCAAGGTAAAAGTTTCCAACGGAAATCATTTCTTAGAGAAAGAGAAAAAAAAAAAGAGTAAGAGCGTTAAAATGTATTTTGGCAGTTCTTGCTACACGCATCGTGTATATGGTACTTAAGCAGTTTGACACCTCGCATCGAGAAAAAAGTTGAAGGATCTTGGTAAAAGTAAAAATAGACAGAATAGTCACTTATTCAATAGTCACTTTGTCAATAAAAGGACATTGAAGTATTCCGGCATGCATGAGGATGGTTTTAAGTTATGATCAGGAAATTTTGCATTTGTTATAGAGATGTGATAACTTAGATTGTTTGTTTGTTCGTAATGGCAAGCCTTCACGCGAAAATATGCCTATAGGGCTGGTACCTTGAACTTTTTAAGTTCTAAAGTGTATTCACGTTACATCTGGCGAATACCGACGAAACGTTCCCCGAGGAACATATAATGAGCAAAGCAATCAAAAGATAATCAAACATTCTAGTATAATGAACAAAATACGACAGCTTAGAATAAAAAATTCTTCTTATTATAATTATTATTCATTTTAACAGCAAACTAAGATAAAAAACACAAAAAAACGCTATATTCAAATTGGTTGCTGAAATAATTCTTATTCCTTTAAAAGAATTAAATCGATAAAGGTTTTATGTATAACATAAAAATGTTTATATTGAATTTATGTATTTCACTGAAATCTCCAGCTATTCCAATGAATGACTTTGTTGAATATTTCAATTAAAATATAAAACCATTTTGATGGTCATTTTTTGCAATCAAAAGCTAAAGATATCGGGATTGTGCTAAAGTTATCGTTTAAATGCATTAAATTTTTTTCGTGAATTCATTATTCTTTAATCAATTTTTCCCATTTTCAAAAAACCCAAATCATTACTCATTCGAAGCAATAATATTATCTTTACTGCTTGAAATTCATTTTTTAGAGTGCATATATATATATTAAAAATATTAGTTTCTATTTAAACAATCTTTAAAAAAAATTCAAAATATGAAGTAATAGATTTATATAATTTGATGGATAGAGTACAGTAATCTCATACATTATAATGAATTCTTAATCCACAGCTATATACTTTTATATTAGATTTTTATTTTTATTTTCATTTATTTTTTAAAGTTTAATTATGTTTGTAAGTTTGAAAGAAGCTTTTTCATGACGGATTTAAAATATTCTATTATTCGTAACAGCGTTATAATATTCTATTATCCGCCATATGATAAATATTTTTTAAAGCAATATTTAGTTGAACTCTTAAAAGGGTAATTAATATTTTAGTGAAAAAGTGACTACAATTTTTATATATTTTTGCCAATAAAACCTTTTTTTGAGAAATATCATATTAATACTCATTTAAAGCTGTAGTTTAAATGTGGCAGTGTTAATCCTGTTTCATAATTAAAATTTCATTATATTAAAATAGTTTTCTTTGAACATTTACTAGTTAGTAATTACATACTAATTGTACATAAGTAGTAATTACATACATTATTTTATACAATTTATCTGTTTATAAAATACTTAAATATAAGTACTATATTTAGTAATATTTTATCAAGTAGGGTCAGGGGGGGGGTAAATGCGGGTATATTGAAAAATACCTTTTTTCACCATAAAAATTTAGATGTTTCGATATTTTTTTATGGGAATATATTTTAACAACATAACAATTTTTTCTAATGAAGTTTTAGGCTATTTCAACAAAATTAATGTAAGCAAAAGTCTTGTTTTTATTCTAAACATACTGCCAGTTAACAAGTGATATCAAAAATATTTCTTCTAAATTCTATATAATTAGATAAAGTATTAATACAGTAGACAGCCTTCAAAAGAACTGGATTATATGAAAATAATAATAAAACTATAATTGCTATTTTTTAAATTTTTCCTTCTGAGGTGGATTAAAGGGGAGTATGGTTAGACTTATCGAATTTCTACATGAAACTGACATTTCTATTTATCTTTTAGTAAATATTCTTGAAACAACAGTTATAATCAGTGAAATTGACGTTTTAATTTACTGTTTTTTGTAGAAATTAATTTTGTGAAACCAGTAGCGCAGCCAAGAATTATTTTTAGGGGTGACTGAGAACTCAAAAGACTCGATTGCAATATAACTTAAAATATCGATATAACACATCTTTTTTTAGGAGGGGGGATGAGGTGAACGAAAACCCGTAATTTTTCTACACGTGTCCTCATATAAAATGAATTTAAAAGAAAGAAAAAAAGAAATTCATTAATCGAGCTTGAAATCTTTGCAGTTGGAAAAACATACATGAAAGGAATATTAAATTTGGCTTAGGTCTGTAGGTGAACATCAAATGTTTCAAGTGGAACTTTCAAATTTATTCACAAATACGTAATCTTCTTCATATCTTATGCTTACTTATTTCGGGGGTGGCTTTAGCCCCATCAGCCATCCTCTGCTTACACCTCTCTGCGGAACCAAAAAACATTTGACATATTCTGAGTGAACCTAAATTTGAGAATCGTGGACATTATTTCTTTAGCTAAATATTTTGGGAAATGATCCTTTTCTGTGCATCTTTTTCTTTAAGTACATTAAGAATAGATTGAATAGAGTCTTTTTTTTCATTCACAACATTAACAGGATTTTTATAATACAAGTAGGTACCTTTGTACTACCCCGATTTTCTCCCATGGTGTAAAAAAAATGGGGTATCAATATAATAACTAAAAATGAATATGCATAAAATCATTTTGATAAATTAAAAAAAGTAATGCTATATTTTCAATCTATATAAGTCAAAAATATGTAATACGCATCAATCGTTTAGCTGAAATAAATTTAACAGCTTCATTTTAGGACCTTTTAAAAAAAGAATACATGATTTTTACGCCATTCCCGCCAACCTGACACTATGTTTTTTTTTCTCTTTAGACGTAACCGATTTATAATTTACATTAAAATGTTTATGAAATTATTTTCCCTGATACAACGAGAGTTTGCCTAATTAGTTGCAGACATCAATTTTATATGCATAATTTTTGAAATATAAGTTCGTTAAGAAAAATATTTTCTCACAAGTGTATGCTACTTTTTTAGAAAATTTTTAGAGGTGTTTATAATTTTCACGAAATGTAAAACAAATATTTAAAGAACACATTTACAATAAATACATGCATGGGTAAATTCTTACTCTGATTTCTTCCTGAAATAAACCTCTTCCTAAGCCTGCCTCAATGCACCCATTTTCTCAAGAAATATTTATAAGTTTAATAATATTTTGTCTTATTACTCGGCCATTTATAATTGCATACTACACTTATATTGAATTTTCACAGCTGAATTAAGATTTTATTTACTTATTCATTTATTTTTACTTAGCAATCATAACTACATTAATAATAAACAGTAAGCACTTTCCGAATCTATTTATTTAAAAGATTCAATTTTAATTTAACTTTTGCAGTTTAAAATTGAATGAATTAAAATATTCCTTTAATTAAAGTTACGCGTATTTAGATCGTAATAGAACTTTTTTATTTGATCAGTATTTAAATACCCGAATATGTCCACAAAACGATTTCTATAAATACTTCAAAAAATCTTGAACTGAGGTCTTATTATTGCTTATTATTAATTGTTGCCTACAGACAAAGTTTCCCATTTAGAGTTTTTAAAGAACAGTTCTTCTGGAACTAAAACTTTTCTATAGCTGGGTTCTCTTAAACGCGAAGTTAAAAACAAAAACACATTCCAAAAGTATCCCTTTTGATGTACCGTAATTAAAAATTACTTGCGAAACTAAATGCACCAGATGACCTTCCCTGACATTGACATAATAGCTGAAATAAACCAGAGTGAGCCAGGCTCCGAATCAAATTAAAATCACCTTTGAGAAAAAGTGAACTTAGCCGTAATTGCCTTTTACCGAAAAACAGCAGATTCAATTTCACGCTAATGAGCAAATTCTAAATTACTGCTTTGAGAGCCCTTAAATTGTAAGCGTCACATTGTCGGAATACATTACACTTCATTTGCCATATTATACACAGATCAAAAGGATACTCTAAAGCTTGGGTTTAAAAAAATATTCATTTAATAAATAATTAATGGACAATTAAAACGTAAGTGAACCACAATCAACATTTTTTATGCATAATTACGGCTTTCACATGCAGATTTAATCTTATAATCTTTTGCATGGATTTGGAGCTTTTCAAACAAAAGCTAACTGTGTTGTAATTGTGAGGCGGATGACTTAATTTTCATAATTTATCTTTTAAAATAATTTTCTGCTTTGTGATTCTTTTAACTCTGCGATGAATTTTTTTTCTCTTTGTAAATGCGATGTTTCTAGTTTAAACTGAAATTGTTTTTATTTTTCGTTTATGTTTTTGTAAACAAAAGTAAAGAGGATTGTTTCTTTTATAAACAGATTAAGTAACGTTTCACGTATTCTTTAAAAAGAAAGGAAAATAAAAGGTTTTTCGAATCACGCACTAAGTCACATCAATTTATATACACGTCTGCCCTAACAATAAACAATAAAAAAAACTTCTGGAAAATATAGTTTGTTTCATTAATAAATGATTCTTTTTTTTTTTTCTCTTGAGAAAGTAAGACTCTGTTTGCTGTTTCACAAATTCGAATTTATAACTTTTTTGGTTTATTAAAAAAAATGCAAAATCTAAAATTTGACATGTTAATACACATAATACAAAGTAAAATGCCGACACAGATTTTTAAAAATTGAAATTTTAAGTTTGAATTCAAAGTGTTGGTATGTTTAAAGTGATCGATTTTGTACTATAACTAAATATATATATTAAATGTCTATGCATAACTTAGAAGCTGTAATGGGTCTAATGGTGAATACCTGCCCTCATATTCTCCTGATTTACCTGCCTGACTTCATATCAGTTGAAGAGACAGTAATATCTGAGAAGTAATATCTAATTAGACGATACAACTACTGCAAAAGTTGTTAAAGGAAACCTTTTCATTATTCATAAAAGGTTTTTCAATCATCTGACATTAGCTTTATAGATAAAGAAAAAAATGAAATGGATTTACTGGATTTTACTTTCAGTTATAGCAGAAACACTGTCATTTTCGAAGCTTACAGCAGCCCCTGTCAAACGTGGAAGGCCATCGGGTAATAGCCTTATTTCATCACCATCAAAGAAAAAATTAAATCCAGCTGTTAGTTCTTGCAAATATGTGAGATATGATGGACTAAATAATGATTGAAAGTATTCAAAAACAAGAGAGATGCAAATTCGAAGGTTGCACATACAAAACTAGAGCATTTTGTGAGAAATGCGAATTTCCATGTTTTCTCGCACAAAGAAATCGTTTCATGCAGAATGACTGTAAAATGTACTTTTTCCCATATGTTTTCTCAATTAAAGCCTTGTGTCATATTATTTGTACATTTTTTATTAGTTTGGTAGTTGGCTGAATTCTCTGATATTTCGTTTTTAAGATACTTACATATGGTCCAGCATATCTAACCACTAATTGATTTTTTTATCTGCTCAATTCAAAATTCAGAACCGAAGGGGTTAAAGACTATTTCACAGTTTCCATGTGCATGATACCCATATATATATATATATATATACATTCTAATTATACTTTTTAATATATTCTCCATTTTATTGCCCGTGAGAAAAAATGTAAAAACAAAATCAATTTAAATTGAATCTACCAAAATAAGTAAATAAATAAAATATCACTTGTATTTAACTCTTTGAAATGAGTATTGGACCACCGAGTTTAAACGGTACTAAATACATTAGAAATACTTTAGAGAAGTCTGTATAAGCACTGAAATCTCAGTTCTCGTTAGCTCATCTTTGCACACTTAGCACTGTGCAGGATTCATTTAACACGTAGAGGCCCACACACTCAGGAGCCAAACGCTCCACGAGAACAATAATACATTTGAAAACCACAATAATCTTCCGAACAGGCCCGAGAAGCTCCACTTGCTAATTTGTATACTTCCTTAAAACTACTCGAACATTTGGATTACTTGAGCAGAAGTAAAGTATAAATTAAAAGTATTTTTACACGATTTATTATATTTATCTTAATAAAGCTCACTGTACTTAAATAAAATGAAGTACAAATTGAAATAAATTCCTACTTTAATTACTGCATAGGAATTAATGAAAATAAATTTATTTTTGACATACGTAATGGTTCTTATTAGATAAAGAGTCAAAAAATCTGTGGGCAGATGAAAATAAGTTTAGTGAAAAAATTTTGGCAGCAAGTATAAGTATGTTAAATTAAGTAAATTTATGTAACATTGAGTTATACGAATATATGTTAGTTTCAAAGAAGTTATATTACCTGAAAAAGTGTTAACTTTAAAAAAATTAAAAGTGGATGCAGTTTCTTTTAATTTAACCTGTTAAAGTTAAATAAGAAATGTACCAAAATTTCCATTGTTCTATCAGTAGTTGATGGTTTAAAAGCATCCCGTTCATTTCATTTTGTAAGACGCCTGAAAGGAAATTTTAGCACACTTGGGCCATATTTTAGACATGATAAAGTTAAATTTTAATGCTTAATTTCACAAAGGTATGTATTATTTCTGACACTATTTAAGGTGAAGTAGTTTGTTTCTAATTCATTTTTAATTCCTGTGAAATATTCAAATTAGAAGTACTATTATAGTGAGATAACTGGAATATTCATAGTATTAAAATTATTTAAAATTCACTCTTTAGAATAAAAATTAGATTTTCATCTAAAATTTAAAATATCGCACAGTTTAGTTCCAATTTCTGCAAAAATTCTCTCTTGTACCTTGAAAAGATATAGAATATTTATTTCGTTCCAACATTTTAAATTCACTATCCTCCCCTAATCTGTCTTTTAAAATGTCATTTGAAAAGAGCTGCATTTTGAAAAATCATGTAAATGAATTCAAAAGTCAGACCTCCCTAAAATTAGTTAAACGCCATTTTGGGAAGCATACCTTTTTAATGAAGGTTCTCTCCCGAATACATTAAAAATGTTTCCCTAATTGCCTTCTTCCAAAGAAAGTTCGGCGCGCATTAATTAGTTCTTTAATATTTAGTGCGGAGATCTTTCCACTTTTGTGTGTCTCGAGAAACTGCACGATTCATCCATACCGCACCTTTCTTTCTTTCATTATTTTTTTTTCCCGCCATTTCCCATTCAGGAATTCTATTTCATTCTGTGACAGAGAAAAATGTTCGAAGTGGGGCATTTTACAAGCGCCTTCAGAGGACAGCTCCCAGGCATCGACTCTTCCGTTCGATTGCTTTAATGAGGAATTAATTCCACATTATGAGTTCACATCGTATCGCCGAAATGAGATGTCTTCGCTCTCTATTGATTCCATCGAACTTCTGAATACTAATTCGAATCAATTGTTTCTTTTTTTATTTCGTCCGTACTTCTTGGCGGGGAAGATTGGTGGATCGATGTTCGCCTCCAAGTTTGGTTGGCTGGTTGGTGCAATAGAATACATGCGAGGCTCAGCCTGTTATTTGCAATGGTGTTTTGCTAATCGGTTGAGGGATCGCAGCTATTAAGGTAGGGCATGGCCGATAGTCCAAATGAAGAGCGGAAACATGAAGCTTATCTATATTCTTCTTCGTTCTTTCTCAAGGTATTAGCGCTAGAAGGAAATGTGGTTAGACTGGAAACGCGACTTTAAATGTGCTTTGTTTATCAGTTCATAGGGAATTTTGAATTCTCATTAAAAAACATTTTTTAAAATACATTGATTTTTCAGCACTGTAGCTCATAAAATACATTATTTATTAGCTTAAAGAAAAAATATTGACGTTTATTGTTATTTAAACAGAAATAGAATTTATTTTGATCACAATCTCCACTAAGCGGAAGAAAATATTTTGATACGAATATAAATTAGAAAATAATAAATAATATAATATTGAAGGGAACATAAATTAGAAAATAATAAATACTATAATAATGATGTGAATATAAAATATAGAATAATTAATACTATAATAATGATGTGAATATAAAATATAAAATAATAAATAATATAATATTGTGATAGTTTCTAAAATAGAATACAGCCGCTGAATTTTGTGATATATCCACGAATTTAAGAAATAAATAATCCGCTTCATAGCCGTATAAATCATGAAGGCAACTGGAGAGATCAAAATGGCTAAATTAGTGTGCCCAGTATGCCCCATATTACGCACTAAGTGCATTTGTTTGACCTCGTGTGATGCGGAGCGGGGGAACATATTATGGCATTACTCTGTTGTATTACAAAAAGGTAGGGTGTGAATTTATTTCACCTCATGTGATGCGGCGTTGAGGAAAACTTTTTGACCTCACTCCATTGCATTACGAAAAGGTAGGCTGATCTCTCCAAGTCTATCCATTTAATGATCCCCCATATCTAGTGCTCCAGCCAGGGTTTGCGTATATTTTTGGATATGTCTGGGCGGGGGAATGGTTTTAGATTAACCTGAGGTATTAATCTTCCATTCCATGAATGAACAAATTAACCTTTGTAAAGTAGGCTGAAATCTTTCTGTCGTGGAAGTAGCCAAGTTAGGCTAGTAATCTTATCCATATAGCGTCATTATTTAAATACTAACTTGTCGAAAAAACATGAAAGAAAATGTGTAGAATATTCATTTTCGAAAAAAATATGACGTCATAAATGAAACATAGCTTCATAAATTGCATAACGTTTGATGATGTCATTCGATTCGATTCTTGAAATATGGGATTTTTAATAGTAGTCGAATACAAAGTATACGATTCTAAAAAATATTCGTTTTTTTCCATCACTACCTGATTCACAAAAAATTAAGTTGATAAGTTAAGCTTGATTTACAACAAGTTAAGCTTGATTTATATTTTATCATTTCAATCACAAAAGAAACCATGTTAAAATTACTCATATTATACATGTAAGGCTAGGTACGATGAAACTGTTCTTCCCGTCTGCCATTTACACCCGTTATCAGTTTCAAAATGGTAACTAGAACCTCTGCAATTTTCGTCTGAATGACGTTCAGACATTTGAAATTACTTTAAACATGCATTTTAATACCTAAGGTGCTAATGTTTCAGGGGCACAGCTAGGGACGTAACCACTCGAAATTTTCCATTACTTAGCCAGATTTTCAGATTGTTTCGCTGAGCAAAAAGTTTATTTATGTATGACGGTATTCCATATCCCTCGAAAACATTTACTAATTTCAACTTTGAAACATTCCAGGACAAAAATATTATAATGAGTAACGCCATCAGATGATATTTGAAACAAAGATTTAAAATAATACTACTGAGAAAATCACTCTAAATGTTTGAACTTTTTTAAACAAAGCCATCGAATTAATTTAGACTTGAAAGTCAGATATACTAATTTATGGTTTTGTGTGCTCTCATTACTTCTGTTCGTATTAACTACCACCTGAAATATTGGACATTTCTGGTCACTAAATCCATGATCAAATATTGTGCGCATTATCCTTAAAATTTGCTAAATTTAAGGATTAAAATGGCCATTGGCTGTTCGAAGGCTATACTTAAGGTACTAATTTCACAACGTATGATATGCATAAAGAGAACATTTTTCTTCTTTTTTCCCTGTCCAATGGCCTGATGAGATGCTGATTATAGGCTTGACCACTAGACATATCGATTGAACAAAGAGGACACGGAAGATACGAAGAAGATATTTTACGTTCATAAGCTCTCTTTAGCGTACGCGGTCTTACAATAGTTCAATCGATAGAAGTTGTTACACTCTAAAGCTTTGACGCAAAATTTACATTAAAAAAAAATAAATAAATAAGCATACCGCACATTTTTTACAAATGTAAAATTTTAGTAAACTCACAAAGCGCTAATGTATTATTTTTAATTCAGAGTATAATGATACGGAATTTCAAAGCTTCAAACAAACAACAAAAAAGAAAGGAAAAATGAATTTGCATTTAATGAATATTATTTCCACGTAAAAAGAAACATTCAACAATGAAAACTAAAACAACAAAGAGAGTAAAAATTGTATGACCCCCATCGTATAATTTTCGCAAGATTTTTAATTTCCAATTCTTATCCATGATGAAATATTTACCTTAGTATTAGGTGTAGTCAAATAAATGGGGGAAATCGATTTTTATAACAGAAATGAGTTAAACCACAGAGGTAGAAGATCTAATTTCAGGAAAATATGCTTTCATAAGCCCCGTTTCTTTTTCTGGGCAAAACTAATGTATTTACTTAATTAATTAACTGGAGTAATTAGGTTTTGCTGCGAAAGTAGTTTTAGATTTTTAATTTTGGTCGTAAAACTAAAGTGGTTTTGAAACATTTTATTGGATTTTCATGACTGCTTGTTTCAAATTGGATTAGATGCAACTTTTATGCTCTGCGGAATTAGAATGCGGAGCAAAACTTTCGTATATGATACCAGAGATAAATTAGTTTGAATAAAGTTGTTAAAAGCGGGGAAAGCGGCTTATTAAAAATGTTTATGACTATTTTATATTTTGTAATTTCATGCATTTATTGTTTAATAAGGAACTTTTTTTTTTTGCATGTGTTAAACTTCCTGTTGAAGTAATTTCGGTTAGCAGAGAATATTTTTATGTTTAATTATTATTTCACGGTAAAAATGATTTTAAGGCGAAAATACTCACAAAGCATGAATGTTTGTGATTTTAAGAGTCATTACAAGTGCTAAAATTATCAGGAAACAACGAAAGCTATAAAAATTTTGCAGCACAGAATACAAGAGAGAAATTATAGTTTATTCACAATTCTAAGCTATGATATGCTGTTTTGAATTGATGTAACAGCCAGAGCATGAAAATCAGAGAAATTTTGTTGAAATAAACCTGAAAAAACAAAAAGAAAGCTAATGATGATAGTCGTTGCAGTTTTTACGTGCACAATTCCATTGCAGTTTGGATGATGTGAATTCAGATATCTCGTGTAGTTTCATGCATTGTGATTTCTAACCTCAAGTGATTTCTAAAGTAAAAATAATGTTCTTCTATCTATAATGCTATAATACACAGATAATGCATTTATTTAACATCAGGTTAACATATTTATGAATCTCGTGAGTAAGTTAACTTATTGAAATAGAAAGTTTGAGAACAAAAACGGCACACAAAGTATAGTGACCTGTATAGTATATGTTTTTAACCCTTAATCATAGATATTTAGTTTATTTTATGAAGTAAATACATTCTTAAGCAAAGCTTTTATGGTGTTGATTTAGGAATATATTAAAATAAAAATGGTGCACGAATTATTATTGAAGACTTATAGTGGTTTCTAATTTTATTTTAAAAAATACGAATTTCTGTTAATTTGAAGTTATGCATTCGAAATTTCATACTAAGGACAGTTACAAAAAATTTGATACTCATGTATTTCCTTTATAAATCACATATTATTTCATTTTTACTTAATATTCTGGTCAAAAGTAATTCATTGTAAATATCTGAACCCGATTCAATAATAAAAAATTTTATAATTTTCAAATTTCCTAAACGTTCTGAATAATTCTATAAAAGTTCTATACTCGGGTATATATAAATAATTAATATATAAATAATTATAAATAATAAATAATAAATATATAAATAATTATAAATTTATGAATTATCGAATATATTTTTTCGAGTAATTATGTAAGGCCTCCGAAATATCATAGGGTTTCTCTTAAGAAGTCCGTCTGTGAATTGCAAAAATTATGAGTATGATATCAAATTTAATCGGGCTATAGTTTTAAATTGCATATATATTACCGTGCGTTAATTAAAATTTAGATAGTTATCTGTATTTAATTTCAATACCATTCGTTCTACATCCAATCATTTTACAGCATAATTTTCAACAAAACCGTAAAGGTACAATAAAATAAACTTTTAACTCAACGAACACATTTTAGAGCTACATTTACACGGCTGGTAATACAAATAGCTTAGAAGTAAGTGATCACGTATTTGACAAATATACAGCTTTGTGGCGGACTTGGCATAAATCCAACACATTTATTTATACGCACCATATTTCATTCTGCTCGTAATATTTCAAGTAAATGCAGCGTGTCCACCGGCGACTTTTTCTACTAATTTAAAGATTAGGAGACTTCGGCGACTTTTTTGATAAAAAAATAACCTCATTTTCATACTATTTTCAAGTTTTTGTCAACTTTGAACCTTACTACAAGTGACTAATTTGAAAATCAGATTTCGGTTTTTTGTTATCCCTTTTCTGTTCAAAGTTGTTATTGGCCGTACATCAAACAATCTAATCTATCTTTTTAATCGTGCGATAAAAATAAATGCACTACATGCTCTGTTATATATCGCATGTAAGTTTTTTAATTTATCATTTTATTCATTTTTCTCAAATGAAGCTAATTGACGGTATGTTTATTTCTTAACTACAAAATCACGCAAAAATCCTACTGTTTTGGCAACTAAAAATAAGAAAATGGCAATTAAACAGGCGACTTTTTTATGTCCGTGAGATTACTAATGATACTATTTTCGTCTCTAGACATTGGTGGACACCCTGCAAATGCCGCAATTTAAAAAAATCCTTTTTTTTCTATATTAAGGAAAAAATATAGATTTATTGCATATAAAGTCAACAAAGATTGTACTGCAGATGACAACAGAGTCTGACTTACCTCAAGTTCAGGATGCAGGTCTGTAAAACTATTTGCAGCCGCAGTGAAGCCTTAGCAAATTAGTCAGTCAGTTCTAGTGAAGCTCTCTCCCCATATTTATACGCTTAAGGCGAAAAACAGAGGTGGGTCGTGATATAGTTAAATGCCCTGTTCTCGCCGAAACGCCACCCTGTAATTTCAACTTCGGCAACTGCTCTTGACAATGAACCTTAAAAACAGTTCTGGGTATTCGTCCACAGAGATATCATCCCTTCTTCCTGCTCACAAATATCGACGGAACAATGAATTTTAGTGGATCTTCCTTCCTCTTTTTATTTTTCTGGACGCAGTGTTTATTTTTATTGGCTCTTCACTTTCTCTCCAGTTTGTTGCTTCGTTGCCCTTCGCAAGGTTCATGGGAACTGGTCTGGTCTTCTCTGCAAGCCTCGGCTGTCAACAAAGGAGGGTCTGGACTTATTGTTGAAATGGAAGAATTTACTGCGGACTTTTTTGTAAAAGCGCCTTTTCCTTTGCACTTTTCTGCGAGGAGACAGGCGTTCTCCTTTGATGCTTGATTCACGCAAATTTTAAATTGCTCTGAAGCACGGAATGTAAATTGATGTCTTACTTTTTTATTGTAGTTGTTTTGTTGTAGTTTGTTTTTGTAGTACTTCTTTTTCCTAAAGCATTTTTTTTTTTCACTTTTAATTTTTACATGGAATGAAAATAAAAATAATTGGAATAAATGGAGAAATGTTAGTTACGCAAATGCGACATTTTTGCAAGTGCAATACAACTTATGTTTTACCCCATTCATGCCTAATTTCCCTTTTTCGGGACGGCATTTTCGATATCAGGCGAAAACGTTATTTATTTTTCCTAGCCTTTATTCACGAGTATTCAACCCCAACTCCACAAAATATTTTAACATGACCAAGTAGGATGCTGACATTTCAATTTTTATCCATAATGATTTTAAAAGAAATTATCCCTTATTCAAGAAGTTGACATCAGAAATATATCTATTATTGCTGGTATTAGCGAAAATCGAAGAATGTCGCAAAAATATCTGGTCACAAATGGTTGAATCTTTCACAGTATTCAGAAAGCGGCTAGAATTTATTTTTATACATAGAATGTAATTTTTTTTTTCTTACAATCTGTTACAATACTTATGATTGTTCAACCATTCAAAAGAGTATTGAGCCAGAATGATCGTTCTTTAAAAATAAAACTATTTCATAATTAAATAGAAAAAACAAGATCTATTTCTTTGAATTTTTGTATTCATAAACGGAATATTTAGTTGCTTACTGAATCAGGGTAAGCAATTAGGCTTAAAGTGAAATACAGTTTGAATGATTATTCAGTGTCATGATATCACTAGTGTTCAGTACTAATTTTTTGTTCACTGAATCATTTTTAAAGCATTTTCTAAGGCCATATAATGACAGAAAATTAGAGTTTTTTTCCAGCATCATCATCATCAAATGATGTTTAGTAAAATTACGAGTAATTTTTAATTTCACATATTTGAAATGTATTGGTGAGCAAAAATTTTAAGTGTTAGATCGGATAAGAAACTTGTATAATTATATTACATAATTGTAATCGGTACATATATGAAGATATTTAAATTCGATATATCACAGCTGCTTACAGTTCGCATCATTAGAAAAGTCACCGCTTAAATCAAATAATGCATAAAACGGTAGTGTTAGAATAATATAAAAATAAATAAATAAATACCTTCAATAAGGGCCTTAACCAAACAAATCTATAATATCGTTTACAAAATGTTTTCCAATATTTGGCGAGCAGAGTAACTTTTATATCTTAAAATTCGATGATTTAGTCAAAAAGACTGCAAAATAAGCTTCTTTTCTGAATACTTAGTAGATTATGAAGGCCAATTAACTGTATTCATAATATAATAGTAAATTTGTGCGATTTCGACTGATTCCTAGAAAATACAAAAGGTATTAATTAGAAGAAATTAAAGCAATCACTTTGCACAAAGATGCAGCATTAGATATAATGAGCTACGTAGATAAAATAACTGTTACTCGTTGCAAATATCCAGTGCTGGATCACATTTGATGAGAATAGTGTTCTCATTGTAATAAGTATGATGTTTCCCATTGCCAGTTTAATCTGAGACAATTGCAATGCTGAAGTTTTACTGCTGTAATTTTCGGGAAAAGGAACACCTAATTTAACAAATGAGAATATTTTTGCCGCATATTTAAGCGTGTCAGGGAGCGATTAAAGTAAATTAAAGACTGGATACTGGAAGTACCGCGCATAAGTGTCAAAGTAATGCAAATTATAGGTATGCTTAAATTTCTTAAATATTATAGCTATGCTAACTGTATTTTTTCTAAAGAATAATAAAATAGGATAACTTCATTGGTTAGTTTTTTGCTTAGAAAATCACGAGCGTAAGCAAAATTTATATTGAGAGATTCCGTGTCTTTTGAAATGTTATTAACTTTATTTAAACCTCATACAGTTGTTCTTTGTATTTCAACTAATGAATTCTGATAATAAACAACGAAATATCGTCTTACATTAAACATAGATTTATATGCATATATTAACAAGCCATTTCGCAAGATTGAATTAGCATTTTGTTTTCTGTATTGCAAAAGGATGTAGAAGTCATAAACACATGTAAGGTAAACATCATTTGATAGATTGCCTTGATTTCTAAGCCTGTTTGTGATTAAATATTGAATGTAGTAAGAATGTGATTTTCATGTTTCAAGTAATATTTTTCTTATTCTATCAATAATACCGCTCGTCAATGATCTGGCTATTTCTTGCATTTTCTGACTGCGTTGATTAAGCAAATTGCAATAGCATTTTCAGGAATCCTTAAACCCTCCAAACGGCTGAGACGCAAAATTCCGTTCAATTAATTCCAGCGTTCACTGCAATGCACCTACAATTTATTTTGTAATACTTGTATGTTTTAAACAGCAAATAGGTATCAAAAAATATGTTTTGATTTTAATGATTATAGTACATATTAATAGCTAATTTTCCCTAATTGCGCATCTTCCTACCAAAATTTATTTCATTTTCATAATCGTATAGCTGTGTGAAAATTAGACCGTGAAAACAACCTTACATGTAGCCATTATTAGCCCAGCCCATTAAAGTCGCTCAGAAGGTTACATCGAATTTCATCGGCAAGGCTCCAATTATTATAATTCTTTAAAACGTGTCAAAGAATTATGGATCGTGAGGTAAAACTTTACTTCCAAACGTATGACAGAAAATTTTTATTTCAATAAAGTGAAGAATTACTTAGTGAATTCCGGTAAGTTTTTACAAGTGCATATTTAAAATGGTGCAACATTCTAGCTAAAATAGTACTCATTTTGATGTAAGCAGTTTGCGTGCATCAGTCAAAGTTGTTTACACGCATGAATGGAAATAGAATTTGAGGCATAATGCTTTTAGAATACTTTTTTAATTTATCCCTCTCCTTTTGAATGAAATCAGAACTCTTATACAAAATTTAAGCCTGACCAGTCCGTTACTTTTCATTGAAGTGCCATTCATACAAACTGCTAGGACCTTGTTCGTCGTACAGCACAGTTGCATACACTAAAATGATATGTCCGAAAAAAAGTGCAGCGAATTGAACTGTGCATTAGAGATGAGTTCGGGCTCATTTTTGTGAAGCCCGAGCCCGAAGAGTTTTAATCCGAGCCCGCCCGAGCCCGAAATTTCATCTTATAAAATATAAATAAAATTCAAAGAAGTAATTCTTTAATAGAATACAATAAATTTTGCCGTTGGTGCAAATAAAAGACAAATATAGTTGCAAATTTTTAATGCACTTTCTAATTCTTTATATCTATGTTTATGAAATAATGTCCGATCTCATGAGAAACTAAGCAATAAAAGCCGCCGTTCCGAAATACCCAAAGGGCCTTCTAGGCACCCGTGCCGCTATTTTTTTAATAAGTACTTTTATTTTCCATATGAATCACTTTTTAAAAATCGGTTTCAAGAAGTATGCTCAATAAAATAGAAATTTTTCACGAGCCCGAGCCCGCCTGAGCACGAACGCAATTATGAATTACAGAGCCCGAGCCCGGCTCGGGCTAAGCCCGTCTCATCTCTACTGTGCATTACTCGTAAATGATCAGTATATCTAATTTCGCTGTACGACGAACGACGTCTGAATAAAGGGTGAGAGGCCCTTATTTCCATAGCTGTACAAACGTGTCCCTTATCATCCATTTGCTGTTGAACTCGGTAGGAAACTCGAAAGTAACAAAGTTAACATTTTAGACCAAACCCTGTTGTGTATTCTATTTTAGGCGAAACACTATTATAAGTACAGTCAACTACGGATATAGTGAACTTTCGGTTATTGTGAATGCAAACCATTAGTCCCGATTCACATACAGTATCTCTGTTTACCATGGGGCACTTTGGTTTTAGTGAACTTCGTCTATAGTGGACAAAATTTGATGCCCCCCACAGAGGGTCACTATAACCGGAGTTGACTGTATTATGCTAGCCATAATGCTTTTTATAAGATACTCATACACATTAACCGCGGCAACAACCAATCAGAGTACTGGTCCTTAAAAAGCGATTTTTTGAAAAGTCCGTTAAATGTTTTTTTTTTCTCCCTTCAGCTGAAGAATCTAAGTTCAACGCAATCTAAACATATATTCCAAACGTCAGTTAAAATAACTCATGATGCCTTTTTACATTATTTTGTTAGTTATTGACAGTAAGCTTTACTTAAATATGACTCGATCATATAATCAGAAAGTTTTTTACAGCTTTATGTAAAATTCACAGCAACTTTTAATTTAACAGAATGAATAAAAATGAAATTTTTGATGTACTTTTATGGAGTTTTTCTATTTAATTTTCCTTACTGACTATAATTTATTTCAAAATATGAGATGCAAGTAAATATGGAAAACAAATCAATATCACTAACAAAATAAAAAAGTCGCTGGAAACGAGATATTAATATTAACATATAGTTCTTTAGATATTATACTCGTCTAAAGAATGTTTAATATTACAGAAAGCAATTTAGATTTGTTTGCTTGAAAGGAAAATGAAGAGAGTATTTCATAAATGTCAAATTTATTTAGCCAATCTTTCTTTGAATAATGTCTGTATTACAGTATTCGTATGAGCTAAATGCATGTATAAGCAAGCAACTAATTATACTCTTTGAGAAGTTTTGGCTAGTTTCGAGTAATTTGACCCATTGCGTCTTTTACACCTCGGTTAGCTAAACACAGCAAGTTCCTATTCTCCCTTTTACTACAAAACAGGTTTAACTAAAATTCTATTGCTGTATTGTGTTTAAGACATCAAACAAAAACATTTATTTCACTTAATCAATTTTTTGAAATATTAAGGATAAATCGTTCTCATATTATTCTTGCTCAGACAGACACGGTAATGAAGGTATTGCTCTTAATTTCTTTTGATCAGTACCGTCAACTGAAAAAGTGAAAAAAAGAAAAAAAAAAACAATTCTTTGACAATGTTAATAAACTACATTGTCAGTGTCAATAAACTCTGTGAAAGCTCCAATACTCTCGGCGAGTTGTTTATGGCCCAACTGATATAAACGCTTGGCTATAAAGCGCATTCAGTGGATAAGAGCGTTCAGACAGCGTGTCTGGAAAGCCTGGAAGATGAAGCAGGCACACAGGAACAACACAAAAAAAAAGTGACCAGAGAGAGTCAGTCGCTCAACCAACCTCAACGGGAACTCGCGGCAGTTCTTCCCTTCGTCACTGCACTTGACCTCTTGAATTACTGCCAGGAGGTCATACTCACGCGCGTGTGAATCATGTAACATTGGGCAGAAGCTGCTCCAGGTTTCTTTTTCTTCTTGATGGTGGTCACGTTCGGATTATGGACGCCCACACGAGAATTTCACGAGACATGTTCGAATTGTCGAGATCGGAGGGAAAATGCCTCCAAGTTCTTCTTTTTTCAAGTACTTGGAGAGATGGATGCCATGTCTTGTGTGCGGAAGAATTTTCGCAGTTGGAGGCCAGGCGAGCAAGCCAGCTTGCCGGTTCCATCCGGAAGTAAGAAAGTGTGGAACTACCCCCTTCGGGCGACCAGCGAGTTATCAACTTATTTTTAAAAATTTTTTAGCCGGTATCTTATCTTATCTTAGTCGTTTTCATGGGAATGTGAGCAGAAATTTGGTATTCACGAAGAATGACTGAAAGGGTAGGGTTTGATTGCTGGATGATTTGAGCTAGGTGGGGCAGCAGACGTTCTAGAATTAAGTTGTAAATTCGCATAGGTTTCTCATGGAGCCGTTTCGGATGAAAAATGTTAAGGTATTTTGGTCTTAACTCAGACTGAATGCAAACAAATTTTCAATAATTGGTAGACAAAGGTATTTTACGAGTTCAACAAACGTACTGAGCATTTTATAAATATTTCAATGAATGAATGTATCATTTTCATTCATCTTCAGCCTATTATATAATTTTTAGTTCCAGCAAAACTATTAACAATCATTTTAGCTTGAATTATAAATAAGATGACTTGAATTTATTATAAATTATTAGCTGTTATGCTTTTAGCGTTAGTATTCTGATCAACAAAATAATAAATGTTAAATATGTTACCTTACCTACAGATTTGTCTGAAACTTTTGAGTGCCATTGAAATAGTTTTTTGACATTTTATGGTCTTGAAACAATATCTGGATTACAATTTCAATTAATTTTGTTTTATTTTATTCACATTAATTTGTACTATATACTGTAACGTCATTAAAGCATCACTGATTTTAGCAATTCAAGATTACGGTGAAGAACGGTGATTAAGTTAATGTTTGAATGTGACGAAGAAAATATCTATGTAAATAGACTAAAAATGACTGTACGGGAAAAGTTTATGTTTATTGTGATACTTTATGAAGTGTGAAAATGTAAAACAAAGTCTTCAAGCTAGAAATTAAAAATATTTTTGGGGTTTTGCACTAAAACTTTACATTAATTAAATTTTGTAATAATATACTTTTGAAACATCATAAAGACAGTTTTTTGACACAAATGGAAAAGTGAAATTAATCTTCACCAATTCTTCTTACATCGTATACTTAAAGTCGTATTTTCAGAAAAATACTTAAAGTCGTATTTTCAGAAAAATACTTAAAATCGTATTTTTTAAAAGGACTAAATAACTAAAGAACTAATTTCGAGTTAAAGGACTAAAGGACTAAAGGACTGAAGTCAAGTTAAAGGATTAAAGACTAAAGTTGCATTTTATTCGAGTTAAGGAACTAAAGTTGCATTTTATTCGTACAATTAAAAAAAGTAATAGAGTTTAAAAAGTATATCTCTATGTAAATCACATTTACTGAGATTTATCCAGATAATGCTGATTCAATGGAAATGGAATATACATTTTTCCCAAGAATCTAAAATCCTGATTCACACACAACTCTGTTGAAAATAAATAACTACAGTGCTTCAAAATTACATTCTTCTCGGACGAAATTAGTTTCTGCATATATTGTATTTTTAAAAATTTTTAAGGTTATATGTTTTGGTATGAAAAAAAATGAATAAAGTGAATCGGGTAAAATGTTAGAATGCTTTTCTTCACCGTAATGCTTTTGACACATTAAACAGTTCGCATATCAACGACGCTGAAATTCCTCTCCGGCATTCTCAGAAACTAAACACTTGTTTCCTTAGCAAATGCTCGAGAAAACCTTATTCACATTTTTTTAATTTGAAAGAACTTGAAAAATCTGATGATGTGACAAAGAAAAAATGAAGAGTAAATTAAAAAAAAACTCCATGAAATGACGATGATATTGAATAGAAAAGAATTCAATGAATAGTTTTGATGAAAAGAAATCAAATATAAAAAAAAAGAGAAAGAGAAAAAAAAGTTGGTGAACAAGAAGTGAAACCATTTCTGCTTCAATAATTTTGACTTTCATTCATTGAAATAAGAGTTCTGCGCTTCGTTTGTTGCCATAGAGCGTAGTAAAAAGAAAAAAAAGTAGTAGAATGGATTTCTTGATAAGGAAGAAAAGGTCACAGAAAAAAGTTCTTCCCTAAAAATAGTTAGTCATACTTTATTAAATCGTATGATGTATGTCCAACCATAAACTTGTAAGAAAAAAAGGGAGAGAGAGAGGGAGGGGGCGGAGAGAAATCATTTATTACTTTAAGAGAGAAGTAGCTTGCCAGTATTATTTTTAATTTTGTCTGTAAAAAAGTTACAATAATTTTGAAATAGCTAAAATGGATATAATTTTTTTATTTAAGTAAGAAGCTAGTGGGATACCGATTGTGAAATTGCAAGATAGCATGTAACATAAATACAATTCACTCAGTATTAGTTTAAAGTACTTTCTCAAGCAATTGCAGTTTATAGATTAAATGTTTACCAGACCAGAAATAAATTCAAGATCATTCGTTGAATAGATATAATCGATCACAGAAAAAAATAATAAAATAATATTCTTAAAAATATATTTTCTAAAAGTCTATTATCTTTAAAAAAGTCGGTTAAATGTTCTATATAAGACATCAAATCGTCGTTCTTCCTTATGTAGTGTGGATTGCATTATTAAATTTTTAACTTTCTGATTTACTGTCTGTCACAGAATTTAGAATAAAAAAAACTTCGAAGTATTTAGTAATTATAAACAAGTTTTAGAAACATGGTATGCTAAATATTAACTATACATTTATTTATAATCAATTTTCAGTGCTTTACCCATTAATTGTTTTTAATAAAACAATGTGATACTATTGCTGCAGGAAACTCTGATTAGTTTCCGTATTCGTAGCTTAGAAGTCCAGTGCATATAGAAAGCTCTAGTAAACAATACAGTTGACAGGACGAAATAGAAATTTTATAAGTTCTGGAAACTCCGCAAACAGTCTTCAGAATACAGTTCACAGAAATCAATAAGCAATAACACGTTTTATAACACTCAGCTTATCAAAACAGTTTTTCATCGCCTATTTATCACTTATGCATGTTTCTACCTAGAAATTTCAATTTTTATGTTAGGAAATTCAAAGTAAATCAAAGTCTGCGTGTATGATACTCGAAATAAACTCAGTTCACAGATACGATGTTGGCTGAGGTTACAAAAACTACTCAACTAGTTTACAATGACCTCGATTATAGTTATAACTCTTATATAACATCTAAGTATCCATTACCACTTACCCATAGAACACAAGCCCACAATCAACGCAACTCGTTAGATTCATAATTATCCAATCATTTCAGTCATATTGCACCCAAGTTTAACTTTATTTCTTACACTAATTGAAAGTATTTATTTTAAGTATAACAAGATTTTAGAAGAGTATACTAAAATATAAAAAAACATATCTTCAGAAATAGACAAAAAAAAATAAAGCTTTATTCATTTAGAATTTGAAAATTTGAGCCAGCTTGTGTTCCGTATGTCCTTAAGCTAAGAATGAGTGAAAATAGAAATATTCAATCGTTTTTAACATTATATTTTTGGATTGCCACTCTTCATATAAACACTTTTATGAATTAAAAAAAAATCTGCTTACAAAAATTACTAAAGATCTAAAATAACTAGATTTTAAATTGATTTTCAATAAAGAAAGCAACAAAAAATATTGTAACTTAGTATTTTTTCCCTGAAACTATAATGTACCATTTTATGTAAATGCTTATCAAAACCTCATCAACTTTGTAGGCAATGCGCGGCCAAAAGATATTAAAGAATTCAAATAATATTTAAGCAGTATTTTTTAGGTATGAATACATAAGAATTCGAGCTATTATATTTAGTAACGAGCAAACATAAAAGTGTTAAAAATTACCGTAAAAATGTCTTTTTTTTAATTTCAAAGCAGATGCGGGACCAAAAAACATAAAACTGATTTTATTTCTTTTCAGATATATTTTCTTACACTTCGGAAATAAAACTTTAAAATTAAAAATGTACGCACCAAAGGAATATTGTTCTCTCTCTATGGCAGTTTTGTTTTTAAACTTTATCCATGCACACGGTATAAACTTTGTCGACACGATCCGCTACAGTGTTCAAATAATTCTACAATACCAACACATAACAAAGCTTTACACCGTATACTTATATACAAAGAAAAGTATTCCTCAAGAGTTGCATACATTACGCAAAATATATATTCGTGCATTGCGTTTCGACAATCTCTTCTGCACAGCCGTTGTTTTCATTGCGTTTGACTACTGGAACTGATGAAACGTAACCTTTCTTTCAAAAATTTAAAATTCATGAGATTCTGCGGAAAAGAGAATTTGCATGTGAATACGAGAATGTTCCTTTACTGGGAATTTTTAAGCATCAATTAACTTTCTTTTCAGTGATTAAATATCTTTAAGGCTGGCGTTTACTGTGGGATAAAAAGGATTTCAGTATAGGAGTATAGAAGCGAAGGATCCTAGGAGGAAAGAAAAGATTGGGAGATGGGAGCCACTTAGGAGCACTTACCTTGTCGGCCTTGTTATTAAACCCATGTTTAAACTGTTTTTTCTCAAAATTGAAAAGACGGAACATAGAAAACTCTCCTTATTTGACTGGTGTTGCTTTTAAGTATTGTGTTTTGAAGGATTCCCTGATGTCAGCAAGCATTGATGCTAGTGGTGACTAGTGTGGCTTCCTACCCATATAAGTAAGGCTGGTCAAAAGTCTTTTCAGTGATGATAGCGAACTGAAAAATTTCTAGACAATCTAGCCATATACCGGACAAAAATAAATGTGTAGTTAATGGGAAATACTATTTTGTTTTGCGTTTCTCTGGGTGTGGCCGGTATTGCGGAAATACCGAACAATGTATTCTTTCGGAAATGCCAACGTACTGTATATCAATTCCCGGTATATCAGGAGAACAAGCAGTATGTTTGAAAATTTGTTGTAATGTCTATTGAACGCCCCCAAATATATGGATACTATAGGATACTACCTTCAGGAACGGCCTACCTATTTGGTTTAAGGCCTGTTTTAGTCCCTGAAGTATCCTACTGTCCTGCTGAACCCTAGCCGCAGGATCAGGTCCAGAAATCAGCGGTTTCCTTCATTATTATTTTTTTTACAGCACAATTTTTGGATTACAATTGCTAAAATACATCAGTGTTATACAATATAAAAGCAGTTAGTTTACAATGGTTTACAATAGCTCACAATATTTTTCTTAGTAACATTTGACCATATATACATTTATTTAACACGTTCCTTTTTTCTTTCTTTTCTTACAATTTTGAAAGTTAAAAAATAACTAAAAGTAAACAATGGGCTTGAGAATTATAAACTTTTAAAGTAATCCAAATATATGAAATAGCAAGATGGCATTTACATATTTTTCAAATTTTAAATACATATTTTTACATCTGCAGGACGGTTTCTCATTTTTTAGCGCCCCCCTTCTTAGATTCAGATAGCGTTATCTACTGTGTAGCATATAAACTAGTTGTTCCAAGTGGAGAAGAAGCAATGACAGTACTCAAGCGGTCACAGCATTACGCGTCTGAATAGAATTCTTCGAAAAATTGGGTTTTTCAACATTTGTTTACAAGATAAGAACTTCCTTTCCTATTTATTTATATACGCAGTCTTTCATAAACAAAAATCTGACTTGGTTTACTAAAAGGAGAACGTTTTTAGATAGGAATTACACTTGCTAAATTCGTTATCCTTCTCGGCATCATCCAACCTAAAAGGGGCAGCTATATTGCAGGGTTAAATGATCCTTTGACTGAAGAAACTCCAGTACCTAGTCCCAGGTGTTATGGCAGCCCTTCAAGCGTTCTCAAAATGAGTGTGACTTCCCATTACATACTCCAATTTATTTATGCGTTTACCGTTGGCCATAATTTTCGAATTATAATTTTGAACTATACTACATTTTATTGTTTGCTACACTTATTTATTTTAAAATTTTCATAAAATGAATTGTGCATGCTATATGATTGTAAAACTCGTTTTATTTTATTATGTATAGTCATAATTACTTTTATATTTTTTTATTTTGCCGATAAAACACAACTTACAGTTATTTTGATATGAATGATCATTTTGCCGTTTGGTAGAGTAAAATGATCTTTTGGTAGTGAGTAAAATGATCCTTTGATAGAGAGTAAAAGGATCCTTTGGATACAAAATAGTATTTGAGTGTAAGATAAATATCTTATTTTAGTTTTATTAAGAAAATTTATTTCAGTTTTACTATTTTTTAAGAAATATGAGAGATTGTTATTTTATACATGATCCACTTCTTATGAAGAATAAAGACTTTATATACGAAATCGACTCAGAAAGTATGACGAGTACTTTTTGAGAGGATGTAGATCACCTGCACAGTTGGGTAGGCCAGGGCTTAAAGGGTTATAGTTGTATTTTTTCATTATTTAGTGTGCTTTTAAAATATTGTTAAAGTATGTTTATGATGCAAAATATAGTGTAAAATATGATAGCAAAGGACCAAAGTTTTATTTAAATATTAATGTTATTTTATTCAAGTTTTCCCTTAAGGGAATCATTTTAGACCACTTTCCTCTACATATAGTCAACTCCGGTTATAGTGAACCTCTGGGAACCATCCAATTTCGTCCACTGAATCCGAAGTTCAATAAAACCGAAGAGTCCCCATGATGAACAGAAAAACTTAATAAACTAAAAAAATAGTATTTTATGCCCGTACTGAATATTTATTGAGAAAATCAAAAATAATCGCATTTATGATTATAAAAAAATATTTTTTAAGTCAGTGCTGCTTAGAGCAAACAGTATCAATAAGCATTTTTTGTAAGTATTTTTAAAGCTTTCAGACTTGAATCAGCATTATCATCAAAAATTCAATTTTTAAGTTCACTACAACCGAAGTCGTGGTTCATTAAAACTGAAAAATCCTATGCATATTCTAATGTATGTGGATTGGGACTTACGATTTTCTTCACTATAACCGAAAGTTCACTATATCCGGGGTTGACTGTATTTATATCATAAAATTTTTGAATAGCATGACTTACAACCTATAGACTTTTAATACCACGGTTTTCTTAAAGTTTCCCATCACGGTTCTTTCTTTGAACCCGCACCCGAAAACAAACATTTCGGAAATTGAATAAGAATCTATGGATCGCGGAATCACATGAGAGGCACATTCTCTTGCTGTTACTTAACCCCATCTCCAGCTAGTCTACAAGAAAAATGCAAATCCTTTCCAAATGAGAATGTCACTTTCTTGCTAATAAATAAGGATGAGCCAAGTCACGCTCCGCGTTCAATGACGATTGGATGCGCCAGTCTCGTAAGCCAAGCTGAAGAAATCGGTGAAGAGATAGATACTGTTTCACTTGGAGACGTTACCGACATATTATTGAAGGAACAGAAATGTGCGCAGAATTTTTATGTGCCACATCAAAGTAACGGAAGGAGAATTTCTCTTTGGAAACAAATGCATCACGATTGGAATTGTGGTATCATATTTGTATTACGGAAGAAGACGTGCGTTATATCTCAGAATATAAGTGTTACATGTGTTAGCGAAGAACAATATGTATTAGTACACACATTTCTGAATTATTTATAGGAGTATTGTATTGGGTTCTCGTTTTTAATTCTGGCACCCTCGTGGCCGAATTATTATTAGACAATCTGACGCAGATAGCATAATTTAGAATTCCAAGTACCCACATATTTGATTTTCTCTACTTTTTCATTCTTTTTAATCAAAGTTTTTGTTTCGTTCAAGTAATTTATTCTTCCCATAGCCTTCACTTCCAAAATTTCTGAGAAAATATTAATTCGGCTCTTTATTACTGTACAAAATAGGCTGCTTAAACTACACTTTCTTTTCTTGCAATTTTTTTTAATATGTACAATTAATATGGTAAATACCATACATTGTTCTCATTTTAATATTGTAATTTGATAACGGAATAGTAAACATGGAATAATATTGTAAATATCGTTCTCTACACATTTCACTTGTGTATCTAATAACATAATTGTGCGTTATATTATTCCACTAATTTGACAAATTGTATTACTTTTAATTTTTTAGGTGACTTGGCAATAACTTACAATAATTTTAAGTGTTCTATTCATTTATGGTTTATGAGTTGATAAACTGTTTTTTGAATATCATTTTAAAACATTATTTGACATACATAATCAGTTTCATAGAAAACATACTTTCATTGTTCCAAAAATAAAGAGCATAGAAATTGACTCTAGAATGAATAATGTCCCAAAAGAATTTTTGTCGCTATTTGTATAAATGTCCAATATACATTATGTACAGGTTAATATTAAAATACGAATATTATGACTTTGTGTTCCATAGAAAGCTAATCATCTAGATTCATGCTTAAGTGAATTAGCTAAAAAGTTACGTAGATATGTTAACGAATGTCCAAAAGCTTTCCTATGTTAACGAATGTCTTTTGAAAAAGAACCATACTTAATGCCTGAATTTAAATACACAATTTATGATTTCACTGCATTGTATAATTTGTTATAGCTGAAGTTTAAAATTAGAATCCAAAATTTTCAAAATTAATTAATATTTTCGATTTTTTTATTATTTAAAAAAATCCAATAAGTTAATTGCAAAAATTAAATTGACTCTTCCTCTTTATTAATGCCACATCAGAAATTATCAAGATTATTAGCTCTGTAAAACTCGAAAATAATTTATTTACTTTTCATCACAGAGATACATTAATTTCAATCAATTTTTTTACTTTATAAATGCATCCTTCCATGTTCAGTAATGATAATTTATCATTTAAATTCCTTAAAACCAGTAAAAGAATGCAATCTTTATCTTTATTTACACAGTTTTGCAGAAAGGCTTTAATAATATCCCTTTTAATCTTTCAAGAAAAAGAGTTAATGGCTGTAATTAAAAAGTTCGATATAGATAATGGAATTTAATGCTTTATAATATTCCTTGATCCTGCAAGTGTAATGGATATATGTTATCAACTCATAAAACAAGTGTTATAACTTGTTTTTAACTTAAGTTTTTCAATCAACAGCTAAACTTGCTTAACCAACTTGTATTATTTTTGGAGCACTAAACAAAAAATATCACGTTAACGCATTAGGTAAAAGAATTATGTATATCTTTATTTTTAGAAAATATACATTCTTCGACATCTTTACAATAATGTGAAAGAAGTAATATGTCATAGAAATGTCCCTGACATGTGATGATTATAGTGAAAGGAGGGAAAAAAAACCCATAATACCTTAAACCCTCTAATGCAATTTATTCTACAGGGTGACCCAAAAAGATAGTAAGACACTTTAATTCTTTGTCTATTAGAGATAGGTGAGCAATGTAATTTGAAAAAGAAAAAAAGTTCAAATATAAGGTAGGGAAAAAAACTGCACCAGGAAAAACTTCTCTCGTAAACTTTCAAAAAACTCACACACACTTTTAAAATTTGTATATGACAAAAAAAAGAAACCTCCCAATTAGTAAAATATGCCCATACACTAATCAGGTGCGAAAGATTTCAGCGTTTCATCATAAAACGTCTCAGAGATATAAAGATAAATATATGCTGACTTTAACCGCCTTTTAATGGCTTTCGAAGGAAAAAAAAATAAAGTTGGATGATCGCGTTTCAGGGACCATGCAGAAATTGCGAAAAAAAATCATTTATTGCATTTTAGCAATAATATGTTCACGTTCAACTTCATGTATAGCACCTGAGCATCATTTTTTAAAGATACCTCTGAGACGTTTTAAGGCGAAAGGCTGAAATATTGTACATCATCTCATTAGTGCATGGGGCACATTTTACTAACTGGGATATTTTTTTTTTGTATGGAGGCTGTATACACATTTCAAAAGGGAATTTTTTCGAAAATTAAGCAGAGTAATAATGTTTTTTTTTTTTTTTTTTTTTTTTTTTTCACTTTTCATTGCCCACTTATCTCGAATAGACAAAGAATAAAAGCGTGTTACCACCTGGAACATCCTGTTTACTTGAAATACGATATTCATAAAATATCTGTATTGAAAGATATACGTAGTATATACGTAGGTGGTTCAGAAAGTAAAATAACAAGAGTTATCACGTGTGCACGTATTCGCGAATGAAATTCCATGTATAAGTAGAACCGACGATCACAGTAATCAAATGCCTCTAGATGGTGATAGCGGTGCCGTAAAGTTACGAAATGTCCGAAGGAAAAGATGAAAGCGTTGACGGATAATCGGTCAGCTACTGAAAGCAAAGTGTAATGGTTAAAGAAAACCTCCCAGCAGAAATTCTTTGCCAACTTTTGGATTTGTACAAATTTTAATATCAACAAAGTACAGTGCTTTGGTTACACGTCGTTGACTACATTGCAAGCAAACACTTTTTAAAAAAAATATCCTACCTTCATCAAAATGTTATTTTATAGTCTAATATTTTAATAGTTTGATATACTAAACCCCCTAATACCTAAAGAAATATTTAACAACTACTGAAGCATCAGGTCATTTTAGTTTATTATTTATAAAGGTAGAAATATATTTTTCAAAGGGCTGCGATGCCTGCTACAGCGATTCGGATGAAACGTATTAGAACATCCTCCGTAGACCCCGGATGTCGCACCCAGTGACTTACATCTCTTCAGACAGTTGAAGAAGTGCAATGCAGGACTGCATTTCCAAACCGAAGTTGGACCTCAGGATCTCGTCGTTAAGTTGCTTAACGACCAGGACCCTGATTTTTTCCTCAATGGTTTCGATAGATTGGTATACAGATGGAACAAATGCATTGATAGCCAAGGAAGATGTGTTGAAAAATAATCTCTACCAAATGCCGTTCTCTGTCGATGTATCACTTGGTTTCCATGAATAAACTGTTGGTTAAAGGGCTTTGTACCCCAATTTTTGAACCATCTTCGTATATAACTGATTAATACAGCAAAATAAAATGGGTATCTCTACGTAAATTTCAAACAATAGTGCTTGTAAAAGAACTCTTTTATTTTTCCTGAAAATCAGTTTGAGCTCTTTAAGAGTGAAATGCCAATTCATGCAATGTATTTTAGTTAGCACTCTTAATCACGTCAATTATTAAGTAAGTATTATTAATCAAGTAAATTAAAAGTAAAGTAAGAAATGTTATATGCAGCATCCTACATTAGAATTTTAGTATTGAAATGAATTTAATTCATGAAAGGTATATACATTCACAACACAATATATTTAGTCAATCGTAACTGTAAAATTTACATAATGTGTATCTATCATATGGGAAAAATAGCCATGTTTTATCCTGGAAAAAGAAGTCGATAGCATTCCAAGACAAAAGTCTTATAAAATATGAAATGAAACATCAATAATTCTACCCTGACAAACCGTGATGTCGATAAATTTAGCACTATTCTATTGATTTCTTTTTTCTTCTTCCTTATCTTTGGTTCCATAAATTGTTCACAAATGGAACAATATTTGGAGAAGAAGAGGAGCAAAGAAAAGATATTTCTTTAAAAATATGTAACTTAAAAACAACGAGAAGAAAAGGCATTTGGTGCTTTCTTTTGAACATTTCCACATCCGATTTCTCTTCTTCGGCAAGAAATGATGCATAATATTGCCATTTACAGATCAGTACTCTGATTTACTGAAAACCTTAAATATATGATTATTGTAGTTATTTATGGTTTTTCTCGGAAATAAAGATTCATTTTTACGATCCCCAAACGATGCTCAATATATATTATCTAAATGGACATCCAGAGTAGTTATAGGCATTCCCTTTTAAGAAAATGAGAGTTTGGAGAAAGTTTCATGTAATTTAACACGTGCGCTGAGATTTGTACATTCTGTTTCAGGTTCATGAAACAGGTGTTGGAAAAGCATTAGAGAAAGTTATGTAAGTACTGCTAAATATGTTTAAGAATGTTGCAGTTTAAAATACTTGCACAGTTTATTACTTTGAAAACCTGAAAGCTGTGAGGGCATTAAATCGATGTACGATTAAATAAATGTACATAGTGTGTGAATGTTTAATAGACAGAAAGTGAAAGGGGAGTGAAAACTAACCTCTAAATCAAGGTTTTATTAAATAAAAATGGGCAATAAAATAGTGGTAATGATAGCTAATTAATTCGAGGAACAGTTTTACAAGAGAGTAGCACGATGTGTATAGTGTAATAATCATACACAAATTACAGTTAAACTCCTGATCAACATCTTAAGAAGAGATGCAAAGCAGTTGTCTAACTACTTACGAATTCGACTGAATATTTGTATGAAGAAATGTGAAAAATTAGAAGAGAATAATTCTTATTTGTTCAAATAAAATAGTAATACGTAAGAGGAAGGCATGAAAGTAGCCAGGGGCTGGACGACAGAGGCACGGCCTTTTCGAATTTGTTTCTGGCTACGCTAAAGGAGAAAGTATTGTTTTGACTCCATTTTAAGTCCAGCCATTTGTACAGCAAGGGTAAAAGGTGTGATTATGTGGACTTTCATTTTCTATTTGAATTGATGTTTAATATGTTTAAATTGGTAAACATGATAGTTAAGATTCATCCTCTATACTTAGTTTTATTTATCGCAACGTGGTTTTCGTGAAAACAGCTTTAAATACTGCTGCTGTGCCTTTGAAACGATGAGAGAAAATACACTGAAAAGAACCTCTATATTAGTAATTAAAAATAGAGAAGGTAAGACTAAGTGATCACACACACATTTTCACCACTAGAAAAACAATTTTGTACAAAAATTAAATCACTTTTATGTTTTTCTTCAAAAATAAATTACCCTTTTGTTAGATTTTTTGGATAAATTACGCTTAAAATTAGCAAAACATGCAATGAATATGAATTGTCGTAATATCTTTTAAAAATAAATTAAATAATTAAACAGAATATACTTTAAGAATGAAGTGAATGAATGAAATACTAGTATCACGTTGCTAATATAAGAAAGCTAAATCCTCCACCAAGAAGATTTGGTTAACTAATTCATCTCCGCTGAATTTTATTTTTTGTTAAGTTCTTGCTGAGACAGCTTTATTTGCATGGATTATTAAAGTTCATTGGTTAAGGACAGTTAATCAAATTTTCATTCAAATCAGCTTAGAAAGCATACATTCACGCCTTTCTTCCGGATTTATATATGCTTAAAAATGATAAAAAAACACGACATTTTGAAAAAATATTATTTTATAATACACAAAGTCAGTGTAATAAACGTATGTACATCTATTAAAAATTCTAATTTCTATCAATACAACGTATCTAAGTACTAGTATTACTATTTATTAAAAAACACTGGCATTGTGATAAACATATCTAAGTGAGCTAGCTGTAAGTACAACAGCCGTGCGAAAAAGCCAATAAAGTATCTGTACTTTACATTTATAAAATAACTGACTTACACTTATTTGCAAGAAAGATTAAATTTGAAGTTAACGCTTCAAGGTTTTGTATTTCTTCCATAAGATTTCTGCAAAAAGGGTTACAGATGCTAAAGACAACCCAGCCAAGAGTATGGCAAAGGCTCCTAAAAGATCTTTCACTTTTATCGGCCCGGGAACTTCTACTCTGTTATGCAGTGAAGGTGGTGTCTTGCGGTTTAAAAAAAATTCCTGATTACTCGTAAATTTCAGGAAAATCCCTGAATCCCAAGAGTGGTGAATTAAGCGATTCAAAAGTTCTGGGCAGCAAAAGTCTTTTGAGAATGGTATTCCAAACAATTCCATGTAATATGAATCATCTGATACATAGAAATACTTCTCATACGCTTTCAAGTGGACCTCACTTGCCGTAAAAGCCTTTGTTGAAGGATATTGAAAGAACAAATCTACAGCGTCACCTTTATGGATCTCGTTTTTCTTGAGACATTCACCTATTATTTTCCACGATTTCTCCTCTGAATGAAGAAAGCTATCAGCAACGTAGCTGCCTTTCATTCCAAAACAGGTAACTGCGTTTTCTAGAGAAGCTTCCGACAAGTCCTGGAAATTTCGGATACCAACCATAAACGGAAATGATAGAAAAGACAAGAGTAGTCCTTTGTAACTGTTCGTTATTATCAGGATCCCCAAGAGCCATGCACATGCAAGCAATCTGACGGCAGGTTTCTTAATTTTAAATAGCATTGATTTCTCTAACAAGTTTCCAAAAACATTTAACATGACGGATTGGATTGATATTTTCCGGTTCTTCAACACGTAGAAAAGAAGTGATACCAAAATCATAAGAGCTAAGAGAATGCACCAAATCTGTAACGAGAAAGGATAAAATACAGCTGAATTCCTCGGAGAAGGGACTGGTTTATCTGCCATGAAAGTAAGCTTTGATACTCTGTATGGATAGCTGAAATTGACAGCATCGTACCTCTCAAATGTTAGTATTACACCAGCCATTGCTAAATCAACTTCAGAACGACAGATCATTCCAATCATTCCAGTCCAGTTTCCATTGGGCAGTTTTTCCCCAAATGCACCGTCCGAGGGCGTATACACTTCATAAGGTATGCCGAGGTATTGAGAAATAAATTGTATGAGTTCTGCTTCATAAACATGGATTACTTTATCTGCGTTTCCTACTGCAAACACATCTGCTTGTGGGGCAGGAATTGAAACAAATTTGATAACACTTGGCAATTTTTTCCCAATCTCCATGTTTCAACTTGCTCTTTGTCGATTTAGAATAATTTCTCCTATATTTACAACAATTTTCTTCGATATTCTAATAATGAACAATTTCAGTACATCTGCACACCATAAATTGATGAGACTAAATCTGAACTAAATTTAAATCCAACATTCAAATTATGCTTCTAGTGATATATTGCCATGAAATTTCTAATAAAAAAATTGATATCAAGTAAGCATTTACGAATCAACGAATTGAAAAAAAAACAGTCAGTAATTAAGCTTCTTTTCTAATATTTTTTAAAAGTTCAATAAAGTAACATATACAATTATAGTGCTTTTGAAATTGAAAAAAAAAACTGATATCAATTTGAACTGAATGTATTTTCATATTACCGTGATAAGTACAGATACATATTTCAAGTAGTAGATTCAAGTAATTACTCCAAAAAGTTTGTATTTTGCATTAGCTTTCTAATCTGCAATGCTGAATAAGCCAGTGTACTTTCAAATGATGAATCTGTAATATCAAATTGCAATTCCAAAATATTTAATTGCATCAGAATGCATAGAATCATTAATAATTCATTTATAGAGAATATCAAACTTTTCATTAATATATGTAACTAAATTTAAAATGTAAAAAGAACAGAGTGATTTTCTCGTATCGGCACTTTTAATACTCTTAATGGCATTTATATATCTGATG
The DNA here is from genome assembly GCA_038373885.1 of Cheiracanthium punctorium. Taxonomy (NCBI): domain Eukaryota; kingdom Metazoa; phylum Arthropoda; class Arachnida; order Araneae; family Cheiracanthiidae; genus Cheiracanthium; species Cheiracanthium punctorium. The sequence goes on along the minus strand of JAWZYV010014973.1, from coordinate 165,929 downwards.
TTAACAATAGTTGTAGTTACAATAAGTTGTATTTTTGGCATTCTAGACACTTTTATATATAATGTATGTGTGTATTTTTTTTATAAAATAGTGACTGGAACATTGAGGTATGATGGGAATTGTCTGATTTAGTTATTATGAAAATCTAATATTAAGATTCTTCTAATTTTTATTACTAGGAAAAATAAAATTTACACAGACATATGGAAATTATATGTATATATTTTTTATAAAATGAATTGAATGCCGGAAATTTATATCAGCTTGCGCTCCAACTTAATACATTTAATAGATATGTTTTTCTCTAATTTTTGTGCGAAAAGTAAAAATCAGCCCTTCTTTGTACAAAAAGATTATTTCACAATTGCATTTATCGAATTTATTAAACGATGTTTCCATTAGTTAATATTCTTTACAAATTTTGTGTACTAGATAAACATATTTTTCATTAAATGAATGTAAAATGTGCACGCGATATTACAGCCGTTTCGATACTTTATTACTGAAGAAAGAAAAAAATTGTCGTGAAAACTTAAAAAGAAAAATGAGTTAAGCCCAACAAAGAATATGCTTGCTAGACGACGTCTGTTTTTCCTGCATAAATGCAATTAAATGTATCGGCGCCGACATTATTAAAAAATTAGGTAATGTACAGAAAGAGGAAGAAATAAAAAACTTTATCAGCACGTCAAATAATAAAATAAAACAAATGAGCTTTTAGTTAAATGAAGTCATTCTTGAATCATAATACACATCTTTTAATCCCACTCTTTCATTCGGCATCATGAAAATGCCCTCCAGACAAGGCCGTAGCCTGAAGAAAATTTCGGAGGTGGGGGATGGGGATATGCAGAACTCCTGCGAGGGAGGCGGGATAGGTAGTGCTAAAATTTTTTTTCCTATAATTGATCACCAGAGTCAGCGAAAAAAAAAAAACTACTAATGCATTGACTAAAATTTCGGGGAGGGATGAAACCCCCGTATTCCCCCCTCCTGAGTACTGTCTTGACTTCAGACAATTGCAGCCTCAAATGCATTGGTGTAGCCGAACTGAATTGTTAGATAAAATGATATAAATAATATTTTCACATTTTGAACTATTGAAAACAGACAGAGTGTGCCCGCTCATATAGACTTAATTAAAAACTATCTTAAGAAAATAGTTGTGAAGTTCGTCGATTTAGAAAAACGTTCGATGAAATTCACTATTCCCCTTGATTGCGTGTAATGAAGCATTGAAAAAACTTTTATAATCTTCAAGGAATGTTTAACTTTTAAGTCTTTGTAGACGAAAATTCTTTCTGTTTCATCTCTAGAGACTTATTAAACGTTATGTTTGAAATTTGCGATATAAAGCTTCTTATCAGTTTTTTAAAAAGGGGGAGAATACATAGAAAACTTCAATAGAAATTTATCACCTGATTTTAGTTCGTAGAATACGTGTAATGTAATAAAAAATTTTCTTGTCTTAAATTTCTCGGTGGGATTAAATATACCAGGTACTTATTTATCAGGGTTGCGTAGTTATCGGCTATCTTAACGCCTTTGCATAGAAAAGATATATGAAACCTATATATTCATAATTTCTAGATGAAAGATATATTTCACGTCATATTAAATTATAGAGTCTTTGTAAAGAGGAAATCTGGTTACGAAAAATGACAGTGTTATCGCCTTGTGAAAACACTAGACAGTGAAAAAAGATTACATTTTCAGTTCCTTTTGGGGTGGGACACGAGTAGTCCGCCTAGTAAAAGCTTTAAAAACGTCTTGTTCTGCTCAAAATAAAGATATACAGGGCTGGCATGAAATAATACTCCTATTTTAAAGAGCAACATTTGCATAGATGTGACAATAATTTTAGGTTAATTAAATAAAAAAAAAAATGATTTTTAAAGTCTTCAAAATTGTACATGTTTAATGTGACTACCGATTGGAAACCAAAGGTAGGTTTGCAGGATGCATCAACAAGCACTCAGAAATTTTGAAACTTTATTTATTTTTAAAAACCCTCAAAATGATGTGTTTACTTACTTGATTGATCATACCTCTTTTCTCATTTTGAGTATTATTTTGCATACGTTTGAAAAATTTTAGGGAAAGGAGAGTGTGTTAAACTCCAAATGTCATTTTCTTCCTGCAGGCTGGTCACATTAAACGTACATCCCTCTGAGCGTCTTGGAAATGGGCAAATAATGTAAAGTTGTTTTCGCGGTAAAACTTTCATGCAGCTTTAAAATTATAAAAAATAAAATAAAATTTTGTTAGGAAGATCCGTAATTATTAAAAATAAGCTCCTAAATTACTTATAAGCTTAATATAAAAACACATTTTATGATGCATGAGTCCTATATATATAAAAAATTATTGATGTATTGTTGTGAAAATTGGAATGAAGTTGACAGGATTTTACGTCACAATCGCTTGGAGGGTAGCTTGAAATTTAAAAATGTTATTTTTCATCTGGTTTGTCAAAAAATATTGTAACTTCTTTATTTTTGTAATTGTAGGCCTTCATTCTTTTTTATATTCACCCTATATATGATTCCCTCAACATGGAATCGTACAATCTTTACCACGGATGCGCGATTAGCATCTGTTGAGTTACATCGGTATTTGATTTGTACATCAGATTTTTTTAGCCTGTTTGCCAAGAAATCGCCAAAACATAGAGGGTAATTCCGTCAGAGGTTGCCCTGCGTCACAGATATCCAGTCGAGATATTTCCTGATGCATTTAGCTGTTGGAGCTGTGTTACGGTTAGTTCACTTTGAAGATCACTCGAGACTTTTTGTTAAGTTCTTTGTGAAACAGCTTTATTTACATGGATTATTAAAGAACATTGGTTAAGGACCGTTCATCAAATTTTTATTCAAATCAAGCATAGAAAGCATACATTCACACATTTCTTCCGGATTTACTTATGTTTATAAATTTAAAAAGCATGACATTTTAAAAAAATATTATTTTATAATGCACAAAGTCACTGTATTAAACGTACGTACATAAATTAATAATTCCAATTTCTATCAATGCAACGTATCTAAGTACTAGTATTACTATTTATTAAAAAAACAATGCCATTGTGATAAACATATCTAAGTACAGCAGCCGTGCGAAAAGGCCAACAAATTATCTATACTTTATTTTTATAAAATAACTGACTTCTACTTATATGCAAGAAAGATTAAATTTGAAGTTAACACTTCCATGTTTTGTATTTCTTCAATAAGATTTCTGCAAAAAGTGTTACAGATGCTAAAGAAAATCCAGCCATGAGTATGGTAAAGGCTCCTAAAAGATCTTTCACTTTTATCGGCCCTGGAACTTCTACTCTGTTATGCAGTGTAGGTGGTGTCTTGTGGCTTAAAAAAAATCGCTGATTGTTCGAAAATTTCAGTAAAATCCCTGAATCCCAAGAGTGGTGAATTAAGCGATTCAAAAGTTCTGGGCAGCAAAAGTCTTTTGAGAATGGTATTCCAAACAATTCCATGTAATATGAATCATCCGATATATGGAAATATATCTCATACGCTTTCAAGTGGCCCTCACTTCCCGTAAAAGCTTTTGTTGAAGGATATTGAAAGAATGAATCTACAGCGTCACCTTCATGGAGCTCGTTTTTCTTAAGGCATTCACCTATTACTTTCCACGATTTCTCCTCTGAATGAAGAAAGCTATCAGCAACGTAGCTGCCCTTCATTCCAAAACAGGTAACTGAGTTTTCTAGAGAAGCTTCTGACAAGTCCTGGAAATTTCGGATACCAACCATAAACGGAAATGACAGAAAAGACAACAGTAGTCCTTTGTAACTGTTCGTAATTATCAGGATCCCCAAGAGCCATGCACATGCAAGCAATCTGACGGCAGGTTTCTTCATTTTAAACAGCATTGATTTCTCTAACAAGTTTCCAAAAACATTTAACATGACGGATTGGATTGATATTTTCCGGTTTTTCAACACGTAGAAAAGAAGTGATACCAAAATCATAAGAGCTAAGAGAATGCACCAAATCTGTAACGAGAAAGGATAAAATACAGCTGAATTCCTCGGAGAAGGGACTGGTTTATCTGCCATGAAAGTGAGCTTTGATACTCTGTATGGATAGCTGAAATTGACAGCATCGTACCTCTCAATTGTTGGTATTACACCAGCCATTGCTAAATCAACTTCAGATCGATAGATCATTCCAATCATTCCAGTCCAGTTTCCATTGGGGAGTTTTTCTCCAAATGCACCATCCGAAGGCGTATACACTTCATAAGGTATGCCTAGGTATTGAGAAATAAATTGTATGAATTCTGCATCATAAACATGAATTACTTTATCTGCCTTTCGTACTGCAAACACATCTGCTTGGGGGGCAGGAATTGAAACAAATTTGATAACACTTGGCAAATTTTTCCCAATCTTCATGTTTCAACTTGCTTTGTTGATTTAGAATAATTTCTCCTAAATTTATTCTTTACAGGAATTTTCTTCGAAATTCTAATAATAAACAGTTTCTCGAAAGCTTCTCAGCATAAATTGATCTGACAAAATATGAACTAAATTAAATACAATATTCAAATTATACTTCTAGTGATATAGTGCATTTCTAATACAAAATCATCAAGTAAACATCTACCAATCAACGAATTGAAAAAACAGTCAGTAATTCAACCTACTTTCTGATAATTTTTAAAAGATTAATAAAGTAACATATACAATTACTTTTGACGTACCTGTGACGTTTTAAAAAAAATAATACCAGTTTAAACTGAATGTATTTTCATATGACTGTGATAAGTACAGATTCTGATTTCAAGTAGTAGATTCAAGTTATTACTGCCAAAATCTCTTCGTATTTTGCATTAGCTTTCTAGTCTGCTTTGCTGCATAAGCTAGTGTATTTTCAAATGTCAAATCTGTTCCTTCAATTTTTAATTAAAAACTTACCAGCAGAATACATAGAATCATTGGCATGTCATTTAGAGAGAATATCAAACTTTTCATTAATATTTGTAACGAAACTTTAAATGTAAAAATGGCAGACTCATTCTCTCTTATCGCGACTTTTAATACTCTTAATGACATTTATTTATCTGATGTTCAAAATACTTCTAGTTACAATAAGTTGAATTTTTGGCATACTAGACACATATATAAATAATTTGTGTGTGGATGTTTTTTTTTTTTTTATAAAATAGTGACTGGTACATTGAGGTATCACGGAAATCGTCTGATTTAGTTATTATGAAGATCTAATATTAAGATTCTTCTAATTTTTATTACTAGGAAATATAAAATTTACAGTGACATTATGGAAACTATATGTATATATTTTGTAAAACGAATTGACAGTCGAAATTTATACCAGCTTGAACTCCAACTTAATACATTTAATGGATGTTTTTCTCTCATTTTTTGTGCGAAAAGTAAAAAGTAGCCCTTTTTTGTACAAAAATATTATTTCGCAATTGTATTTATCGAATTTATTAAACGATGTTTCCATTACTTAATATTCTTTGAAAATTTTGCATACTCGATGAACATATTTTCCATTAAAATAAATATATAATGTGCACGCTATATTACTGACGTTTCGAACCTTTTTTACTGAAGAAAGAAAAAAAAATTGTCGTGAAAACTTTTTAAAAAACAAATGAACTAAGCCCTACAAAGAATCTGCTTGCTAGACGACGTCTCTGTTCTGCCTGCATAAATGTAATTAAATGTATCGGCACTGACATTATCAAAAAATTTATAATCACGTCAGACATAAAAATAAAAAAATGAGCTTTTAGTTAAATGAAATCAGTCTTGAATCATAGTACGCATCGTTTAATCCCACTCTTTCATTCGACATCATGAAAATGCCCTCCAGACAAGGCCATAGCCTGAAAAAAAATTTCGGAGGTGGGGGATGGGGATATGCAGCGCTCCTGAGAGGGAGGCGGGATAGGTAGTGCTAAAATGTTTTTGCCTATGATTAATCACCAGAATCAGCGTAAATTAAAAAAAAACTACTAATGCAATAACTAAAATTTAGGGGGAGGGATCAAACCCCCGTATTCCCCGCTCCTGGGAACGGTCTTGACTTGGGACAATTGTAGTCCCAAATGCATTGGCGTAGCCGGACAGATTTGTTTGATACAAAAGATATAAATCATATTTCCACAACTATTGAAAACTGACAGAATGTGCTTGATCATATAGACTTAATTTTAAAACTAGCGTAGGAAAATAGTTGTGAAACTCGTCGATTTTAGTCTAAGAAAAACATTCCATGAAATTCACGATTCCCCTTGATTGAGTGTAATGAAGCGTTGAAAGAACTTTTATCCTCTTCAACGAATGTTTAACTTTTAAGTCTTTGTAGATGAAAATTCTTTCTGTTTTATCTCTAGAGACTTATTAACGTTTGGTTTGAAATTTGCGATAGAAAGTTTCTTATCAGCTTTTTTTTTTTTTTTTTAAAAAGGGAGAGAATGCATAGAAAGCATAATAATTTCAATAGAAATTTCAATAGAATAATAATTTCAATAGAATAATAATTTCAATAGAAATTTATCACCTGATTTTAGTTGGTATAGTATGTGTAATGTAATAAAAAATTTTCTTGCCTTAAATTTCTCGGTTGGATTAAATATGTCAGGTATTTAACTATCAGGGTAGCGTAGTTACCGGCTATCTTAACTCCTTTTTATAGAAAATATATATGAAACCTATACATTGATAATTGCTTGGTGAAAGATATATTTCTCGTCATATTAAACTTTAGAGTCTTTGTAAAGAGGAAATCTGGTTACGAAAAATTACAGTGTTATCGCCATGTGAAAACACTAGAGAGTGAAGAAAGATTATAATTTCAGTAACTTTTGGGGTGGGACACGGGTAGTCCGCCTAGTAAAAGCTTTAAAAACACCTTGATCTGCTCAAAATAAAGATATACGTGGTTGACATGAAAGTGTACTCCCATTTTAAATACCTACATTTGAAGAGTTAAAGATGTGACAATACTTTTAGGTTATTTATTTAAAAAAATAAAACAGATTTAAAAATTTTCAAAATTGTATATGTTTAATGTGACTGCCACTTGGAAACCAAACGCAGGTTTGAAGGATGCATCAACAAGCACTCAGAAATTTTGAAACTTATTTATTATTTATTAAAAAAAACTTATTTGATTGATTATATATCTCTTTTCTAATTTTGAGGATTATTTTGCATACATTTGAAAAATTTTAGGGAAAGGAGAGTGTGTTAAATTCCAAAAGTCATTTTCTTCCTGCAGGGTGGTCACATTGAACGTGTATAATTGTATGTCCCTCTGAGTGTCTTGAAATTGGGCAAATAATATAAAGTTGTTTTCACGGTAAACTTTTCATGCAGCTTTAAAATTATAAAAATAAAAATTAAATGTTAATAGGAAAATTTGTAATTATTAAAAAAAGGTCCTAAATTACTTATAAGCTTTAATATCAAAACCCATTTTATTTTGCATGGGCCCTATAAATAATTTAAATTATAGATGCATTGTAGTGAAAACTGGAATGAAGGTGACAGGATTTTACGTCACATTTGATCCTCCAAGCAAAAATGGTAGAATACGTATTGAAATACGGGATAATACGGATGAAAAATATTATTTTTCATCTGGTTTGTCAAAAATGTTGTAACTTCTTTATTTTTGTAATTGTAATCATTCTTTCTTTATGTTCACCCTATATATGATTCGCACAACATGGAATCGTGCAATCTTTACCACAGATGCGCGATTAGCATCTGTTGAGTTACATCGTTATTTGATTTGTACATCAGATTTTTTCAGCCTGTTTGCCACGAAATCGCCAAAACATAGAGGGTAGTGCCGTCAGAGGTTGCCTTGCGTCACAGATAACCAGTCGAAATATTTTTTGATACATTTAGCTGTTGGAGCTGTATTACGGTTAGTTCACTTTGAAGATCACCGGAGAACAATATTATTGAACGAAAGCCTAAATGAAAATTTAATGAAAACTAATTAAATGAGCTTTGATTTTTTGCACAGTAATGCTAAAATTTTATTACAGTATCATGCATTATTCGAAAACGCTATATTTAATGCTAATTACTTGTATTTTTATGAGTTGATTGCATAATTCATAGTTTTGTGTTTATTGCATTGATTCGAAATATTCGGGTGTTGCCCGTTCCAAAAAGAGAGATGGCCTTCATTCTCAGAAAAATACGTCTTTATACACTAATTTATAGCTCATTTTTCAACAATAATTTCCGCTCCACTTGGAAACGTAATATTTCCGTGAATTCTTCCCGAAAATCTGAAGAAGAGGAAAAAGTTTCGTTTTAAGCAAGTTTCTTGAATTGACAGGAGGAAAAAGAACGGATATTTGTCAATTAATGGAAATATTCCGGCAGCACTGCTTAATGCAAAATTTCCGTGAATTGAATAAATAACTTTTGAGAGTGATTAGTTTATGGTGCTTTTCATGGAATTAAAGCGGGATTATTACTATTGCATAAATGAAACAAGTGCTAAAGAAATGCTATTGCATCGCATGGAAATAAGACAGAAGATGATATGGAATTTTTATGCGCTAAAAATTGGAGTTGTACATGAATACAAAGCATCAATCCATTCATCGCATACCTCGATAAACGCTTAAGAGAAGATAAGGGATTGACAATGATAGTAAAATATTAATCTTCCAACAATAATGCTTAATACAAAAGGAAAAAAAAACCCTTTCCAGTCATTAAAACAATGAAAAAAAAAACATAAGAGATAGCGAGTGTTTTTAAGCTTGCTGAACGGTTAAAGATGAAACACAAATTTAATAAAACCAAGGAAAAACAAGGTCATGATTGGTTTAATTTTTTTTCTTTGCAAAGAAATCTTGATATATATTGTATCAAGGAATGTATAAGGAGTGTCACTGGTTGTACTGGGTGTAAAGGAATGAAGCGAGTCGTCGAAGTAAACGCTTATTTAAAACTACGTACTTTGGAAAAAGTTTTTAAATGATTAGAAACGATTTAATAGCTAGAGAGCAAGAATTTTGTATTCAGTTTGCAATTATATGGTTTAATAATAGCTTAAAGCTAATAGTGTAATAGGAAAAGAGAAGGGGAAAGGTAAATCTAGCACAAATCATCTGTTCCGTACTACTATGGCAAATTTACACTAATGTGCGGATGATATTCCCAATCGTACTTTTTTTAATAAATACATTTTATAGTTCCTCGTTCGCATAAAAGACTTGATGTTAGTTTTGAGAAGACACTGAGAAGCCCATACACATCCTCCATAGAGTCCAGATCGTCTCCTTACGATTTCCATATTTTTAAAGACTTTCACAGGCCGTCAGAAAGACATTCTAGCATTTGCGGCCATCAGTTTTCTTCGAACGAAAAGGTTGGGTACAATCTGGTTCCGTAGTCAACCCCAAGTACTTTTCCATGAAGGCATTGACCGTCTTGTTTCGCAATGAGATAAATGTATTAACAGTTACAGCCATACTTTTGAGATAAGTAATAGAGTTTTTACTTTTTTTTGCGCTGCAGTCTCGCTTTTATTTGACTGCTCCCTACTAGAGGTCTGCGCCGCACAAAAATTCGCAGCGGCGGCGTAGCGACCTCAGAAACCCGGCGGCGGCGGCGCGGCGCGGCGTGAAAAAATTATTGAAAAAGAGCATAATGAAAATGGGCGTATGCGTACGAACACACACACACCTATGTATTAACTGACATTAAAAGATTTTTTAAGACTATGAAAACTAGTCTCGAGTATGAGTTTCTGTTGCTGTGGGATTAGCTACATGTGGGCTTTAGGACGAGGTGTGAAGTGTTCTCCGTGCGGGGGTCTTTCCAAGGTGTCCTAACAAGCATTTCGGAGGAAACGACGGAAAACTCGGAACGGTTAGGTCGGCGGATGCGACCTGGGTTTGAACCAGGCTCCTTCCGTCTCACATTTCAGAGCACTATGCGCTCGGCCAGTGGTTCGGCTCCAGAGTATGAGCATGCCGTTTCGGTGCACTTTTAAAACATTTCTACTGCAAAAGAAACAATAGATTTTATCAAACTCGCATACGCTTATATTGCTCTTATAACACATTCACGATACATTTAGCTGCTAGTGTACAGTTGATATATTTGCTTTTAAGCGGTTTTTTAAGCAATTAAATTACGCCATTGATTCAAAAAATTTAAATGGTAGCTAGTGTTATGAGTGTACTACTTACTAGTGTTAACCTTTTACAGACCGAATTCAGATCCAGCCATATTTTGAATTCGTTTTCAGCATATTTTGCCTTCTAATGCGTTAATTAAAGGATATTAGTCATTTAAATGGGGGGACAAACTTTTACATTGGTTTCAAAAACGGAATTAGCATAGCTGCCAAACGTTCCGTTTTTATCGGAACATTTCTCACCACCAGGGATAGAATCTTGTGATTTTTTTCGGTTGCCCATTGGGCAATCACTGAAATTATTTTGGTTGCCTGCAAATGAAGTTTCTTGCCTATAAAATCTTCGCTACATAATATGCTTTAAGAACATGCGACCGTTACAATGAAAATGAGTTGACAAACGTTTATTCATAAAATTGCCATGACTATTCGGAAATGAAAATAGAAATAAGTTTAGAATTAAAATAGGAATAGGAAACTGCATTTTCAAGCTAAGGAATAAAAATGGGAATAGTTGTTTTTTCTTGGTTGTCCTAAGGGCACCTGAATTTTTTGTGTTACCACCGCCTTCTTGCCTGTCATCTTCGGAATAATGCAATGAGAGAGATTGAACGATACGTGGTGCCACTTACGTTTCCTACCTTTCCGGAATTGTAGATACTTTAAATTAATAAATTTAATAACAAGAACTCTTAATAAATACTGGTGTTAGAATGTAAAATTGATAACAACTGTATTATAACACACTTTGGATAAATACCATTTATGGATGTTTCATATGTTTTCCTTCTCTAGATCGTTTTTAAAAAAATCTAAAACAACTAATCACTATTTTAAAAATAGTTTGTTTTCAATTCAAGCCCTCTCCACCTTTCTTTTAAATGAAATATATTACATAAAATAATTTCTCCACTTAAAAAGGTCAAAAGATTTAGTTGCAGAACTTTGTTTTTAAGTCTTTATAAATTTAAACAAGAAAACAAAGCTACTAAATTTAGCTAAAACTCATTTTAAATTAACAGCTGATTATTTTATACTCTTACCATACAAATATGGACATTAACAGTTCCAATATATTTTATTTAAAAAGAAATCATCATGTTAAGTATTTCATGTGCCTTTATCATGAGTTCTAAATTTATTAGATTTGTTTTTTCATTTTAAATGTGCTATTACATGCGTGTGTTACTATATAAAATTTTTGTCAATTTTGCATTCCAACACCAGTATTTGTTAAGAGTTCTTGTTTTAAAATATATTACTTTTATATATTTCGTCTTTCAGGCATCACTTCACATCTTCCTTTCGGCTCTTGCCCACCATTACTTTTTCGGTGGCAGTTGCATCTTAAATCAAGTCCATATTTTTAAAAATCAAGTCTATATTTTTAATTTAAAATAAAATTGTTCATAAATAGCGGTGGAAAATAATCCGATAAAATCGGAACGGTTGGCACCTATGATATAGTGATGGGTAGCTTAAATCTGTGCACTCCAACCTTTTAGTTCGCCACGAACCGGTCAACGTTTGATAATTTTACAGCGGCCCGCTGAGGGTGGGAGGGCGAGGGCGTTCAATGTTTCTAATTTAGACTGGTTTGATTTAATAACTTTAATTTAATTGTATTTAAACATGCCTCCAAAATAAAATACAGTTACACACACAAAAAAAAAGAATATAAAGTGATGTAGCATTTCAACCGGCAGAGTTTTTTTCTGGAATAGTTTTAAGGTAAGAACATTTATTCTCTATTTTATGACTGCAATTATAATTCATGTTCTTGAAATCTTTAATAAACAGCAAAAAGAAAAGAGAAATGTTAAAAGAATTACAATATTTCTTGTGTTGCAAAGGTATAAATAAACACAAACACGACAAAGTCGCAGAAACCCGAGAGAAATACACCAAAGTAAATAAAATCCAAAGAATTTAATGTTCCTTGGCGGCCCGGTACTATTCGATCTGAGGACTGGGACCGGTCCGTGGCCCGGGGGTTGTGGACCAATGGCTTAAATAATAAGTGAAATATTAAGAATTAATGAAAGATTTATTTTTAAATTTAAATAAAGATATGAATTAAACTTGAAGTGGGGAGGGGGTCAAGATAGCTCTAAAATTTATGAAAATGGCTATTTTTATGATTTTTTTTCCAGTTTCCCCACAAGGATAGAAATGCAACTGGCGTTTGAACAATCAAGTCAACCTACAATTTTATCTGCTATTTTTTTTCTAGTCAACATTGATAACATTTAATTTTTCAAAATTTTTTAATTTGATGTTCTTAATTGGGAACACTGGCCAATAAAAGGGTAAGAAGTATCCAGAAAAAAATAAGCAGTTGAAAGTTTAGGCACAATTTTTTTTAAAGTTTTGAAGCCGATTGTACGCTGCGTCAGGCAATCGGCTTTCTTTGTCGGCGCGCCGGCCTAGACCTCGGCGGCGGTGGCGTGGTACAAATGCCCGGCGGCGGCGGCGGCGCAGACCTCTACTCCCTACAGAAGGACCCTTGTTGTAAATTCTATTGTTAGAAAAACCTTATTTTACTATTAGAAGGACTCTTGTGACTCCTTTTCGTTCTAAAATTTAAATTAAGGTTTAAATTCCCTCAGGCAAGCGACTGAATTGGTAAACATGAGAAATTCAACATGATTTCCCTAAACGTAAGGAGAGTAGCATCAGGGGGGGGGGCACAGAAGGTACGTGGCCCCCAAATTTGTCTTAGAAACTTTTGACTTTTAGCATTTGTTTGGAAATTCAAAAGAAACTGCTCTTAAATTCGATATTTGCCCTAAAAATGTTTAGTCACTATATGCTTATTTCTAAGAAGACTTTCCGAACAATGTATTAAGAATGAACGTCCATTGCACATTCCATCTTTAAATATCGGTTAAGTGTCAAACTTACAGCTCTCAAGTTTCTAGTGTGACACTTTACTCACTGAGTTGCTATTCTGCAGAGGAGGTTTGCGGGATTGTGTTCTATTTCAAACCTCGAGGCAATTTTGAATTTCTGTACTGTAGGAGCAATTCCACTACTTCTGTCATTCACGACCGCAAAGTGACTACGCAATATAGTTCCATTAGAGTCACAAGCAGTCACTATGACGGGTCTGTGTGGTCAAATTACGGTATCCGCCAGCCATGACTTCACGACCGTGACATGGAAGTGCAGTCACAAGTGGGATGATGGCTGCCGCCGTTACATTTTTGTGACTCTCAGAGCAATTGCAGATTTTATTTTAATTAAGTATAATGAAATACAACGAATAATTTCAAGCATTTAGAAAGGTCATTTTACATTGGATTGCAGCATATGAACTAATCTTAAAATTATTGAAAATTCGATTTTTTATTTTTACCTGCATAATTTTGGCTTTAGGGGATAACAAGCATATCCTATGAAAAGTGACTACGATTTTTATGTGCACTATTTTCTACAGAATACATAGTGAAGTTCATGACAATAGGAAATATAAATTTAGTAGCAATATATGCAAAGTTACGGTTGTTACAGCAAAGACAAGCAGGGAGACAGAAAATCAACATTATATGCACCGTTTAATCTTACTGATATCTAGAATTGATTGATAAATTACACCTTTCAGTTGTAACTGTTTACTTAAAATTTATTTATGAGCACCGAGAACGACAGAAAAAAAATCTTTTACGTGGTAAGAAAAACCATCACGTGTGCTAAAAGAATTTATAAGCACGGGCAGGCCTTAATGCAATTCTTATATCCCACCTAACTCTATCTTCTGCGTCTAAGAGCTTACGATTTCAGGAAATTATAATTCCTCCGCAAGAGCAGAGCAGAAAAGAATCACGGCACCGCCATTTCATCGAAGAAGGGAGTTATGGATATCGACGTAATCTATCAAAACAACGAAAAACGCTACCCCCATTTTATGTTCTTCCTAATAATACTTGGACCGATTGCTGTGAATTATGGATGAAGGTAGAAATCAGACCACAGAGGCGTAAAATTCTAGACATCGAACTAGAGAGGATTACATTAAAAAAAAAAAAAAAAAAGCACCCGAAATTGGTTGATATATTTTTTCCTCTCGCTTTCTTTTTAAAAGAGAGGGCTGTAAGAAACATTTCATGCATTGCTGAAAAGTGAAGAGTGAAAGATTTTATTTCGTTTGAGTTTTTTATTATTATCCTTTTTTGCTGTAATAGAAAAAAATCTTTGTTTGTTTGTTGGAAACATGCAATGTTGAAAACATGCAGTTGGATTTTTTTTCTTTTTTAAGACCCTTCTCTAACAATCAACGAAGCTTTAGATCAGTTTTAACTTATTCAAATTATTTCAGAGATTATAAAAAAATCAGAATTTATGAAATTATGTTCACCCCCCCCTCCCAATCAAAAAAAAATCTATCGAAATAAATCTGGGCTTGTTTTTTATCTTTTTCCAATTAGTCCATTTCTACCTATCGTCCCCAAATTTTAGCAATTCAGCAGTCATTTGCAAAAGTTTGTAAAAATTATTAAATTTTTCTAGCCTTAGGTTACAAGGTAATAATTTTAATTCCGCAAAAAGCTCTAAAAAGATTAAGTAAGATGTAAAATTTTCACTTTTTATACTTATTTTTAAGCGAAATTATATCACTTATTCGTGCAGTTGATGCAAATAATTTATCTATAACTACTGTCATCAGTAAAAAACTAGAAAAATTCATTCAAACAGTCTGGGCACAAACGGTTTAAATAATGCACGTGTGCGTTTGTTTCTAAAAGCGGATAGTGCACCTTGTGAACCTATATATTCTGAGTTATTTTGATTCTCCAATATGATTTGTTAGTGTATACAGTTCACAGAATTGTTTTACAATGTCGGAGTTTTGACAGTGGAGTCCCCTCATCCTTGCCTTTTAAGATCTTCAGCCATAAACCTATTGGAACCAGAAGAAGGATTAGGCCCAGGCTGAGTAGAACTGATTGTGTTGGAGAAAATCTTAAGTTACTGCGTATTACTAACTGGAGAACGTTAGATAAGCGGAGATCAGAATGAAAGAAGGCTCTCGAAAAGGCGTTGGTCCACCAGGGGCTGTGTTGTCGGTAGAAGAAATTTTGACACCAAGGCAATGTCCGCTATTTGATCCAGGAATTGACTATTTTATTCTGAAAAGTGACTAGTAGGTAGCCAGTGTTATTTCTTATGAAGGGTTGAACAATTTAACAACCAAGAGCAAGCGGGGAGTCAAATCTGAGAACATAATTTTAAAGAGATGTAGGTGTATTAACTGTCATATAATCTGGAGCGGCTATCAGTTCAAAGTAGTGTGGATTTTTTTATTTCTTTTTTATTCAAGGAGAGCCTTAAATTGTAACAAAAATAACAAGTGGTAATAAAATGCAAAATAAATAAATAAAAAAAATAAAACAAATCATATTTTTATTTATTTAAAAAACGCATGTAGCTAACTTCAATAATAAAATTTGTGTCTATATAGGAAAGATATCATACCGTACACACATGTCACAGAAAGGCTACTTTTGTGGAAAAAGGCGGATAGTTGAAATGGATGATAAATTGAAATTATAGGATATTCGGAGCAGAAGATTCATTAGAATTATGTTTACCACTGTTAATTTAATTATTTACTACACTGAACGGTCAGAGAAAAACTAAAAAGAAATAGGAATGAATTCTATAATGTAAACAACGTCACTGTATCTCTTAATGTTTTTTCTCTAAGACTATAATAGTAATATTATGACGCATGCTTCCAAAATTGCAGTTGGATGATAACTACAGCGAAATAAAACATACCTAAAAGCAGTAACAAAATATTTGTAGCATGAAATCTGTTTCATAAATTCCATAGCAGCAACTGATATAATTCACACCACTTTAGATATAGGAAAAAAGATGGAAAGATTGAAAAATTTAATTATGGATTGCACGATAAAACTGCAAAAAAAGGAAAGAAATATATATATATATATATATATATATATATATATATATATACACGTATATTATCAGAATACATTTTTTATCAATCTTATTGAAAATAGGAAATACTCCAGGGAAACTAAATTTCAATTTCAATTTTGGCAGAAATTCGAATAATAAAGGGAAATCGTGCCTTTCTCATCTCTGGAATAATTTCAAATATTGGAAGAAGTCGGTTCGGAATGATTAAGAAATTATTTGATACTGGAATTTCGAAATGTATTTCTTGGAGGCTTTTGGACTTGTATCAATGTCATAGAAGGAAGGGAATTCATTTCGCAACAGCGAAAAAAGTTTTATGTTAAATTTCAACTCTAATGCTTTTCGCTGAAAATTCTGAGATGACTTTTATGTTTTGTTGAATGTAAGTTGAAACCCTAAGTTGTTTTCATGGACAATAAATTATTCTGAAAAAAGGATATGGTATTACAAATAAATTGTGTTTCCCTTTAAATTTCCACTGTTTTGCGGTTGTTTTAAGTTAGAATTTTAATTATTCATTACACTTAAGAGAATTGTGTACAAAAAAAAGCTTGTCTGTAAGTGACTTTGTTCGATCATATGACTTAAATACATTGGTCATTGTTTGAATGTTTTTAAGTGACTTTATGTGGTATAATAAACCTCATAATTAAATATTTTTTGGAATACTTTATACAACCTAATGATTTAAAGTACCAAGCAGAAACAAAACTTGTGATAAGGGAGACATGATATTCAGATAATCATGCTGTTTAAAAAAAAAATAAAGATTCATATAGAAGATCAGGATTTATATGGTATCCCCCTTCTCCTTGTAAAAATATCTGTCACCCTTGGAAACTTTTCCCTTTTTTTTAATTTCCAGAATAGATATAATAGGGAATTGAAACGATAAAAAAATAATTAAAAGACCGATAAAAAATCTGAACATTTTAAAGTTCTCAAATCTTGCTTCACCACTACTGAAGTACATATCGGTATCGTATATATGTACGCACCACACCATTTTATACTTTTCTGGACTGTTCTCTACCCTACATTAAATTTGTATATTTACTGTGTTTAAAAATATCGAATTACTATCAACTAAGCATTCGTGCTCAATGCATTATTATTTGTGAACTATCGCATTTAGGTTTTAAACAGTAGGATTATTTTCAGAAACATTTTTTTGAAAATAACATTTGTAAATATTTTTTTAAAATAAAATTAGAAAAATAATTTGCTGCATCACCGTATAAGTTTTACCGCTGCGGTATTTTATTAACAAAATTAGATGCTAATTAATTAAAATCAAAACAAAGTTAAGATAAAACAAGCAAACAAAAATTGTATAAAAATTTTAAAAACATGTTTGCGTAAAACTTAAAAGATCTTTTTTGAGGAAGGGGCAAGAGGAAAATAAAACAATTTAAAGTGCATAGCCATCCTGGGGGTACCGCCCTCCCATCGAACCTCTTGGCTTTGGGCCTGATGGCACCAGTTTTAGAAAGTAATGTAAAATATCCTTTAAATCAACAGATTTATTACCCTTTGACTGCTTGATTTTTGTTTTAAATATTTTTTAAAATAAAAGTGGCATTTTTACATGTAAGTAGCTATCGATCTTTCTATTTCACAAGATGTAATACAAGTGTATGATTTTTATTGATTTAAAAGTGAATCCCTATTTGAGCATCACAGTACGCTACTTGTAAATAAAAGCTTTTTTGGATGTGTGCGTGTGTGCCATGGAAAATCGCAGATAGCAAGTAGTACAACATCGCACCGATATTGGTTGAAGGCATTTTTTTTTTCTTATAAACTGCATATTTTCTTTATTTTACATCTAACTTTCATTTTTTTTTAATTAATGTCATTGACTATGCATTTTACGTCTTCTGGTACTCGTTTCTTTGACTCGTTTCTGCGTTTCTTGTACTGTATAATGGTATTGGTATTCCTCTATTTCCCGGATCAAAAGGGTTCGGTAAACATAAAAAGGACCTTGAAACTTGCTTTTTTAAACTGTCATTTTTTTCAATAGAAATTTAGGACAGTTTATGAAAATTAAACAGAACCATGTCCACGGTATTAGCAAAAATAGGAAATTATTAGTGTTTACCCATATATATACTTCAGAAAAGATTGTCATTTACCACTTATTGTAATTTGAAAAGGGATTACACTGTTTCATGAGCCGTTAATTCTTGTATTTCTCAATTCTTGACCATCTTTCGCACGCGTTCTAAAGGTAAAACTTTCAAATTTGACACGTTATTTTCTCTGCTTTGAGACGATTCTGCTATGTCTATTGAACTGTCAAAGTCTTTGTAATCTAAATCAAGATCATTGCCACAATAATGTCAAAGTGTTCAACATTAGTATCAACCCATAATTAGCCAAATTCCATTATTAAAAAATCATCAGAATAGTAGCAGAACAGCCATATATAAAAAAATTAACTATTACTTTAACATAGTCCAAAGCCTATAACACTGTGTCGAAGAAATATACAACATCATTTTTTTAATGCTGTTGGTCATTAGGCAAAGTTCATAAAAAGTTGCATTAAAACATTAAAAAAAATATTCATTACCCAGTGGGTAGAAAGGATTGCCCAGGACATCTCCAAAATATTTAGAAATATGTGTATTTCAAAATTAAATCTTATTTCTTCCCTACCTTTTTATTACTCTTCACATTAACTGTTATTAATGGCTACATTCAAAATTTTACTCATAAAGTACCTTAATGAAGATGTTCCAAAAATGAATTATATGTGTGAAAACTGAAGTTTTTATGTATAGTTCAAATAGAAATAATTTTATACTACAATAATCGAAATGCGATGTTTGAAGGAGCCCAAAGATGTTCAATTTAAGAAGTAAATAATTTGCTCAATTTTGATGCAATGATGCTCAGGAAAACTATAATTTCAATAATAGAAAATAATTCATTTCTATGTAAATTGTACTTGTCTGATAGAGAAATGAGAAAAACTGTCATGTACAATCAAATTTTGAAAAAAAGTCAGATATGCAGGCCTATACTTAGATAACACCGGCAAGTTTATCTATGTATTGAGAAGATTATTATGTGACCAATAACGTTATAAATCATAACGTTATTGGTCACATAATAATCCAAGTATGATTACTATGTGACCATTATAAAGAAACAAGATATAAAGAAACTGCCGAAGGGAATCGGTTTAATAAGCACACGAAAAATCCACTCATCTCACAAATAAGGCAATCAACTGCATGAAATCAGAGCTCTTGAAAAACTCAATGGAATTTATGATGAAGCATTTGTAACTAAGCAGTGTTATATTAATTAAGTCGTACAGAAAAGCAATGTTATTCATGTAACTCTGAAAAAATGCACCTGTATATACACTACTGGCCAAAAGTATTGAAAGTTTCAGAAATCTATCCCTTTTTAAGATTAAGCCCCCTCTCCTCCGTCAAAATTAAAAATCAATATAATTGATATTTTTTAATGACAGCATGTTAAATTAATTACTTCAAAGACATTATAGTATTAAGTTAAAGAACAAAAATAATTATTTAATTTATTGAAAAAATAGCATAAAAATATATAGGTTACTAGCTGAAGTACCCGTTCTTCGCACGGGAATGAATGGACTTTTTGATATTAATATTTGTTGTGATTACTATTTATTGTAATAAAGAGATATAGCAAAATGGATATCGCGTTATATTGTGTTCAATAATCATGCATACTGAATTTCAAGGCAATCGTTTTTACGGTGCAGAAGGCGATGCGGCGTAGCGCAATCTAGTGGCGAGTTTTATCAAAACGGATACGGCGAAAATATTCTTCGCATTCAGATATCGATGTATACGAATTTTCACGACGATCGGCTGAATAGTCCTGAAGTTCATGTGTTAACGCGACATCTAGTGTCAAGTTATAGGAAAATGGATCGTGCCAAACTCTTCCCCGTGTTCAAATATCTACGTATACCTATTTTCATAGCGATCATTCGCACCAGTGATGCCAATGTCAGGGGAAAAATAGGGACTTTTCGGCGGAAAATTGGCCTTCAGGGGAAAAGGGAGTTTTTCTTGAAATTGGCCATATTCTAGGGACTTTTTCAGATTTTGCCAGATTAAGGAAATTTTCCCTTCCAGAGGGGAATTTTTAGGTAAATTTATGTGGAATAGGGGAAAAAAACATTTCCAGGAATACGCGAATTCTGTTGGTTTATATGACACCTAGATGGATGATCCAATCCAGTGGCAGAAGGTGGGATGTATGTTATCGTAGGGGGCTAGATTTCACATCTGGTTTTCTTATAGGTTTGTAGTATGGTGGAAGAAAGGACTCACCGCGTACGCAGATAGCTTTGAAGTTTGAAGGGACCGAAGAAAAGGGCTGGGACTGTGTGTCCATTTGCCCCTGCAATGCCGTTGTTTGCAATTTTCGAGATCATCCTTCCTACAGACTCCATGCTTAGTTTTCCAAAGACATGAATCTCCTCAGCCTTTAGAGATAAAGAGCTATGCTAAACATAGTTTTCTTTGTCTCTAGTGTGAGAAATTCTGTTGCACGTCAGACGATAAAACTAGTAGATAAAACCAATTCTTTTTTTTTTTTTTCCCTTGGAAAGTAAAAAATCCTGACCTGATCGCCTAGTTTTTTTTACCCTGCATCTGATCAAGATCACATAAAACTGAGATATCTGAATATTATACGCAGTGGCATACGCAAGAGTTAGGGGGGGGGTTACAGCCCCCTACTCTTAAAAGAAGAATTAGACTATACACTGAAGTACACTATGCACTACACACGTATGTGGAATCGATTATTAGGTATTGTTATAAGCGCATAATACAATTGAACTATAGACGTAGTATCGGTGGGGGAGACACAGAGGGGCACATGTAGCCTGTGCCCCAACTTCAAAATCTTTTAAACAAACATTTGTTTTAAAATTTAAAAGAAACTCTCTATTCTGCTCTTAAATTCAATAAGTGTCCCCCCCCCTCCCTAAAATCTCTGTGTGCCTCCAAAATTTCTGTAGGTTTGGAAGCGGTGATAAGCCTTCCGCCTTTCTTAGAAAGCTCTTGTAATTAGGTTTTCTTAAGAATGTAATACGATGAACAATACCATAGGCGTATACATCGGGGGGGGGGGACAGGTGGGCACGTGTCCCCCTCCCCCCCCCCACCAACTTCGTCTCAAAATCGTTGTTGAATTTATAAACAACGATCTTGTAGGACAAGTCTATAGCCAGAAAATATGCAAGTGAAAGAGCCGGCATTCAATTTTCCTTGTGACATAAAATAAAATAAAAGTAAAATGCATTACTTCTGAAAAGTAGATTTTTTGTGTTTCAGTGCGAGAGTTAGAGCAAATCAAATTATCTATATTTTCTTGTTCATTATCATATTTTAAAAGCAAGGGGGAGGGTCAAAAGAGATGCGCTTCTAACCCCCCTCGGTTAAAAATAATGTTAATGAGCAAATATATATAACTAATTTGATTATTTTTTTTATGAATTTAAACTTAAGCATAGTACAGTTATTTGTTGCATCTCTTCTTTCAGAACCTCAATATCGCATGGGCAAATCGAGACTTTTCCCAGGGTCCCCTGCTCAAAAGGGCCCCAACTTCAAATGTTCTTCTGAAAAATTCTTTTTTATATCAAAATTTTATGAAAAATAAAACAAATTTCATAGATAGGGCCCCCTAGGTTCATCAATGCCTGCCCCCCCCCCTTTTGGTCATACTCGAGCCCTGCCCTGGATGAAATCTGGCTGGCTTCCTTGGTTAGGGGGCTCGCATCATTTGCGCCCCTTTCCCTAGATAAGTGTCCATGTGCAGGGACATATCCAGAAAAACCTTTCGGCGGTGGTCCAAACGATAAAAAAGGCAGAGTTTTTCACAAAAAAACTTATCATTTTAGTAACAAAAATCAAAATTTCGGGGAGGGGGTCCGCCCCCCTCCTTAAATACATCCTTGTCCATGTGATATACGATACCATACACCACAGTTGACTTTCGTTTTTAATCGAGACCATTTCTGCGATCCTTAATGGAAACTTGGAAAATCGGTCAACAGTTTCATAATTTTTGAACTAATGTGCGGTTAATTTATGTATGCGTATGTGTGTGAATTAACATTATTTAAGCAAATAATAGTGAAACTGGAATAATATTGCAGTTGTTCAACAGAATTGAAAAAAATCTAAAGAGAAAGGAAAAGTTCGACATCAAAATAATATACATGTATATTAATATTAAAATATTACTATATTTTATATTATAATATTACATCTAATATTATAGATTATTTATATAATACCTATTAATGTAAAATATAATACGTTAGTTATCTATGAGGACACTAGATGGCGCCACAATCGTTCATTGGATTTCTTGAAACAGGGGAAAACAGGGACTTTTGAGGCTCGAAACAGGGGAAACTTGTCCAGAAACATTGGCATCACTGATTCGCACAGTCAAGAAGAGATACACTGCAGGGCAATCTAGTTGTTAATTAAAGTAATCATTTGCTACAGCGCCGTCATGTGGCGAATTATAGCAAAATGGATAACGCCAAAATGTTCTCATTGTTCAAATAGCTATGTATACTGATTTTCATAGCCACCGTTTGAATGGTCAAAAATTTGGCATGCTGTAGCGTCATCTAGTGGCGAATTAAAATAATAATGCATTGCAGTGCCATCTAGTGGTGAGTAACATCAAAAGTAACACAGTTAGAATATATTCTTCGTGCTTAAATGTGTAAGTATAAAAAATTTTACGGTATAGAAGTTGATGCGTTGCAGCGCTATTTAGCGGTAAGTTACAGCAAATGGATAGTGAAAAATATTCTCCGTGTTCTAATATCCGCGTGTGCCAAATTTCATCGAAATTCGTTGGACGATATTCGCATAGCAAACGGCTAAACGGAATAGAATTCAACGTTCTGCTGCGCCACCTAGTGGCAAGTTAGAGGAAAACGGATAACATACAAACCTTCTCCGTGATAAAAGACTTAGGTGAACCAAATTTCATGGTGATCGGTGAAACGGTGCTGGAGTTTTTCAACCTCCTACACACATACCAACATTCATTTTTATCTATAACCAGTCTTATTATACGTATATACCAGTCTCAAGTAAAATCCAGTTTCAAATCTAAGCCTCGCCAAAGTGCCAGCATACGCCATTTTGCAAGAGTTTTTTCAGGGAATCATTCGAAGCATTGACTTAGCAGCAATCAAAATGGGAAATGGTTCGACCGCCAGGCATTTATTTGAAAAGTGGAATCCCTTAATATAGCCGCATTTTTTAAATTATCAACTATAACATGTTTTATTCATTACCTCGATGCACTAAATGCGAAGATTTCAATTTCTGAAATTTGGGGGATTTCCCCCAAGTTAAATCAATCTACTCAATTGGCGAGAATTCTGAAGCTTCATCGCTTGAAATGCCCTAATAACTACATTATTTCTGCACGGATAGTTAAAATTTAATTTTGTATTCTAAGAAAACCTATACACTTGTTTTCAAAAATGCTATTCCCTTAAGCTCTTAGTAAATTGCGCCAAAAAGCCTAAAACTGTGCAAACCGGTAGAACTCACTTTCTAAAAATCGACCTATCAGCCATTTTATTTTTCGCCAAACTAAAAAGAAATACATATTAGTCTCGGATATCTTCGATCCTCATTGTTTTGCGTATAAAACATTTCATTCCTGCTCTCATTTCTTATGCGCACACGATATTACAATTAAAAAAATAACCTTAGAAATATAAACTAAAAAAATCATTATTGTTCTTTTATTTGTACTTTATGAATTTAAAACATTTTATTCGGCAAAATCGCCACACATGGCAACCAAGATGCTTATTTCACACACTCTTTTCACTACAGGGGTTACAATTACGTAAAGCTTCCTGCGTGGAGAACATAAAAAATCTCTTAAATTCCGGGAACGGGTGGACTTTCAAAGTTTTAAAGTGGACTATCATTTATTCTATATTATTTTACATATCTGTGTAAAATTTCAGGCTGGCAGGTCCATTTTTGTGGAATTGTATACTACCCAAATCAACAAAGTGACAAACAGAATTTCATTTTTACTTCCTTGTACGTAGTATAAGGAAGTAATGTGATCCCGAAAAATTTTGGGGGCCAAATTTAAAAAAAAAACCGATTTTGACTACCTCTAAATTGAATTAAAAAAATTTTTTCGATGCATCCTATCGTAGGCTAGCATGCACGATCATATTAACGCGTCTGCAACTCATTTTGACCAGCGGCGAGTCTGCTGTGGCCAGTTTTTCCATGCCGTCTGTACGTACGTACGTACGTATGTATGTAACTCGCATATCTCAAAAACTATTGGTCGTAGAATGTTGAGATTTGATATTTAGGATTCTTCTATGATCTAGTTGTGCACCTCCCCTTTTGGTGGCAATCGAATGGATAGTTTATGTACAGGACCGCCCAAAAGATTCGAAATACATTACGCTCTATGGGCCGAAATTCATTAAACTCGCCTAACTCAAAAGCTATTAGGCGTAGAATGTCGAAACTTCATATTTTGGATAGTTGTAACATCTAGTTGTGCACCTCCCCTTTTGGTTCCATTCGACTGGATAGTTTATCTACAGGACTGCCCAAAACATTCGAAATACATTACGCTCAATGGGCCGAAACTCATTAAACTCGCATATCTCAAAAACTGTTAGGCGTAGAATGTTGAAACTTTATATTTAGGATTGTTGTAACATCTAGTTGTGCACCTCCCCTTTCGATTCCATTCGACTGAATAGTTTATCTACAGAACCGCCCAAAAGATTCGAAATACATTACGCTCTATGGGCCGAAATTCATCAAAGCGTTTTTTAGAGGTATTGGGCTATTTCAAACGACTCAGAAGTGATGTATGCTGTAAAGAGTTAGAAAATGAATTTCTCCATTAAAAAAAGTGTCTTTATCATTTGTAGTTCTGCTACAGGAACACTCAAAAGATTTCCAATACATTACGGTCAATGGCAATTTTAGGGGCATTCATCCATTTCAAGCACAATATCGTCCTACCACATAAGTTAGGTAATGGTCCGACCACGGTCACGTGCCTCCCTCAAGAACTATGCCAAAAGCCGCCAAGCTTGGCGACTTTTGGTGTACGTGTGTGCATATTTAACTCTCAAATCTCAAAAACTATTATGAAATTTCATATATAAGAATGTTGTAACATCTAGTTGTGCATCTCGATTTTTGGTTCCAATCTACTGGAGAGTTTATTTACAGGACCACCGAAAAGAATTTCAGTACCTTAATGTCTATGGACATCTTCAATATAATACAACTGTAGACAGTCATTGTTTCGTACATGCCCAAAATCTCGCCGTCTGTCCTCGACCTTGGCGAGTTTTGGCGAAATATCGCCAAATTTGGCGATAGTCAGTCATTTGGTCCATGCCTAAAGTATCGCCATTTGTCATCATTCTTGGCGAGTTTTGGCGAAATATCGCCAAATTTGGCGATAATCTGTCTTTTTTGGTCCATGCTTAAAATCTCGCCAAATGTCGTCGACATTGACGAGTTTCGCCGAAATATCGCCAAATTTGGCCGCCAAAATTATTTCGTATTTTGTATAACTCTAAAACTTTAACCCGTAGAATTTTGAACTTTTGTCTTTAGAACTATATTATAATATCCAACTGTTTTCAATATCTTTTTTGACAGCAATCGACTGGGAATTTATTTAGAGGGTGAGCCAAATGACTTTAAATACATTAAGGTGTATGGATGCATTCAATTCATTGAAAGTCTGTGGTCAATGACTACTTTGGCTATCCCCAAGATCTCGCTGACTATCTCAAGTTTGTCGGCTTTTGGTGAAATATCGCCAAATAAAGTGTCAGAAGGAAATCTTTCAAATTGAACTCAGCTTGGCGATATCGAAATATTTGGCTAGAAATCGCTAAACCTTACTATTATTGATATTTTATCTCTTTCAAACAAATAAATTTAGAGGAAGTGCGTCGAAAATATTTTTGACCTAATGGACGTGCAAGGAAGTCATGTGTTGGACACATCAGATTTTTATTTATAAGATAACCTACGCTTGTTTTTAAAAATACCCTCTCATTAAATTGCGCCAAGCGCTAGAATCATAGAAAATCTGACACACTTTCAGATTTTAAATACGCACTAAAGTGCTATATATAAAAAGAGTTATAATCCATGGGTCTTCCCTATTTTCGTTACTTCTTTCATTAAGTTGGAAAGTGTATCATTATTCATGAGTGTGATTAAACAAAATTAAAATTGATATTTCTAACATCCTTTTTTATGGATGTAATGCATTAGAAATAGATGCAGAAAAGCTGCTGAGAAAAATGCACAATTCCAACTGAATGAAAATTTCAGAAACTTATACGCAGGTGTATTCATAGCCCAAATAGCAGACGATTAAATTACGATAAATACCGCCAAGCGTTAGAATCCTCCTCAAAATCGCACATCAACCCCTTTTATTTTTCGACCAATTAAAAAGTTGCACATTTATTTTCGGAAAATTTCCAAATTCTATTTTTCTTTTGAGTATAAATCATTTCATTCCCGCTCTGATTTCATATGCACACGATATTTTAATTTAAAAACAACCTTACAAATAATCTAGACAAAATTTTAAAAAATCGTTATTCTTTTATTTTTACTTCAAGAGTCTGAATCATTTAATGAACTGCCGAATGTGGCAACCTAGATAAGCTTAATCGTCGCTTAATTGACTGTGGGGTTACAATTACGAAATGGCGGAAAGCAAAAATTAGCCTTTTGCAATACGTTTTTATCGATATTTCCTAAAATAGTTCGAATTTTGAAAAAATCGCTTCGAGGTGTGTCGGGGCCTGTCATGGAGAATTTCCGTTCAAAACTTGGTAGGTCTGCGATCACCCGTTTGCGAGCTACGCGAGACAGAGACAAACAAACTAACAGTTTACACACATTGTTTTATTAATATAGCTACCAGTCTCAAATAAAATCCAGTTTCAAATCTAAGACTCGCCAAAGTGCCAACATACGCCATTTTGCAAGAGTTTTTCAGGGAATCATTCGAAGCATTGACTTAGCAGCAATCAATTTTGGAAATGGTTCGACCTTTAAAAAGTAAAACACGCTTTTATTTGAAAAGTGGAATAATTTAATACAGCCGCATTTTTTTAATTATCAACTATATAACGTGTTTTATTCATCGTTACTCCGATGTACTATATGCGAAGAGTTCAATTATCTGAAATTTGGCGGAATTCCCCCAACTTAAATCAATGCACTCAATTGGCGAGAATGCTGAAGATAGATCGCTTGAAATCCCTTAATAACTGCATTATTTCCACACGGATCATTAAAATTTAACGCTGTCCTTTACACCTGTTTTCAAAAATCCATTTCCTTAAGCTCTCAGTAAATTGCGCCAAGTTGGAAACTGTGCAAACCGCTAGAACTCACTTTCTCGGCATTTTGAGCCATTTTATTTTTCGCCAAACTAAAAAATTTTAACATATTAGCCTCAGAAATCTTCAATTCTTATTGTTTTGCGTATAAAACATTTCATTCCTGCTCTGTTTTCCCATGCACACGATATTATAATTTAAAAAAATAACCTTACGAATATAAACTAACAAAAAAAAATCATTATTATTCTTTTATTTTTACTTTGAGAATTTAAAACATTTTATTCGGCAAAATCGCCACACATGGCAACCACGATGCTTCTTTCACACTTTTTTCACTACAGGGGTTACAATTATGGAAAGCTTTTTGCGTGGAGAGCATAAAAAATCTCTTAAATTCCGGGAACGGGTGGACTTTCAAAGTTTTAAAGTGGACTATCATTTATTCTATATTATTTTACATATCTGTGCAAAATTTCAGGCTGATAGGTCCATTTTTGTGGATTTGTATACGACGCAAATCCACAAACAAACAAACAAACAAACAAACAAACAGAATTTCATTTTTATTTATAAGGATTATAGAAATCATAATCCATTTTGGCTTGCCGGAATAAAATTAAATGAAGAATTAATTTCAAGTTATTCTGGAAAAAGAGGATAATAAATAAATGTAATTGAGCTAAAGATCATTTATTATGTTGCTGAGCAGCTTTGACTTTAATCACAACAGCCACACTTTTAGATATGGAATACAGAATGTTTTACAACACTTCCTTTGGTGCTTCATGGTGCCAACTTAAATTATTGGTTCCTGAAACTCTCATTTTGTTTTTTGGTGATTTTCAGAAAAATTCTTTCCAATTATGCATAAATTCTCAAAAATAGTTAAATCTGGCAGATTTCTTGTCCATTTTTTTCTAGGCTTATTCTTGAAACGATAGTTAGATTTCTAAAACTTGCAATATTTTTGGCCAGTAGTGCATACCTTATGATCTTATGCAGTTTACATACCTATAAACTTTATACATCAATAATACATATGATGTATTCATATGGGCTTACATAACTCTACAAAAATTCCTAAAAATGTGCCGAAAAGCATCTGTTTGTTGCATAAATATCACAATATGTAGAAGGTGTATTTGTCTTTTAAAAGTTTTGATTTGGGTCAACTTTAAAAGTTTACTATCTCATAAAACAATAGCACAACGTATGCAGTACATATATACTCACGAATAACCTGCATGTCTTTAACTATAACAATTAATAAGTAAATGTTAAGCATATTTAAGCATAAATTTTCAAAGATACTTTTTCTCGAGCTACTAGATCGATTAAATACCTTTTTAACGTAAGCTCCCTTAGAAAAAAAGCAGACGAGTAAGAATCAAGAAGACCATTTTCCTATATATCGATCCACGACATTCCTTTGTTCTTGATAAAGATTTCCTACAGTTTTGCTTGCACAAAACATTATTCAAAAGACGTATGCAGATGTCTGAAAAAATTATATGTAATAATGCAAAAGCGATGACCCGGCGCCATATGCCTCTTCGATTTCAGCATTGGATTTCTTTCATTCTCTTTCTTCCTTTTTTCTTTTTTTTTCTTTCTTTTTTTTCAGACATTCTTTTTGTTTGGTAAAAGGAAAAGGTACAAATTTCTTGAATCAATGCTTCTTTGTTTTTTTTAATTCGTCAATTAACAAAAGAAACTTTATAATTGTTTACGCAGGTATTTTAGTTTATTTTACATATTTAAATGTTTAGTACTAGCTATACGAACAATTACTGCAATCAAAGGGTTTTTACTAAAATAACATTTTTCACTTATTGTCCTACGTCTTAACTTTCTAAATAACAGTTCTCACAGCTTTCATATCATCCTTTGGTTGACCGTGATTATGGCAACGCTACGCTAGGGCGATCTGCCAAGGATGGGGGTTCTAATGCCTATTTAAGTTACATCTGGAGAAAACCTAGCGAAACTCCAGACCGTTAGATCGATTCGTTAGACTCCAGACCGTTAGAACTCGAACCCGGAACCTTCATACTTCGATAGTGTACCATTTTTTAGTGACATAACCACTGTACCAGTTTGAGACGCTATATGATGTTTGAAAGTAAATTGTTGTATCAATACACTCGCAATAAGATATTTTATAAATAATGCCATTTTACGCAAAATATAATAAAAACGCGAATATTGTTCCTTGATATAATGTAACTAATAAATCCCTTGAACAGTATTTCAGAATTTGCAGCCATTTATAATAATCGTTCAGAATTTACCATTATCTAATTTTACGAGGCATTCAAACTCGTATTCGCTAATATGAAGTCTGTTCTCTTTTCATACCACCCAGAAATACTATTTAATTTTTCTCATTTTTGCATTTTTTCTTACTAATAAAGTGTTTTATGTCGAACATTTTTAGTTCAATTTTAAATTTCCTCATTTCAGTAGCGTTTCAAGAATTTTTCAGTGAGAGATCTTATCCTATCCTTTCAAAGAAGAAAAAGTGAAATTTCTTATTTTAGTCCAGCCTTGCTTCCGGTATCAGTTTTCGAATGCTTTGCAGGGTCCAGTATTGCATTCAATGAGGAGGAATTAAAGTTAAGTTCAGAGAGTTTTCTCAATTGCATGCTTGTTACAACGAGAATGGATAAGTTTACACTTTGTTCAAGCGAGTTTTTAAAATCAGTATCTCTCCACGTATATCCCATTTAACAAAAAGCTCACAAAGCTCCACGTACTTTTGAAGACTTTTCTTTCACATATGAAGTAAGATTGTTTTAAATTTTCCTGCAGTAAAAATTTGAGCTGCAAGATGGCTTGAATGAAGAAATTTATGATATTTTCGTCCAAATATTTCGATAAAAGGATGGCAGAATTTCATAAAAAGACTCTAAGAAAAAAAAAAGAAACTAAATTGCGCGTAGCTCAGTTATAAACAAAGACTTTAAAAGACTTTAAAACAAAGACTTTAAAACAATAGACTTTTAAAAAAAGAATTTAAACAAAGACAAAAAAATTCTTTTTGAACATTTAGTACAAATAAATAAATCAATAAAATAAAATTTAAATAAATAAAATAAATAAAAATAAATAAAATAAAAATGAAAAATGAAAATAAAAATAAACAAAGAGGTTAAATCTTAATAAGTCACCGTATCGTTTTCACGCCGTGAAAATGTGCTTTGGAGAAAATTACGAAACATAGACCTTCATCTTTTCCTAACTGAAATGATATTTTGATACACATTCTTTAAATGATAGTATAATAACAACTTAAACAAACAAAAAAATAAGTAATTGTTACTCTATTATAATTCACATGTTCATCATTTGACCGAAACTTTTTTTTTAAAAAAAGGATGTATATTGATAAATGTATTGTGTGTGTGAAAACCAGTTTTCATGGTTTAATTTCGATTTTTTATCTTAAACTTCACCTTTAGATAGTAAAAGCTTAAACCGTAATTTACTTTTTTTTTTACTCTATTTACATTAGGGCGTAGCCAAAACAATTTCTCCGGGAAGGAGGATTTGAAATAATATCTAACCAACAATAAATTTGTACGCGATGTAACACCTGAAAGCTGCTTTATACAAAAATTTTGTGGAGGAAGAATAAGCCAAAATATCTCCTCCCTAACCCCACGACCCTGATTTGCACTACCTTCGTTGAAAAGAAGAATCTTAAATTTTCCAAGAAGCAAGGGTGTCATGCTTATTATTTTTTTTTATCTGATTAATATTCCCTTTTCTGTTATCTGTGGTCGTCAGGAAGATGCAATAGCAGCACGTTTGGAGAGTCCATTAATACAATTACATTCGCTTTTTCATAAAAAAAAGCATTATATCTCATAAGAACATAGGTAAGTAAGCTGATTTTGTCACTTATGTCCTCAAAGAATTTCAAGAATAGGACAAAATAATGAGAAAAAAAAAAAAAAAAGAGTCACTACCGTTCAATTATATAGGCAATTTTCATGCAGATTTTGTAGAAGAAAACAGCGATCGATAATGTGACATGTAGCGCCATCTGCTGGTGACAAAAGAAATTGTTCGTCCGAAGTAATAAGCGAAATTATTGATTTATTAATTTCAATGTTTATTTATTTTTTAAGAATATCGAGATTTTATTTGAATTTATAGAAAATCAAAAAGATTTTATCCATTATGATTCATATTTTATATCCTCTCATTACATCGGGACATGCAGGTATGAAAATGTGCATTATATTTAATAATATTATTTAAAACATAAAACAAACTAAAAGAATTAAGATCGTTTAGCTTAGTTTATATTAGCTAAGTTAGTGTTTAGCTTACAGCTAATTTCTCGTATATTACTAATGCTTCTCCAATTCAATTTCAAATTTTTCATGCGATTATATTTATTTTTTTATAAATTTATATAAAGTGAAATGCAATCAGACTTGTTTTATAACATAGATCACTAATTGCTTACTGATTAAATAATTTATCTTCGTTTACAATTGGATTTAGAATACAGAATAATGAATAAATTAATGTTTAAACAAAACTACAAGAAAATGTAAATAGAAAAATAAAATTTTTAAATTAAAAATAGATAAAATAATCTTATATGCAAAATCTTAGTTAATGAAACTTTCTTCAGAAAATTAGCAAAAAAATATTTTTTTAATGTCATGTAATTAATGATTATGGTACTGCTTTTTTACGAGTTACTCGATTCAAGTAATGTAAGTGAATTCGATAGAACAGTTCATGTACTTAATTTTAGTAGTAAACCAATTTTCATTGAATGGCTTATAAAGTCTTTCTAACATTTTGCCATTTAACATTTTTGGGGAAAAAATCCCTACGGAAAACCCAATATATTTGACTCTTACTTTATTTTAATTATTAGAATTCCAAATAAAAGTTTTATTTCGCTGCGGCTTCTAAGATCGATAGATGGCTAAAGGACTTTTCGATGAAAATTAGCAAACTAAAATAGCACAAATCGGTTACTGAATTTCAAAGTTGGGTTACTTTACTAAGATAAAAATGAAAGGTAATATGATTTCATCGGGATTTCAGTGGAACGGTGAATTAACTTTTTTCAGTCTACAACTGAATAAAATTCTATGACTGTTTTTCTGCAAAAAAGTTTATAACCAATTTTTAAAGCGCCACACACCTACTGAAAGCGTATCAATAAATTTAA
Source organism: Cheiracanthium punctorium (assembly GCA_038373885.1). Classification (NCBI taxonomy): domain Eukaryota; kingdom Metazoa; phylum Arthropoda; class Arachnida; order Araneae; family Cheiracanthiidae; genus Cheiracanthium; species Cheiracanthium punctorium. Next base: position 133,174 of record JAWZYV010014973.1, on the reverse strand, counting down.
AATCTCTAGTCCCACCTGAAAGTGAACTAACTAACTGCTTTCTATCTGCAAATGAAAGAGTCAAGAACAGGAATAATTTGGGGGAAATGCCACAGTTAAGGTAATTATGTTTTTGCTTAGTAGAGACAAATTTGATTGCCAAAGGATAAGATAGTGAAAATAATTCATATTGTTCTGAAATATTTAGTTTTATTTAAGCTTATTAATTGATATCCCACTATGTATATGACTGAAAAATTTAATGTTAAATAAACTGATGGGAATTGTAGCATGTTCCCCCATATGTACCAGAAAGATGGCACCAGTTATGGTGTAAGAAAAATAACGCAAACATTAAAAAATTGCCTATGAATTAACAATAAATACGAAAAAACAAACAACTCTTGAATTGATTTTTTTTCATTTAAAAAAAAAAATAAAACTAATAAGAATACAGGTTTGAATGTTAGACTGCCCAGCATATTATTCAGTATAAATTATCAATCATTATTGCAACCTTCGTACAACTATTTTTTGCATTTGATGACCTGAATTTAATCCCACTTTAGCGTAAAAGTATTCTCTAAATACAGCATAAATTTCATTCTGACCAATAATTAAACTATCATATTGAATTAAATTTAATTTTGAACAGGAAGTTTGATCCGTTTTCTTTCTAATTTCAAGGTATAGACTGTATGATAATAAAATGCGAATTATGTATGTTTAAAAATTTTAGTGTTTAAAAAACAAAACATAAGAAGATACGTAAAACTATAATGAACATATATAATAAATAATAAAAAAATATGGAAGTAAAAATGTTGAACATCTTTTTAATTAAAATAGTAGACAATGATAATTATGATAATATTAGTTATAATTATTAATTTCATTTATATTTTGCATTGTCATATACAATATACAAAATGAAAAATAAAATATAAAGTAATTTAATTTATTTTTGAACTATGTTGCATCTTCCTCCAAGAATCTCGTAAAGATGTCACACACGCTTATTTCGTATTGCTGAATAGTTATGGCCACTTTTGCTTGCCATGTGTGTATAAAAGCATGCGGGATTCACTTCTATTTTTAATATCTTATTTTAAATTTAAAAAAAATTCGCTTATTAACTTTGAACATTATCAATGGAGTATCCCAAGGGCCTTACTCACTAGATTAATCACCAATAGCTATGTAACATTTCTGAACTTATTATTGGTTCTCATTGGGAAATACTATTATTCATTTAATAACACACATCGCTGTATAGGAAGTCGGTGGAAAGAGGTAAGGGTAGTAAAATTATTCTTTTTTAAAGAAGCATTCAAATAAATTTTGTAAACAGCATTTATGTGAATTTTGTAAGCAATGACTAATAAAATTCATGTAATGAAGAAAATGTTTATTTTACAAGTTATGAATTATAACCCCTTGTTTACGGTGGCTTTTCTAAAATATCCTATGCGATTAATTTGGTGACACTATAATTCAAAATTTTATTTCAATCCGAAAATTTCATCTTAGTTAAAATGTGTTTTATCAGTATTTAAAGAAACAACTCCGAATAATTTCATTCACAAAAATAAACTAATAAAGATAAATTATTTTTAAAATATTAAATCTTTAAAATAATACAGATTAATAATTTTAATTAAGATTATTTAAAATAACTAAAATCATAAAGATAAAATTTTAATTAACAGAATGTTGAAATTTTGAGTTTACTTTCAAATCATCTAGTGACACAACATTTAAATACGCTAAACATTTTAATACTCTAAGACCTTTAAATTTCAAAATCTTTGATCGATTTGGAGAAATACTATTTTGTACCTAATGGAAAGCTGAAAGTTACAGTCAGAAAAAATAAGAGATACATAAGTATTTTTTAATGATTAATCAGTACTGAAAATAAAGTGTAACCATTAGCAAGAAATTATTCTATGTGCAGAAACAGCTTCTGTGTTCTTCTGTAGATAGTTATTTTCTTATTATACCATTTGTATGAGTGCTTTTCGAAATCAACAGCAGCAAAATGTATCTTGCAATCTTGCATGTGTTTGGAAACAATACTTCTTTTTGTTTATACCACAGTAAAGCTATAGTTAAGTTTTACTTTTCTTAAGTTAAAAAGATTGTTTATTTTATATTTTAGTTTCTTCAGAAAATAATGTTAACTACCCCAAAAAGCTTTATAATGATAAACTGCAGTTTTCAAAATAATATTCCTAAAAAAAAAAAAAATTTTTTTTTTTTTTCTGACAGTGGAAGAAAAAGCATTTGCATACTTTTTTCGTAAGCACTAAGTGTGTAATGATTCCATTTTAACGAGTTTTTTAACTGTTTTTCTAAAGGGAAGTTGAAATACTCAAGCATAGCGTTTATGATGATTATGCGCGTTTAAATATAAAACCTTTTTTAAACTGCTCGTAATGCTCTTTAAATTCTGAAAAAAATGCTGTTAAGGTTTAGAAAAGTGAATTTCTAATCTATCTTCTTTATAGTAGATCTAAAATATTTCACTATTCAAATTTCTTTGAAATTGATTTATAATATGTGTGTATTTATTTGAAAATCTGCTGTTTATCACATTTTAATAAATTACACTTGCTTTTGAAAAGAATCAATAATTTAAAAAGTAAATGTATTAATTTTGATTCGATATTTCATCCCGTTCGTTCTTGTTTAATCTGATATGTTGCAGTTAAATTAATTACGTAAATTTTATATTTCTTGTTTCATAAAAAAGTACGAAATTTAGACACTGTGCACAGAATATTCATTTGTTTTATAGACGAAGAGAACAATTTCAATTCTTAATTGTTCGTGTTAGAAAAATAGTACATATATAAGTTTACACAATTAAAAAATATAAATGGTTTTACAATGGTTTAACACACTATGAAAAATAACTGGAAGCAAAATTTTCTGAACAAACAAAATACAAAAAATAAAAAAGTATGTTCCAAAAGGATGAACTTCGTTAGTGCGCGTGTGAATTAAGATTTCTTAAATCTATATACGAATACGGTATGAAATTTTCTTCTCTACTTATATCACTGCAGAAATAAAATGGCATTGACAGCGGAGCTCTAAGGAGAGTACTCCTTTTAATAAAGTTAAGGAAAACAAAATTGAGAACTTCGAAGATCTCTAGTTATTATCTAGTTACAATATTATAATATTCGTATCAAATACATGCAAACTTTAAAAATATATGATCAATTAAAAATCCATATCTTAAAATTTTCTGATTTTTTAAATTATGAGTTTTAGAATCCTACCACCTTCTAAGGTTTGACTAATTTTTATAGTTTTTTTAATGACTATTAATTTATCCAACCTAATATTATTAGGGTATACAGAAATAAACCAGGAATGGGACGTTTTTTTCCAAGTTGATTCTGAATCTTGCGGTTTTTTTTGTTTCTATAATAATGGAAATAAATCTCTGTAAATTAGACCAAATCCACAAGTCTATGGACCTCCAAAAATGGGGAAAAAAGAGGTTCTGTAAAAACCGAAGATAATTTTGAGAAAACATCCGCATCAGTCTGAATGTCACTGGCAACTCTGTACACTTTGTGCAAGTTGCCTGAAAACGAACCTTCCCGCCCATTTTATAGGAGACTCCTGAAGTGTCCACTGACCCTATCTGGTGGTAGAGTCATTGCAGGTGTGAAGGCCACTTATTTTTTGCCCAGCTAAGACTAGCTGGCGCAGCTATGGAGAAATGTTAGACTTATACCTGAGCTCCAAGTCTATGGCCCTCAAAAGCTGCAATACTTCTTTCTTCTTCGTCATCATTCTTAGTTCGCATCGAGAACCACCAAAAGTCTGCTTATCAGCTCTTCAAGCTGCTATCCTCTTATTTGAATATAGCAGTTTGACGTGATGTTGTATGAATATATACATATATTAAATACATAAAAGGAGAGCACACACAAGTTACATACACTGTGGTGTACTGCTTTAGTTTCTCTCTTCCAAAGCTGTAGTTTATAAAACTGATAATTACGTAACAGGTGTTTTTAGATTTTTTTTTCTTTTTGAAAAATAATGTACAGTTTCTATGCACATATAGTGGTATACAAATCGATGCAGAATAAGTTGTGCAATTTTAAGACAAATTACTGTTTTGCGGATACATAAATTTTTGCAAGTTTTGGCAAGATATACTGCTTTAACAGTCGTTTATAGAGTTAGTCATGTGGTGTTTAGACATAAATAAATAAATCTATTTCTTCTTTTTTTTGGAGCTTTGCCTTTTAGTAATTTTTTTCCAAACATTTGTACGTTACAATACTCATTAAATTTACTCTAAATATAGAAAGTATATGACAAAGTGCCAATACTTAAACAACGACGAACTTGTGATGGACATTTAAAAAAATTATTCTAAGGCGCTCTTCCTTTGACATTATCCTTCGCTTGAGAAATTTAAAAACGACTTTTATAGCAAGAACTCATTAAAAAACTGCGAGAGCAAAACAAAGATAATGACTTAGAGAACCATTTATCTTTTTTGAAAGATGCAGTTTCCATTAAGTTTTTATTAGATTTATGTCACTGCCGGCATATGCATAATGTAAATTATAACTTGAAACTAGATACCAACTGGAGAATTGAAAGCATTAATTAAATAATTTTGTCAGAAAAATGAGCTTGGAAGATGGAAATATTCTTTTTTCAGTCTTTGATTTCAGATAATTATCCGCCTTTCAAGAAAGTTGATATCAATATTTTAGTCATTATTTAGAATATTAAAAATTAAATGCTTTAAGATAAAATAATGTGGAAATTTCATTCTATTGGAAATATTTTATAATCGTAAGTGTAGTTTTCAATATAACAGTGTATCGTATATTGAAAAAGGGAGAAGTAAATGCACTTTAGTTTTAGGATAGAGATGAAATTATTTGAGAATGCAGCCGATAGGATATTTCCGTTTGTCTTTTAATGAATTTGTTTTTAATACTATTTTTAAACTTCTTTTTAAGTTCCTTTTTTATAATTATTTATTTTTAAAAGTTTATAATAATTTTTACACGTAATACATAAATATATAAATAAATAAAGGAATGTACCTATACACAGGTGTATGTGTGTGTAATGAAATTAAAAAAATTAAATCAGAAAATTCAGCGCATTAAAGCTAAAATTAAATATCTTGTTCTTTTAGCCATTTTCAAATACATCGCTATTCTTACCCACAAAAATTTCAAAATACAGTCTTTTAATAATTCTAAATTCCGTTTCGTTCCCAAGACAACAAATTCAAATACTGAGCAAACAAAACTGATCATCAAACATTATATGGCTGGAAAAATCCTTCTAGAATTTTATCGAAGGATTCTTACCGTAACAACGAATGAAAACAGAATAAGTGACCCACACATGTTCTGTCAAATCATAGCATTTTATGATTGCATCGTTCCAAATATTGTACTATAGCAGATCTTTGGAATATTCTGGATTGTTTGCAGTTACATCGCCAGGCAATAAAATTCTAGGCCCGGATCTGAGAGGGGAGTTTCTAAGAATTTTTTAAAAACTTTATAATAGATTCTATGCTGTACTAACCACTCCTTAGATTTTTCTCCTGATATTTATCCCGAATTATCTCCCGAATTCCCTTCCGATAGTTCTCCCGAACTTCATGTGTTTTTGAACTGCTTGTGATGGAGATCACATATCTAATTCAATAATCATTTACTTTGGCTTTCTTTAATGTAATCTATCCAAAATCAAGAATTCTAAATTACTTCTGTTTTTCATTTTTCTGCCATTTCGGTTTTTAAATCTGTATATTTGCTTTTCCCCATATGCACTATTCCTACTTGTTTATTCGTCTCTTCAGACCGGTGTGCTAAAAATAGATTATTTTTGCGTCCGTTTGCAAAATCAACGTACTTTTGGGATTCACCTCCTTTGGCTTGGTGTTGGCGTGTTTATTATTTGTTGCCCTTCCGACGTCTTTAAAATTATTTGCTCGCGATTACGTCATTTTAATTTTATTGGATTAACTGTTAGGGTTGCTCTGGAATTGGCGTTATTTATTTCAGCCAAGTGTTTGTTCTCGCCAATGTGTAATTCATTGCTGGCGTAATTTTTAAGTCATTCCACCTCAATTTCACTGTCTATATAGGACGTATTTTTTATTTCGCTGAGCCACCACCATCCGTTGTAATAAGTTTATGTCTGGTATCTTTTTAATAAAACAGTTTTAAATATTTAACGTCTTTTTATCATATTGCAACGAAGTGTATCGTACCTGGTTTCTGCATTATCTCACAACGCCTTTTAATCTCAAATTTAAATCTGCAACCAATTAACTTCTTTACACTGCTCAGTTGCTCTAATGTACATGACTGTTGTTTTTTTTATTTTTAATGGCAAAGAACTTGGCATAAAATATCAAAAAGTAAAAAAGCAAACAAGGAACAAGAAAACAAAACAAGAATGTCATTGCCTCATTAGTCTTCTAGCCTCCCAATACCGCTCGACCAAGGAGACTCCACGAAGAGCTCTGCAGTAGGTGATGTGGTGGGGCATGGTACCTGCAGAGGGTGCAATAGGGATTTGGGAATACACCAATGGCAAAAAGGTGTGCAGCCAGGCAGTCATGTTCAGTATAAAATCTGAAAATCGCAACCGTCTCAAGGCGGGGAAATCTAGTATACATGTTTGGTCTGTATGTCTCCAATTTTTGGAAGCACATGACTTTTGTAACCAGGAACAAAAGTTTTTTATCCATGTTGTATTTCGATCGATGTGTGTGTGTGTGTCAAAATTAAATGTGAGCTCTACATTTCCCCTGCTTACTGGAGATTACTTCTTCATGAACAAAAACATTAAAACTTCAGATATAATACTGTTTTATTTCTGGTCTGTTATATTTCTGTGTTACTTTTATGTTTCACAGAATTCTACATTTCATTTACATATATCTGCTCTACTTTAATATCTGTAAGTAAATACTTTCATTCCATTTATTTTATAATGTGTTGGAGTCTCCTGTTTATACCCGAATTCTCCAGTAACCCTTAGAATATTTTTATTTTATTTGTTTATATTTTAGTAAACATCATCTCACTTGCGAATTATTCCCAAAAATTGCAGTATATACTTATTGCAGTTAATTTTGAATTTTCAACAACCATTTAATTCTTTCCCAAAAATTGCAGTATATGCTTATTACAGTTAATTTTGAATTTTCAACAACCATTTAATTCTTTCACTTGTTTTAAAGTGTGCCGAAAACTGTGTTTTATACAGGGCCGTGCGGTAGATTTTCTCAGTATGATGCGAGTCTTCAAAATGCCGCCTCTTCAGTTTAAAGGGGGGTAAGCGATTCAACCCCCCCCCTCCCCGAAAAAAAATTAACATGAAATCCATTAATTTTTCATTTTTAACGAAAGGATTACATTTAATCTCATTCCCCGTTAAAGGAAATCTGTGTACGCCACAGCACCCCTTAAATGTTTCTTCCTTAAAATAAATGCTCATTATGATTTAAAAGCAAAACTACACAAAATGTACAAATGTTATATTTATTTTCTAACATTAACAACAAACTATTATAATTTTACTCGTTAGCAAATTCGTGCATTACGGATGTGTATTCTAGAATAGCAGCCAATGTCAATTCACTAGAAATTATTGACAGGTTTCTTAATTTTGTTTGGCTTATTGAACTTCTTAGATAAGTTTTTATTAATTTTGATTTAGAAAAACTATTTTCCCCACTAGTGACTGACACTGGGAGTGTTAGCAAAGTTCTCAATGCTATGGCAGTACTTGGATACAAAGAAATTAAATTATTTTTGCACAAATATTTTAAAACATCTAAAGGTTTCATTAAATATGGCAGCATTCTAGATACATCACGTAATTCTTCTTGCAGAGCACTCTCATTCACGTCAGATTCATTTTTGATCGAAAGTATTGACTGGAGATTGATACAGTTCTTTTCTAGCGTTTTGTCATCAATATCTCTGAGTTTTAAAATATCATATAAAAACTTAAAATTTTTGTTATGGGTTTCCAGAAGCGTGAATCGTTCATTTAGAGAATTATATGCAATGTCCAGAATATAGTTTAAAAAGTTTAAATTTATTCTCCTCTGTTAAAGGCTCGTAGACAGCTTTTTCATCAAATTGAAGTTTTCTTCTTTTGGCTCTAACTTCAGTTTCTGTTGCGAATTCTATACTGATTTCAATATTTTCTGCAATTTCATTTGCAACAATTTTGACCTGATCATATCCCGTTTTCCTGTAGTCTTTTACCTTTTCTACAGTTTCGGATAACATCCTTACACGATCTGATAAATTGACCGTTACAGATTGCAATTGCTTTGAAACTGAGTTTATTTCAACTAAAATATCATGCCAAAGAATTACACCACATATAAACTTGTAATTTTAAATATTTTTTGCTAACCCTATAGCTCTAACTTTTGTTTCTGCATCCCTGTTGACATCTTCTATTATTTCAATTAATGCATCACAGATTTCGCAAAGTTGAAATCGTAATGGATTTAACGCATCAATTCTGCTTGACCATCTTGTAGCACTCAATGGCTTTAGAGTTATTTGGGAAAAATTGTTTTTAACCCCTTCCCAACGTTCCGTAGAACTAGAGAAAAAAGTGTAAAGTTCTTGCACTACAGGGAAAAAAGTTGCTGTTTCTGTAGAAGAAGATGATGCATCATTCACAACAAGGTTTAAAGAATGACATGCACAGGCACATAAAACGCCCTTGGCAATCACAGTTACGTTTCCAAATCACCCTTCAAAGAACCATTCGAGCGTTCTACATTATTCAGTTATTCTGTTTTGAAAACCCTTTCTTACTCCTTTCATATTAGAACCATTATCGTATCCTTGTCCTCTAAGCCACTTTAACTCAAAACCTAATTTCTCCAAATGTGTCAAAATAAGCTCTGTCAAACCCTCTCCGGTGGAATCACTAGCTTCTAAAAAAACAATGAAAAATTCTTCAATTTCATATTTATTTGTTTGGAGTCAAAAGCAGCGACTTTTATTGTTAATATTTAAATGTTATCTAATTGACTAAGTCTGGAGTCAATTGCGGTTACCGAAAATATTTAGTTGTTTCGTAATTTCGACAACCTTGTTTAAAACAGCCAATCCCATTAAATTTATCAACTCATCTTAAATGTTATTACTTAAATAGTGACAGATATTTATTAGATTCGCGTTGAACTCTTCTAATATGTTCTTCCATAACTGGATGAAACTCGTAAAGCGAGTGTCCCGGGTTCGGGTCCCATCTCGAGGCTGTCGACCTAACGGTCTGGAATTTTGGAAGGTTTTTCTCCAGATGTAACCTTAAGTTTGACGTTAGACGTCAGACAAGATTTTAAGTTTTTTTTTTCACAAATAATAATTTTGGGAAGATCTTTTTTTCGAGCTGAAGCCCCTTTTGGGTTGATGCCCTTGGCGACAGCCGGGTTCGCGTATGCGCTAAGACGGCATTGTATGTATGTGTAAATTTATCTCGCTTAAATGAGTATGAAAAGGGTCACATAAGGCAGACCTATTTTATGCACTCTTTGAGTGGGCGCCCATACCTAAGGGCGCGAAAATGAGCCCCCCCCGAGCTCTCAGAAAACGTATCTACAACCGCAATTATTTATGTATTGTTGCAACGTGGAAGTGATTTAACCAGGTTTTCGGTGCAAGAGCACCGATTCTCCTCCCCTTACAAACGACTTGGCAGATCTCTACAAGCATTCTTATGGGCGCCCATAGCCCCTTGAATTGCGCCTCCTCTGCTCGGAGCAGATACACTAGTTACCTTTTAGTTTACCTTAGGAAAGATAACTATTTCCAGAGTTAGATTTTTGAAATGCTGCTCACGAGTGTTGTAGCAGAATTATAAAATTATAGGAGGGGAAAAACTCAGATTTAAATATTTGCATTAACATACTAGTGTAGGACACACTAGTCGTTGCCCTTAGCTTCTTTGAGCTTGAAAAACATGGTAAAACTCGTTAAAATTATTGAAGTAAAACTTCTTTAGGCGCAACTAGGGAGTAACTAAGATTTTTTTTTTCTGACCGAAGTAACGCTCGGTAAAGGAATTGACGTATATGTCACATACTCCACGCTGACCCTGAAAAAGAAGAACCACAGAAAAACCTACCTTTTCGACCGCTCTGCTGCTTTCGCCGACTTCATCCTGTAAAAGTACACAGAACAGAGAAAGAAACGGCGAGAAAAACAGTCAAGTGCCGTACCTTTGAGACATCAATCTTTATTTTATATATAAATAAGCGATGTGAAGGTACATCCAATACAATATTTCACATGTAATCCCAACCACACAGGAGGTTCTCGATAATCCTTATTTTTAGATGAATAATGTACATGGTTTTGGAAACGCACAAAGAAACGGATCCTGGCTGCAATCAATCCCAAACAATAGACAGAACCTGCAGTTTAAAAACACGGATACAGAATAATAATTCGAAACCTACCAGCAAACGAAATCAACGCTTGAGAACACAAAAAAATTACACTTCCTGCATTCGAACCCAATAAACAGAGGAAAACATCAGTTAAAGAACACAGTTAAAGTATAATACTAGACTATGAACATCCTCCCCCCATTCAAACCCAACCTCCAGACGGAACAGTGGTATAAGAAAACAGTTAAAGAATAATACTGCAACATGGACACTTCCTAGATTTTAATGTTAAATTTTCGCTCTCAGCCGTTAGTTGATTTTTTTAAAAGAAAAATTTGATTTAACTATGAATAATTCTCGACTTCAATCAACAACGCGTTTCGGTACAACGATAGATGCTGTATTTTCAAGAAAATTAGCAAATTTAGAGAGTAAAATTTATGTTTCTCATTATAGTTACCACAAACCTATAATTTCATACATAAAAATTATAATGATATTCAAGTACCAATTTTCAGTAAATAATATGAATATAACATTTATATAATCTTTGTAAAGTATATGAATAATAAATATAATTAATGATATTTATTTTAAGTTAAAGTTTAATCATTTCAGTGATATGTGTCGTAAACGTCAAAGTTGTTTTACTTCAACCGCGCTTAAAGATTACACGCGTACACTTTTTTTGAACCAGCTAGTTTTGCGCCCCTCTCCTGCCTATTTTCCTGGCAGGGGGCAGCCTCGACAACCCAAAGCTAGGGCCCTGCGCCCCATTATTTCTAAGTTTAGGCTTTCTGCCGCCTGCTTCCCATCTCCGTCTTTCCGACTGATGCCTTATTCTTTCTCAGTTTCAACGTTTTGCCTTCCTCTATTTTTCTTTCACTTACTGCCCGGGGTGGACCACACATTCCTACGTCACTACTTACGTACATTACTTTTTACGTACACTACCCACTTTCGTACATCATTGTCCAGCCTGATTTTAAAAAGAAAATTATAAGATTTCTAATGGTCGACTGTAAATAATGCCGCCAGTTAATGACAGCAGCCAGGCAGCCGCAATGTTACTGGTGAAAGAAAAAATTAATATAAGTTTTCATAGCCGAGGCAACGGAAAATGATAGTATATAATACAAAATTGAAAATAACTATTTTAAAGCCACTTGAATTAATGTCTGTTCGATATACAACCATATTTTTAAATCCTCTGTTAGTCTCCTTACAATAAATTCAACGATAAGGCCGCCCCTAGCAAAGAGCGAAGGCAGATAGGCCCATGGAGAAGGAACGGAAGAGACGCTCCCCTGAACAAATATTTAGACAAGATAACATGGTCTTTCTGACAATGATGAGATATTTCATGTAATTTTGCCCATTACTATTGTAATTTTGCCCCTACAAGATTGAATACCAGTAAGTATTCAATCTTTGCGCCTGGCAGAATTTTTTTTTATAAATCTGCCCATATCAAAGGTACGACTTTTTTCTCTGTCCTCCAACTGACAGCAATAAATGGTCGTTAATTTTCTTTAAAAAAAAAACATTTTTTTCAAATTTTACGTGTTATGCAAGTAGATAATGATTAATCCAGGCCGGCCGCCCCTTTGAAGTGCCGCCTGATGCAACCGCCTCTCATCAGAGCACGGCACGGCCCTGGTTTTATATCATGTCAATAGTTGAATAAAGGTAACATTATTTTACATTTTCAGTAAATTTAATAAGAGTTTCATTATTTAAATATTGCATCTAGTTTCATTAGGCTCGTATTATTACTTTATATTTATAACTGAGAATCCTAAATGATTTTCCCAGATTATTTTTAGCATGCATTTGCATAATCTATCACAAATACTACTTCAGCCATCGATCCAAAATTCCATTATAATGAGCCTAGCATCTTTTAGTTACGTTATTTTTTTTCTCCGTCTGCAACATGTAAAAAGTTTTCTGTCTCATATTTAAACTTTAGCAGTAGTCAAACATTGTGGTCAAAAATAAAAAATATTACACGAAGAAAAATCCATTTTTATTATTACCAAGTACATATTACTTTATGACCAGTATTCTCAAGCAGCAAGACATTTGAAGAGCGCAGTAATTTCTGTTTTCACTAAAAATATCAATTTTTCAATTCTAATTAATTACATTAAATATGCTATACATCATTTTGTTTTTATAACTATTTTGGTCTTTTCTCGTAGAGAATTGCCCTGAAATATCAAATATATGCTTGATTAAAACATACTCGAAATACAGAAGAAACTGTTAAAGCTAGTATGGAAACTGGATACTAGTAATCTTAACTCCATTTATAAAATGTTTCTGTAAAGGAAGAAGCTTCTTGGAAAAGGGAAAGGAAGTCACCAGAAACGAGATATTCATGTAGCTGACACATCTCATGTAATATAATCTCTTTCGTTATCGTTTGAGACCTTAAAATGTAATAACTTACATCATATGGGTTATTTTAGTACCATATGGAGCCAGTTATCACATAAATCGTATATAGATTAATCGTATTTATCTATTACATCTGCGTTGATATTATTAAGATTTCTATAATCATCGAACCGTAATTTTTATTATCGAATTTCTTCCTCCATTATCATTTTTTTATTATTATTAAATGTACTCTTTAAAGGAATAATTAGATAAAGCTTCCCCTCTTAACATTTTACATGTCAAAAACTGAAATGAAGTCTATTAAACTGAGTAAAAGAAATATATATTATAAAATGTTCAATCTTTCCACCGCCTAAAGAAGTTCTCTTATCAAGCAAAAGATTTAACTGGAAATTTTAAAAAAATAATTAGATGTGCTTGATAGCTTTATTAAATTGTGCTGGAACTTTAAAACACAGCATGATCTTAGAAGGATCAAGCATTTATAAATAAAAATAATAAACTCTCCTCTTGTTACCTTAGAACGGAGAATTCACTAATTATGCTGGTTTACTCATGATTTAAAAAGGTTTAGAATTTGAGGAAGATAATGTATTGAATAAAAATTACTCATAAAACAGTAGCGACGAACATTATCCCTACCTGCCTAAGTACTTTGTGCAAACCTAATAAAATCCTGAAACCCTAATTAGTACTTCAGAATCGTTTCAAAGATGATTTGTTTTTAAATGCATGCGAAACGATTTTTATTATGAATTGTTTATGTTTCGAGTAGAGTACCTGCAATATTCTTTATCTCATGTTTAACAAAGAAGTAAGAAATTTTAAGTTTATGTTTATTGTATTGATTAAAATTGGATTGTACGTTGAGAAACTCGCAGCTGGTGATTCGCAGCTGAATAAAATAAGAGTTTTTGTATACTTCACTTTATTTCGGGAATTTATTGGATATTATAGGCATTGAAACATATAAATTGTTGCATAATTTTATGAAAAGCGTTTAAAAGTTATTTTTCTTCATAAGTGTTATAATATATTATGTAAATGGGTTTTTATTTTACAAATAAATAAGTAAGTTAACAAAAGATAATTACAATCCGACATATATTTTTAATCTCCTTCATTTGAATTTTGCTATTCATATTTTCTGGTTTCACTGCAATTAATAAAAGAGCTACAGCAAAATCTTAGGCTGTGGTAATTAAAGTAGATATTTAATCTCACTTTAGCATATTTAGTGGTTCCAGCGTTAAAGCAGTAATGATAAAAATATTAATGTAAGAGGAATTTGATAAAGATTTTCCAATTTATTTTTATTTCATTCTACTCGGAAGTATTTTTAAAAAATGCCAAATGATCTCTTTTACTTTTAAAATATTGACAACAAAAACACTTTTAATATTAGAAATAATTAAAATATTCATACTGTCCATGTTCGTTACTAAAATTGTGTTGGTTTATAGCATCAGTTGCTTGTTTTCGAATTTCATTTTTAAGTTAGCCTAAAGAAATTGTATTACAATTGATTATGTTTTAAATACTAGTGTTCTTTAAAGATAATGAAACTGACCATGGACGATGATAACAAAATCAATTTTCTTGTACTCACGTGCTACTTTTATGAAGCACAATATGTGATAACAATCGAAAAGGGATCTACGCTGCTCAAATGGAAAACAATTTTCAAAAACAGCATGAAAGAAGTATTAGTTTTTTCCACCGAAAAAATAATCTTGCGGTAATTACTTACCAATAGTAAATGGAAGCGTCGAGTTCTATCCACTGCAAAAAGAACGGATAAAAAAGAAATAGATTTTTCAAATGGATATTATATGTTTGTTTGATAGTAGTTAAATATCTTTTGTACTATTTGCGGTTTATTTATTCCTGGGAAGGGAGCATTTTATACGTTAGTAATGGTTCTCATGATAGTTCTAGAAATAGTTTAGAGATCTGGTCTTTTTAAAAATATTTTACAGTTTTAGAATAGAAATTTTTCTCTAGAAATTTATATTGCAATCAGAACTACTTTTTTTATGTTGTGATATAAGTATGGATCAAATCTATACAATATTTTAAAGACTACAAAGGCAAAAATTTTGGAATCTCTGGAGTCTTTCTGATTTCGAAAATTTCGATTAGTGCTTCAAAATAGGTTCATTACGTTTAGAATTTTCTTAAATAATTATTTTTCCTATACAAAAGTATATCTACAAATACCATGAACTTCTAAATTATTTTTTAATTAGCACAAAATATTTATGATAATAGTTATTATAGCGTGCTTTAAGTATTGGCGTAAGAAATTTTTGATCTACCAAATAAATATTATTAATATTTTCCATTCTGTATTGTATTTAGTTTTAAAACATAACTTTTAATTTCCTTTAAACTAAATGATTTGCATATGAGCTGAAAATGCGTACCAGTAATTCAACAATTTTAAAACTATTAGGCTGATGTTAAGGTTTATGTTTTAAGGGCTATTTGTTGAATGTGGCTCTATAATATTGTATAAACTACAACTTGTTTTTAGAGATTAGCTTTAAGCACATAAAAATCCCTGAAACCTGTATGATATTATGTTAAAATACATTATCCCAGAATATAAAAATCTTGATATAACTTTTACACAGACTATTTTAATAGTCATGCTTGATATCTTTCCGAAAAAGATATTATGAAACAGAAACTCCCCCATTGTCTCCATAATCAACGTAGTGTATATATAAGTTCTGCAAATTATATATATTTTTCGTAAGACCAAAATTACTATGTGATATAGAATGAGTTTTTAAAACATGAATAATTTATGTGTTTTCGTAAGAAAAAAGTAAAAGAATGAATAAACTATTTTAGTTAAAAATGTAAGTTGATTGCATAAAAAATTTGAGCAAAGCCAAAATTTCCAAGATACGTTCATTTTTAAAATACGAAAGAGAAACATTTTTTGATAAAAATAAATTGAAATTCAATCATTAAAAAATTAAATTCTCAATTGTTCTGAAGTCACATATGATATTATCCATATAAAAAAGGGTCTATAACATACTTGTGATATAACATCTTATGATTCTGATAAAATACCGTAAATATTTAATTTTCTTTTTGTATAATGAACTGTCATAATTTTGCAAAATGAATAACGATTTTGTACAAAAAATTCTCCAATGTTTGAAATAAGACATTTAATTATAAATTGAAAATAAGGTAATTATATAGAAATTTGTCCATTCTACGAGATTAGTTATGTAGGTAAAATACTTCTTTAAGAACTCAAATCTCAAAGTGAAAATTAAATAAGGAATCACTGTAACTTTAAATGAAATCTATTGGTAGGTGATTTAAAAAGAAAAAAAAAATACTTAAGAAGATGACTAAATCATGAGATTTTCTGAAATATTTTTCTGTATCTCTTCATTTCACATCCGTTTACATAAGCCGAAAGTCAAATAATTATCTGTAAATAAATGTTCATGCCCCGCTACAAAAATCTATCAGAAAGCTTAGGGAATTGCTGAAATCAGATTGCTTCTTTACCCAGAGCAAAAATATTGCAGCTTCGAGGCTGGGTGGTTATTCACTTATATATTCGCTGGGTAATCATAACTCAGGATGTTCTTTTATTGAATACCCGTAACCAATCAAGAATTTGGGTGATTTGATAGGATTTCGTCTGTTAGTAAAAGGAATGATTTCCCGTGGGAGTAAAGATTGAAATATTTTTTCCCGTTTGATGACAGAGAAAGCAGTTAATCCTAAGCATGAAGAACTTAGCTGTGTTGTTATAATTATGGGCAACGTAATGTATAACAAAAATTTAAATTTTCTAGCAATGCCTGTTTATAAAAAGAAATACTATTTTTAAATGATACTTTGATACTTCTGTGTAAGATATCTAAAATATTTTTAAATGATAATAATGATGATTTTAAATTTTTAAATGATACTTTGATACTTCTGTGTAAGATATCTAAAATATCTGGAAATTTAGTTCCGTCATATGCAGCGTTAATATTTGTGAAGGTTGGAGGTATCTGGCGGTGCGAGAGGGATGCAACTTCCGTTCGTGTATGACGTCATCCCAGCGATTCATTACCCTTCAAAAGGCTCTCCACTGACTGACGACGAAAAACGAATGCCGAGCACGAAAATCCGTGGTTATAACGACTGAGGAATAAGGAAATCGACAACTGGAGTTTAACTCAGTCCTGCCATAGGTACTAATAGAAGCTTCTACAATGTTCATCGCGTTCTATGTTGTATTAACATGTGTTGTTCCTGCTTTTGTTTCAAAAAGACTGTGTTTTATTAATCAGTTATTAAATGTTTTTTGCTTGACAAGTGTGTCAAAGTACAGGGTGGCCATAATTAAACTGCAGGTGTTCAAGGGGGTGCTGGAGAGAAAACTACCGAGAATGTTCCAGTGAAATTTGGTATCTACACGTTTTAGAACATGCGCATGTCAAATATGCAAAAATAAAAATCGTCATTTTCACCCGATAAATGGCGCTGTACCGTATTTCAAAGCTCACTAGTGGCATATATAACTTCCAAAACCGGTAGACAGAGCATAGTGGCATTCTAAGAGGCATATAAACAATATAAAACATCATTCACAGTTTATCAAAATTCCATACAATTCGTTTCAGTAATTAAATTTTTACAGTAACATGCAGGGGCGTAGCCAAAAATTTTTCATGGGGGGGGGTGTGACTACTGCAACTCACATATATGCATACATGTGAGTGATAAGGGAGTGAAGAATATACATTTTGTATGGCAAAAAATTCCTTATGGGGGGTTATGACCCCCCTAACGCTCCCCCTTAACGCTCCCCCTTGGCTACGCTCCTGGTAACATGTAATCAAAAATTAAGATCGCAAATTAAACAATTCATAAAGACGCTTTGGGAAACAATTAAACCATTATTTATTCTCATTGACACTCATTGGACCTCTTCTTAATTGTTTCATACGCCGGTATTCTTTCGGAGTAGCTGAATAATTGCTACCATTCTGATAGAATATCTTCACTAACAATGCACGTTCAGAGTCATGATTGACGATTACTCAATGTGGTCTTGTTTTTACACTGTTCGATGGGCTTAGAATTTGCATATATGACGTCCATAAGCATTGAAACACAATATAGCGCCATCTATCGGATGAAAATGGCGAGTTTTTCATTGCATATTTGACTTGCGCATGTTCGGAAAAGTGTAGATGCCAAATTTCGCTGGAATATTCCTGGTAGTTTTCTCTCCAGCACCCCTTGAACACTTGCAGTTTAATTATGGCCACCCTGTATCTTAAGTGCACCCACATAACCGTTACCCAATACACATATCTAAATATTGTATTCTGTTTTCGAGAAATGGCCATTTTTTTAAATATATGAGCAAATCGACAATTACTTTTAGAGCTCTTTAAGAAAAAATAAAACAGGGTAGTGAAGATTAAAAAGGTAAATGTAACTCATTTTTTGGACTAATTTCCACTAGTTGTAGAGCTGGTTTGGGATAATAAACGTAACGTACTAGAACATATAAGTAAGAGCCACACACGCTTTATCTTATTACACGTGGGAAATATTGTACCGTGCATTCGCGAATAAACTATGTTTAGAAAATAATTATTTGACTAGCAGATTATGCAAAATTATGAGTAAATATTACCTCTAACACTAAATACTATATCTCTAACGAAATGCTTCTTATACAAATCATGGGAAATATATTTACTTAATGAGTGCAGTGTTAGGATATTGGACTACAAAACTTTTATAATAAAATGTAGAACTTTCAAAACAATAAGCTCACAAAACCTAAATGAAACTCGGTAGAATACAAACGAATGTAACATTTGATAAAAATAACAATTAAAATGGTTTTGAAGAATTTAACAGCTTCACAAAATACATTGTGTAAAACTTACAAAAGTTTGATTTACTTTTAAATCCAAGATATCTCAGCGGAGAAATAAAATAAATTTATTTAATATGAATAAATATTCCATAAAAAGAGAAGAAATATCCTATAAAAACATGACTTGATTCTGAAGAAATTGATTATTATCTCTATTTGTCATTCTAGAAGTAGTTGCCATGGTCTCATGTCATAAAAACAGAGCTGAGAAAACAAATACATAAAGTAATTGTGAGGGAAGTCGTGATAGAATAAATTTTTTTTTGCTTAGTTCAGACAAAATTGAACTAAAATAATAAAAAATACACCATGCTCTTCAAACTTTAATTGGCTATGTGTACTTATTAATTCCTTTCCCAAGTACATGATTGACAAATTTAATGTTAAATCCTGTAATTGTGGCATGCTCTACTACATATAGATGAGCAAGAGGTGCAGTAGAACAATAGACTTTTTTAAATATTAAATCATAAAAAATGAGAAAAATATGCTAAAATTAGTGCGTTATATTGTAACACTGGAAACTAATGATTGTCACAATTCATCTTGTACAGAAGTGCAACCATTTTTTTTCTACTACTACAGATGGGAAAATTAGACAAGTTATACTTTTGTGACTCTAAGCATCAAATTATCATCTAATAATCAATATATTTGCTCTAATTTAAGGCTTAAACTTTCTTAATTTCATGCATACAATATCCTTTATTCTGCTGATAAATTTTGTTTGAGTTCGGGTTAAAACAAATTGGATTTATATTGTGGTGGGATAGAAAGAACAATCACCAATCGCACAATTATATAATTTCCAGTAGACTTCCAATCTTATTCCATGATAAAATAAACTTTAAAAAACATTTGGTGAAGGCTTAACAGGATGTTACTATATTATTTTCTATTCACCAAACATTATTCAGGAAAGAATTTTACAACTGTTATATGTGCTTAATCATTATAAATATTTTTAAGTCTTAAGTTTGTGGTAACTTCTCAACCTCTATTTATAATAATATGTTGTCATAATATAACTAATTTTGCATTTGCTTTACTCATTGTCCCATTGTACCCTAATCTCTGTCCCACTGTGCACCTCAAAGGGGCAACAGCAGTACCTTTTGATACCTATATCAATTATGCGTCTCGATAACAAATACAGGATGAGGTTGCCACACTCGTTTACTCTCGTATTACTCAAATGCTGTGGCTGTTCTTGCTTTCCTATTGTGTGTAAGAGAAAGTGGATCTCACAGATATTGCTAATATATAATTTAAAAGAAAACACCCGTTTTTGAAATTTAAATATGGCGATGGGAATTTTACACATCGCTTTACTCATTAGGTTAACTGCTCACGGGATCCTAAAATAATAGAGTTAAATCCCATGAAATAAGATAAATTGGCTGTGAAATAAGATAATTTCACAAGCACACTTGAACAAGACTCCTGATACAAGAAGGTCTGTCTTTCTATCTGTTGACACATAAAAGTACAAGCGACACACTTGCGTCTCCTACCGAATTATATGATAGTTCAGTTGGAAAATATGCAGAAAAAAATCTGATGTGTCCAACACATGACTTCCTTGCACGTCCATTAGATCAAAAATATTTTCGACGCACTTCCTCTAAATTTATTTGTTTGAAAGAGATAAACTATCAATAATAGTAAGGTTTAGCGATTTCTAGCCAAATATTTCGATATCGCCAAGCTGAGTTCAATTTGAAAGATTTCCTTCTGACACTTTATTTGGCGATATTTCACCAAAAGCCGACAAACTTGAGATAGTCAGCGAGATTTTGGGGATAGCCAAAGTAGTCATTGACCACAGACTTTCAATGAATTGAATGCACCTATACACCTCAATGTATTCAAAGTCATTTGGCTCACCACGTAAATAAATTCTCAGTCGATTGCTGTCAAAAAAGATATTGAAAACAGTTAGATATTACAATAGTTCTAAATACAAAGTTAAAAAATCTACGGGTTAAAGTTTTAGAGTTATACAAAATAGGAAATAATTTTTGGCGCCAAATTTGGCGATATTTCGGCGAAACTCGTCAATGTCGACGACATTTGGCGAGATTTTAAGCATAAACCAAACAATGACAGATTATCGCCAAATTTGGAGATATTTCGCCAAAACTCGCCAAGAACGATGACAAATGGCGATACTTTGGGCATGGACCAAATGACTGACTATCGCCAAATTTGGCGATATTTCGCCAAAACTCGCCAAGGTCGAGGACAGACGGCGAGATTTTGGGCATGTACCAAACAATGACTGTCTACAGTTGTATTATAATGAAGATGTCCATAGACATTAAGGTACTGAAATTCTTTTCGGTGGTCCTGTAAATAAACTCTCCAGTAGATTGGAACCAAAAATCGAGATGCACAACTAGATGTTACAACATTCTTATATATGAAATTTCATAATAGTTTTTGAGATTTGAGAGTTAAATATGCACACACGTACACCAAAAGTCGCCAAGCTTGGCGACTTTTGGCATAGTTCTTGAGGGAGGCACGTGACCGTGGTCGGACCATTACCTAACTTATGTGGTAGGACGGTATTGTGCTTGAAATGGATGAATGCCCCTAAAATTGCTATTGACCGTAATGTATTGGAAATCTTTTGAGTGTTCCTGTAGCAGAACTATAAATGATAAAGACACTTTTTTTAATGGAGAAATTCATTTTCTAACTCTTTACAGCATATATCACTTCTGAGTCGTTTGAAATAGCCCAATACCTCTAAAAAACGCTTTGATGAATTTCGGCCCATAGAGCGTAATGTATTTCGAATCTTTTGGGCGGTCCTGTAGATAAACTATTCAGTCGAATGGAACCGAAAGGGGAGGTGCACAACTAGATGTTACAACAATCCTAAATATAAAGTTTCAACATTCAACGCCTAACAGTTTTTGAGATATGCGAGTTTAATGAATTTCGGCCCATTGAGTGTAATGTATTTCGAATGTTTTGGGCAGTCCTGTAGATAAACTATCCAGTCGAATGGAACCAAAAGGGGAGGTGCACAACTAGATGTTACAACTATCCAAAATATGAAGTTTCGACATTCTACGCCTAATAGCTTTTGAGTTAGGCGAGTTTAATGAATTTCGGCCCATAGAGCGTAATGTATTTCGAATCTTTTGGGCGGTCCTGTACATAAACTATCCATTCGATTGCCTCCAAAAGGGGAGGTGCACAACTAGATCATAGAAAAATCTTAAATATCAAATCTCAACATTCTACGACCAATAGTTTTTGAGATATGCGAGTTACATACATACGTACGTACGTACGTACAGACGGCATTGAAAAACTGGCCACAGTAGACTCGCCACTGGTCAAAATGAGTTGCAGACGCGTTAATATGATCGTGCATGCTAGCCTACGATGAGATGCATAGAAAAAAATTTTTAAATTAAATTTAGAGGTAGTCAAAATCGGTTTTTATGTCGAAATTTGGCCCCCAAAATTTTTCGGGATCACATTACTTCCTTATACTACGTACAAGGAAGTAAAAATGTAGATATCTGTGAATGACTATTGCATTTTGAAATTTTTGCTTTCATCCTCTTAACATTTCGTCGACGCAGATTATTTGAAGGTGTAATACATATTCCCATAACACGAAAAGAGTTCTTTTTTCATAATTAATAAATAAAAAGGAGATGGAAATAAACAATTTCTCTCTTCTTTCTTTTTTTTCCCAAATATAGATGTGTAGTTCATGTTTATTAAGTTCTGGAATCGCAGAATGCTATGGCTTAGTTATTAGAAACTTAACATATATATGCATACATCAGTACTTTATTCTTCGCGATTAATTTATATTTACTATATTAATTTTATATGTGTGCTTCATTTAAAATGTAAAAATTGTGAAACTACTAAAATTGCAATGTCATGTTAGGCAACGCTCATTATGTACCTCGTTTTAATACATACAGAGACTGAATGAGGATTACATGTTACTGCAAATATTATTCCATGCGAAAGCTGATTCAGCTCAATTTAGAATCTAAAGGCCTACGCATATCCCGCAATGCTAGATTGTAGTACAGAAGGGAAGCAATCCTGATTAGCTATTGTGTCATTGTGCAGAATTATACTCATTCCATGTTTGAGGCTGGCCATCCAGAGATAACGCAATGCTGGAATACATGAACCTAAGAAGAAACAGATTACACTAATTATAAAGAAGTGTGAATATATTACATTCAAAGTCTATTTTTGTATTCCAAGTAACTTCGGAAGGGGAAAAATAACTAGTTTTCATGTTTTTCAACAGATTTTTCAACAATATCCAAAAGATTTTTTTCTCGTTTTATTCCTAAGTAAGATGTATTTTTATATGCAGAAATGTTTGGTTTCGAAATGCATATATATATTTCTTAAGTGTAAACGATACAATTCTTCAAATGCTAGATTAGTAAGGTTATCAAATTTTATTACTCGTGAAATATTTTATAAAATCTTATTTTCTGCTTTGAGGTTTATTTGCAACTGGAGTCAGTTCAAAGTATCCTATTTTATATGTAAGTAATATTAGTAAGCTTATTTTAAAAATGTGACATAACCTTTTTCTTAAACTACAATACTAAGAAAAGTATTTTTATAAAACTAATAATGAAAAGCAGCATATTTTGTTACATTTTTGAAAAATTGTAATAAACACAAATACATAAACTTTACGTATGATGTTTATCAAGAAACTATGTACATATTTCATAAATACATTCTAGAATTACAATAATGGCTAATACAATTGAATCATACTTTTATGTCTTTACTCAATAGTATTATCTGAAATTTGCTTTTCATTGTAGGTATATAATGGTCCCAATATTGATTTTCAAAGGATTTCACTTCCAAATTCAATAATTGGATGTTACTGAACGAATGTTTCATCTAATTCCTGGAATTTTAAAGGGTAACAGGAAACAGGCTTGTATAATTTGATAAGAATGATTTTTCTCAAGCTATTGTTAGAAACCAAATTTATTTTTTTTAAAAACTACTGGCGGTGACGGAGAACAACGTAAACTCTTTCGCAAACTAGCGATATTTTATTAGCTTGTATGTAAAATTTAAAAAATGTAAAATAATATTAATAATAATATGCCGAGTGGAAACAAAAACCATACTGTAGATCTTAAATATTTCATTATATTATTTTTGAGTTTACCATTAACACTAAGTTTATCATTACAAGTATCACAAGCACACTCTTGCTATTTCCTGAGAGAGAATACTTTCGAATTAAAATATGTAATTCCTTGAAACTTTTATGCACTTAGAAAATCGGTTTAGTTGGCATTCATTATTAAAATTTTTGATACCGTAGGATCAAAACTTTCCTGGAATTTATATCAGTATTTTTTTAATTTTTTAACGCATGTATACATACATATTTATTTATTTAAACACACCTATATATTTTTGTATGATGCAGTTGATTTTTACGGTTCAGTACATCTAAAAGGTTTACGTGAGAATTATGTTTGTAAAAGATATATTCCTGACTAAAGTGCGCTTTGCAGAATTATCCATCCATATTAAATTTTATATCGTGAAATAACCATGCTGTGTTTGATATCTGAAGATTGGCAGCTATCCCTTGGTAAAATTTATTGCATTTGATAAGCAGGAATAAGCAAGAAATTTTTTTCAGAAGCAAACATCATGAGAATTCGATGGAAATTTTTTTGGTTTCAGATATATACTTGTGACGTTAGTATTTTTTTTTAAACAGAGATAAACAATATATTCAATTTCTTAGCCAGATTAGGACTTTGAACGTCTAAACGGATATTTTGATCACCTGGGACATAGTGAGGACAGTCGAATAATCCATCGAATTGATGGAAAACTTAATATTCCTGATTGCTAAGGCAGTACAACCACACATTAAATCTACACATTGCAATTCGGTTGTAGAAAACCCCAAGGCTTTCACAGCCGTATCACTTTACAGTGCACGCTTCCAGTTATCAAGTTGTTCAGTTACACAAGTAAGGAATTCGTTATCTATATTTTTCGTGCAATGGAATTGATGATTAATTTTGTGTTACGGAGACAATTCTTTAATCTTACCAATTTAACGGTTTGATTTACAAATATTTAGATTCCGTATTAGTGATCAAATTAAAAAACTGCATGTTTTGAATTTCACACTTTTGATTTTTTTTAAACGCATGAAAAAGGAAGATTTTTATCAGATTTGAATCAAACAAATATTTTGATTTCTTTTTCTTTCTATAAAAATTGTAAAAAAAAACACAACATTAGAGTTAATTAATATGCTTTATAATCATAAATAAATGTAGTAGAAATTTTAAACTCCATGCATTAAAAATATTCCTCATAAGGATTTAAAATCTGCCAAACTCCTGTGAAATATATTTGTAATTACTATTCAATATAAACAGTTTTAAAAGAAACAGTTTCTGTACATATCCCTTAGAATACATTTACGAATTATGAAAGTTTTTGAATTACTTAAACAAAAAAACAAAAAATAATAAAGTACAAAACATAAATTCCTTAAAATTCTAAATTTAAGAAATTTTCATTTGATAATCAAAATTCAAGACTCTAACTTACCAGTTTAGTTAGTAGTTACTTTGTTTTTCAGAAGATGAAAGACGTTTTTCCTTTCATTTTCGATTTTCATCTTGTATAAAATATATCAAAGGGAAGAAATTTTTCTTTTCTTTCTTTCTTCTTGTATTTTTTACAAACCTGTATTCGAAGCATCATGTTAAGGAAAATCATTCAAGTTGCCAATGTAACATATCTATCCAATACTTCTGGTAAAAGAAATCGTTCGTGCTTTTGGAATAAACAAATCGAATCTAAGAAATTGCTAAACCAATATAAAATATACCATAAAACACCAGCTTTTTTCCTTAGAAAAATGCAAAGGCTTTGGTATCTATACAATGTCTACTAACTTATTTGAGTTCTGAAATACAAGGAATTTCCTTTCATACTTGATCCCTTTCCCTGGAAAATCCGGAAACTTTTGAAGTAGACTATTCGAAGTTCATTCCTTCCTATATAATATATGTATATAATGCATGCATGTTAAAACTAAAAGTACAAAAAGTGCGAGGCTGTTAACGGGCTGTGGCCTGTTTTATGTTTAGAGTATTTAAACGTCAAAATCACGGTAACATTATTAAATAATAATAAAAAAGGCAAAAATAAAAATCTTTAAATTTTTAGATTTTAATTATGAACTAGAGAGCTTTTATGTAAAAAAGAAACAAGTTTTCAATATAAGAAAAGCATGTTATCGATATTCGCATCCATGCACTAATGACCAACCTGCTAAAATAAAAATAAATGAATTTTTTAAGCTATACTTTTTAAATTACTTAATATTTACAATGACATGAGAAGAGTGATATTGCCCGGGGGTGTAATATGAATAATGCCGAAGCAATATTATTGTTCCAGAAGACTTTTTTCTTTAACGGTTACTTTTATTTCCTTTCTGCAGGTGAGATTTATAAAACTGTCAATACAAATAAATTATGAAACAAAATAATTTCATCCTTTTTATTTTGAAAGTGAGTCTAAACTTTAATTCGATTCTCGTCGTTTCAAAGTATATTAATATTTCGCTCAAACAGTATCACACAGTAGATATTTTGAGAGAATATAGAAATAAAGAATATAAAGAGCAGCATATGTGGGTGACTATCGACATACATATTTTATAGCATTGACATGCTCATTTTAACATTTGGACTTAACAAAAAAAAAATTACTGATGAACGGTTTGAATTACTGATGAAGCTGTGCAATTTAATCAGATGGCTCTTTCGTTTTATTCTTTGGTATAAATTCATTATATTTGTATTTTCGGTGAGATCGTTGATAGAATCATATGGATATTTTCCAAATGAATGTATGAACAATTTAGACAATGGAACAGAGATCATTCCAAATAAATACATCACATAACTGACAATTTACTTGGAAATTAAAAAATCTTATAATAAATAGCAACCAGTTGTTTGTATTATAACACCGGTCAGCAATTTTTTTTCTTTTTTTGTTTTTGTGTTCTCATACTTAAATTCTGCTTCTAGACATTGGAAAACACTTAAATTTTCATTTTTAGTTCTTTAAGTTTGTTTTTGACTGATTTACGTCGATAAGTATATTTTAATTTATTTCATAAAAGAAAGATGGCAGCACTTTTATTAACCCGAAAGTAAACTGTATTATTATTTGTAACTCTATAGTATTGCTTGTAGTATTATTTGCAGTATTATTTGTAATATTATTATTTGTTTGTATTATTATTTGGTCATACGAGCATAAAAAAAATACGAATAATATTCACTTTTAGACATTAATTTCTTATTATTTTTCATTTATATTCAATAAAAAAGACTTTTATATCCAGCAAAAACTTTTCTGATCATAATTTAGAGTGGAATTATTAATATATATATATATATATATATATATATATATATATCAGTGATTTTTGCCAAAAAATTGAAAAATTGCTTTAATTTCTACAAAAGCAAACTTTCGTTAAAAAAATTATTTTCCTTAGTTTTGGCGTAAGAGAACCTAAAATTTAACATGTAGATGTCAGACCCAAAAATCGTGTTGACCGGTGTAATCGTTCAGTTTATTATTGCTGGGGAAATTTTTTTTTGAATAGACATGAAGAACATTTATGTAGGCAATTGTGTATGAAAAGTACAAATACACTCATATGATTTATCACTTTTATTTATAATATTAAAGTGAAAAAAAACTAAAAATTTAATTGAATAGTTTTTGAAACATAAGATAAAAAGTAAAATACTTTAGGAATGTTTGAAAGCGATCAACCTGCATTTCTAATTTTACAAAATTATTCACCAACTTATACATTGTTCACATTAGAAATGTTCTGGAAAGGGATTGTTGCAGAAAGTACTTTTCAAATTTATATTTTCAAATCATTAGTTACAGCGAAAATACTACTTCTAAGTCACAAATGTAATTTCTAAAAAAACTCTACTCTGAATTCAGCTGAATATTTCAACTCGACTGAAATGCAGTCTTTCGTAGAGGACGGCTGAAAATTCCAAAGCTTTGAAGAACACAAAGGATTTTAAACTGTCAGCTTTCTGTGACGTTCGTCTGGCAAAATATACGCTATTTATTTCGAAAGATTATTTTTGCGTATTTAAATCATGGTTTGTGCAATTTATGCATTTGAAATAACTGACTGCATAAAATATATCGGAAGCGATCCTAATTTTAAATGTCTTTGTTCATGCAAATAAGCAAAGTTTCTAAATTGGTGTATTATAAAAGTTTTCAGGTATTTTGATACATTTAAGAAACGTAAAACACAATGAATCTCCTAAAACTCTGTACGCGATAGTTGGATAATAAATTAACAACGTCGGAAAACTTCTAAAAAGAGTTAAGTTTACAGATTTTAGATTTATCATAAAAGTAAGGATCTTTATCAACAGATAAATCCATTCTATATTGTAGTTTATAAATATCGATTTGTTATTGAGTTAAAATATTTTGAAAACAGTTTCTAACAAGAACTAATAATTAAGTTAATATTACAATACCGCATTACGTGAAATTCTATTTTTAAAATAATACATGATTGGATCTTTTTTTAATGCATTTGCACACTCTTTTCTCTTCCCAGAATATGATTTAGGAGTTTTATTTTGAGATTTTTAATTGTTTTTGTGGTTTCTATTATACACATATATTCCGAGAAAATGTTCATTAAAGCCTTTTTTGTGAGGTTATAACTATTATTTGGTTTAAAGTGCTCTTGACATGTAAAATGTAAACATAATATATTCAAAGTACAAGAAAAGTTAATAAATAACGAAAATTACAGTAATTTAATTTTATTTATTTCATGAACCAATATTTTTTCAGTCAGAAAAAATATTGGATCTTGTGTAAGTACTTTTGCAATTATCTCAAATAATTATTTCGAGAACATCAGAA
Source organism: Cheiracanthium punctorium (assembly GCA_038373885.1). Lineage (NCBI taxonomy): Eukaryota > Metazoa > Arthropoda > Arachnida > Araneae > Cheiracanthiidae > Cheiracanthium > Cheiracanthium punctorium. The sequence goes on along the minus strand of JAWZYV010014973.1, from coordinate 104,411 downwards.
GCACTGTGTAGTTGTAAGATATTTAGTAGCACGGTAAAGTTTGCGCTGTTGACAGTCTGCAAACAAGGAGAATGTACGGAAAATAATTATTTCCGGAAAATATTTATCTTCACATCTTTGACTAAAAAATGATAGGAAATTAGTTTTCGTGGATGTATATAATGTTTGCTTACATTGAAGGCAAGTGTAATAGTAAAAAAGGAAAGAGTACCCTATCTGTAAAATTTTGAAGCTCCAGTGCAATTTAAACATTCCTAAAATTTATTCACGCTCGTCTTATAAAAAAATAATACGTTTTTTTTCTGCTTACTAAGTAAATATTTAAAGATTTATACTTAAGTCGATTCGTGAAAACTTTGTTGTAAAATAAATAAATCTGGAACAGAAAGAAGGTTTCTAATATTAAGCTTTTTTATTCAAAGATCGACCGAAAAGTATAAAATAATTTTTGAGAATTATTTGAAGCTCAAACATCAGTGCAACACACTAATCCATCCTAGGTGATTGATTATCAACTGTGGTACTTAGGAAATTCATTAATGTTGTTGTTGTTGTGGGATTGCAGCCAATTATCTTCACGTAGGATCTAGGCCGATGGGAGGGGTGCCTCCGTGGGGGAGGTTCTTTCTAAGCGGTCCTAATCCCTATTTCCGCTAAGTTTCGGAGGAACACGGAAAACTCCGAACAGTTAGATCGGTGGACGTGACCTTGGTTTCGAACCAGGCATCTGCCGTCTCCGTTCAGAGCGTTATGCATTCGGCCACTAGTTGGGCTCAGGAATGTAATATAAAATATGAACTATTAAAACTCGAATAGAAGTAAGTAGCTAAACGCCTCATGCTTTTACAAATGTATACATATATTATTTAACATTCACTATAAAGTGTGAGACAGTGAATTTTCTGGGTTTGGGACAATTCACCGACAACAACTACACCGACAGGACATTTCACCGACACCGTTTCACCGACTGGACATTTCACCGACATGGATTATTCACCGACTGGACACTTCACCGACACGGATTTTTCACCGACTGGACATTTCACCGACACGGGTTTTTCACCGACTGGACACTTCACCGACAAGGATTCTTCACCGACTGGACATTTCACCGACACGGATTTTTCACCGACTGGACATTTCACTGACACGGATTTTTCACCGACTGGACATTTCAACGACACGGATTTTTCACCGACTGGACACATTACCGACACGGATTTTTCATCGACTGGACATTTCTCCGACATGAATTTTTCACCGACTGCACATTTCAACGACACAGTTTTTTCACCGACAGGACATTTTCATGAACATTTCAGCCACTTTAAAATTGACTAAATTTTCAATTTTACGACGACAAGCCATTTCCCACACAGTTTTAATAATACATTTAACGAAAATTCTCCCATAAAGAGAGCAACTAATTACGATTATTTTTTCTCAAAAATTTATCAATATATCTAAAAAAGATTTCTTTTGTACAAAACTAGAAAGTTTAGGCGTTTAAAGCAGGGCCGTGACCTATAGTTTATTTATTTATTTTTGTTGGGTTGGGAGGTGGGGGATTGCAAAAAACATTCATATGAACCATAATTAATCATACGCGTGCGTTATTAAAAATCACATGCATTAATTATGCATACGTAATTAAATAACATTAATTAAATTAATATATCATATATAAATCATAATTAACTTAAGTAAATATTTATGAACTTTGTGTAAATAAATTAATTACTTAATTAAAACTCATTTATAATTAATCTGTGCATTAAAGTAAAAGAAGATTTGAGAAAAACAATCGTACTGAAAGTGTATTTTTTGATAACAATATACGTCAAATTTTGGAAGGGGGGGGGGTGAAACCTATGCATTCCCCCCCTTTGTAAAAGGTTCTAATTTATGTTGTACAATGTTTATTTTTTCAAAATATTATTCTATTTTTTTTAATTACTCGTAACGGGAAATAATCAAATTCTTTACCCCACGGAACAAATTACTAAAAAGGCTATTCTCAACCTGGTGAAAGTTGATTCCTTTTATCGGGGGATGTGGGATAGGATTACTTTCCAGTCTAAAAGCCATGAATCTATCATAACTTAAACCATTGTAAACTAAAATCGCATTTGAATAGCCATCCAAACACTGATAAGAAAGAATGTGTGGTAGGGCTTTTCCAAGAATTTATGTACCTCTCTCAACCCGGTATTTCCTCCTGTAGGGCAACTTTTCTATTAATGGAAAAACGATGCTCCCTGGTAACCCTTTCATCTTTGCAGCCAGGCGGAGCTTACTACCCCACGTGACAATAGTTCTAAACTTTTACTCTTGAGTCTCAATGTCCAGTACAGCTTATGGAAATATAAGAACTGCACGTGTGCGACTTAGTAATATTGGAGTATATCAACCTCAGAAAAATCTTTTGACGTAGAAGTTGGACTCTAGTTTCCTTCCATGATGTCTTGTTTGAGAGTGGCAGAAGTTATAAATTCCACGAGAGGAAAGCCGAAAATTGTAATTGACGGATTTCTCTATGATAAAGACAAGAATCGTGACAATTTATATTATTGGGTATGCGAAAGAAGATATCATAAAAATTTGAAATGCAGTGCAAGAGCTGTGACTATTTTTTCAAATGGCAGCCATGCCATCAAGAAACTTGTTTCCTCGGCACATAATCATGCTGCCGATGCAAGTCAGCCATACGTCAGGCAAGTACAAGTCAAAATTAAGGAAACAGCAAAAACAACTAATGATAGACCAGTGCAGATAATAAGTAATGTGTTATCGTCCGTACAACCAGAAGTACAGGCATGCTTGCCTAAAAAGGAAGCAATAAGAAAACTAATTAAACGAGCGCAGCGTGTTGACACTCCTGTCGAACCAGAAACATTGGAAGATTTAAATATACCAGACGAATATTCTTTAACTTTAACTGGTCGACAATTTTTGAAAGATATAGCAGAAGATAATGACAGAATTTTAATTTTTTCAACAGACGAAAATCTGAAATATTTACACTTGTCTAAATTCTGGATAATGGATGGAACTTTTAAAACACTTCCTCATCTTTTCAAGCAACTGTACACGATCCATGCCAATGTTGGGACTGAAACCGATTTTGTAATAGTTCCGCTGGTGTATACTTTAATGAGCTCCAAAATGGAAGAATGTTATAGAAAGCTTTTTGAAGAATTGATCGACTGGGCAGGTAACATCGGCTACGGCCTTAAACCAGATTTTATATTATCTGATTTTGAAAAGGGAGCAATGAATGCTATCAACACAGTAATACCAAGCGCTCAAAGCAAAGGCTGTAATTTCCATTTGTCTCAGGCTGTGTACAGAAGAATACAAAAAAATGGGCTTGCATCGAAATATGGGACTGATTCTAATTTTAGCATTTTAATTAGACATATTCCAGCCCTGTCGTTTCTAAGTGCATTAGAAATCCCGGATGCATTTGAGCGTCTGAAAGCTTTTATGCCACCCGAAGCCGAACCCATTTTAAAATGGTTTGATGAGTATTTTGTAAATGGCAAATTACGGAAACGAAATCAAAGAACTGGTCAAGAACAAAGATGGCCGCCATTATCCCCCCCCCCCGAAATCTGGTCAGTTTTTGAAAATAATCAATTTGCTTTCCCTAGAACCCAAAATATTGTCGAGGCTTGGCATCGACGGCGGGAAACCTTAGTTGGACGGCCACACGTTGGAATATTTCACATTATAGGAGAAATCAGAGAAGAACAAAATGAAGTAGAAAATGCAATAGAAAGAGTTATTAGAGGAGATCCACCCCAAAAGAAAAAAAAAAAAAAAGAAGATGTAGACAGAGAAAAACGAATCCAAACAATCATTTTAGATCAACAAAACAGATCTGAGATGGATTTTTTACGTGGAATAGCCCACAACATTTCTTTTTAGTGACTTTTGTATTTTGTATTTTGCCTTTTGCATTTTGTACCTTATATTTTGTACTGTAATTTTCAATAAAGACAACAGTGGGGTACTTTTCCATACACTCCTCGTGGTGTGCCCTGGTAACGACTATCTGTCGGCTAAGTATGGAATATACATATACAGCCTTTTCGGCTAATAAATAAATAAAATAAAGAGTCATTTTCATATATTAGTGTATATAATACAGGGGAGGACCCAGAAAAAGTCTCTGGGAGGGGGGGGGGAAGTCCGTTTTCTAATAGAATAGTACATCCATTCCACAGCACTGTTTATCTCAATATATACGAAAACACTGCACAGTATACCATAAATAAGCAAATATGTCGTTTTATACAGCTATCGGTAACTAAGTTCAGGCAAACATGGAAAAATTGGAAGTTGATTATATAGCTTTTAAACTTTCGGAAAAACATTAATTGGGGATTTTAGTTACATGAAACAAAAAAGTTCCTTATGCGGGAAAAATTTAATAAAGTTTTGAAACTCCGAGAAAACACTAATTGGTGACAGGACATTTTGCCGACACCGTCTCACTCTAGGGAAGGGGGCTCGAACCCTTGAATCCTCCCCAATGGTTTCGCCACCGATATGATATCAACAATTTCAGGAGGCAATACCCATGTCTGTAAAAATCCACGTCGGTAAAATGTCCTGTCGGTGAAATGTCCATTCGGTGAAAAATCCGTGTCGGTAAAATATCCAGTCGGTGAAAAATCCATGTCGGTGAAATGTCCAGTCGGTGAAAAATCCGTGTCGGTGCAATGTTCAGTCGGTGAAAAATCCATGTCGGTGAAAAATCCGTGTCGGTGAAATGTCCAGTCGGTGAAAAATCCGTGTCGGTGAAATGTCCAGTCGGTGAAATATCCACGTCGGTGAACTGTCCAGTCGGTGAAAAGTCCATGTCGGTGAAATATCCAGTCGGTGTAAAGGGTGTCGGTGAAATGTCCCGGACCGGAATTTTCTAAGTGTCTCCGATGATGATCGATCAGGTAGGATATATTTGTTGGTTGCAGTAAATGTCTGAACTTGAAAGAATTTTCAAAAATTATTTATGCCTTATTACTTTATACCTCCATTTTTAAATAAAAAGCTTTATAAAAACTCTTTATCCCATATTTATCATTCGTTTTAGTCTGAAAACAGTTTATTCTTGGTATTTCTGTCGAGCTTTTTCAAGACGTGCGTCACTTGCTTTGTGTTGCTGTTTTTTCATGTTTGTGTATTTGTCTCCATGTCGTATCGACGAGCAGCGCAAGAAGTAAGAGTCCATGCTAAAATATTCGAGCTAAAGGTTTGAGATTGGATTAACATGAATCCCCCACTGATTATTGCAATGAGAAAGCTTCGATCCTTTGCCATTAAAGTCCAGAGCCCGTTCTTAAAAGCAGTATCACAACTAGTGTTTACCTCACACGGGACAAACCTGCGAATTATAGGGTGTCCCTTCTCACGAGCCATATTTGATTTAACATACTGTCCCCATGAACTGCATCTGATTTTTACATCCCATGATAAATGCATAATCTTGGCGCGCCTCTCGAGGCCTTATTACACGAAGAAAATTTCGGGCGATCTTGTTGCTGCAACCAGTTGCTGGAACCTCTTTCCTGAAAATTTCCCTCGGTCAGTCGGTCACCTAAGGAACGGTCAACTCCAACTTTTCCGTTCAGCGGCGAAAATATTGCAGGTTAAAATATTGCTGTAATGCCGGCCAATCGCAGCGCTTCCTATTCCTACGTCACAAAGATGGTGGACGACTCAGAGGTAGCGATCGTGGTGATGAGTGAAGGAAAAATGTCTCTCAAATGGAATAGTGAAATGGGAATAGATCTGATTGAAAGCAAATGTGAAATTCCACATTTATGGAACCGTCAAGATCCTAAATATTTAAAAAGATTGCTGAGGCGTTGTGCTACCTATAATTACATGCTCTAGCAATTGCCAATTCGGGGAATCTCAGGCGTTTGTGGGCACACTTGAGTTCGTTTATTATGGCAACCCTGCTTGTTCATCGACTTGCTGGTAGAGGATTCGGCAAATGGTTTCAGCAGCAAAAGCGCCCGAAATTTTCTTCGTGTAATAAGGCCTTTAGCACGTTACTTTGGGCTCTACGTTCGCTTTCAATCCCCCCCCCCCCATTTGCGGTTCTTCTGAAAATTATACCTGACTCGTGCTGAACAATTAATCTCGCAATCCCTATAAGTAACAAAGGAAGCATGGCTCATCAATAAATTTCTAATCTAGAGAATTTCAAGCAGTCCTGTCCTGAAACGACAATTCGGCTGAATTTCCGGAACACAGTACTCCGTGTCATTTGAGTTTATTCCGTATCAGCTCGATCGGAAAATAGAAGTTGGATCAGAATTCCCTGCACAAATTTTGAAATCGGGCCACACACCAACAAACCAAGTTGAAAGCTTGCAACGGAAAATAAAATCAGAAACCTTTTCACACAGTATTTTGTATAAAGGAAAATACATATTTCACGGAAATAAATGTAATAATTCTTCCTCTTTGAAGTCATCTTTTCTACTGAAAAAGAGCTCCTTTACATGATGACTAGAGAATAATCTACTTCGTCAGGTCATCCTCGACATATTCCAGGCGTTTTAAAGGAACAAGTTCAAAGTCTTCCCGCTGTCTAGTTAACGTCTGAATTTTTCCATGATATATACCATGATTTCTTGCATAAAACAAAAGTGCACGATGGAAAAGGCGATGATTTTTTAAACAAAACCCAGCGATAATTAGTTGTCTTCCTAAATGCAAGCAAGTCTGAAGTTTGCAACCTATGTATCTCAAAAAAAAAAATAATAATAAGAGAGAGAGAGAGAGAGAGAGAGAGAGAGAGATCATTAGTGCTTATAGAGATTGATATGAGAGAGAAAAGTTTGAAGATCCATAGTGTTAATAAGCGTATCATTTTGAGTACTATCAACGTTCTGATTCCGACATGTTTCAAAGAGACTGAAATTGGTGACAAACTCCTTTATCCTTTTTTTCTGATATTCTAAAACGTGCCTACTTTATGCAGCTATTTTATGAAGAAGATATGTTCTACAGTTTTATGAGAACTGCGATACCAAAACAGCACCATTTAAAATACACGTATTTTTTAAAAATGATGTCGGTTCAGTTTATATCACAAAAATTCGTAGAAAGAAACTATTTCCATCTTTAATCGTTCACAACATGCTTTGCTTCCATAAACAGTTTAATGCATTGTTTCTGGTAACGATTATTTATTACGCAAAGATTGCATGCACGCAATAAAAAAATAAAGAAAATTTACGATGGTGGATTTTCAAGTACGGTCCATGATTTAACTGAATTCCTTTTCATTGGATGATTTATTTTAATTTAAGAAGAAATAAAACTTGCAAGCGTTTTAAACCACTGGTCTTTGGAAATTAGAATAAATGGATATGAGTGGAATTTAAAGATTTTTTATTCATAAATAATATCTTTAATGTGCAACCGTACCAATGTTTTATCATAACATAAACGCATACGAGTTTTAAACTATGATACATGAGCTATAAATAATGGTAAAAAAATTAATGGTTTTGGTATTGATTCTTAAAATTATAATTTTGGTATAAAATATAAGAAACTCTGACTTACGTTACAGTAATAAAAAATGAATAAATAAAAAGGATTTAGCAGGTTATATACAGGGTGATCAGAAAATGAGTATACATTTGAAAAATGATTATTTCGCGGGAAAATGTAGGTATAGAGGTAAAAATTGGCATACATACTTGGAGTGACATGGGGTTTTATTTCATCCTCAAAACAAAGAGTTCCAAAAATGGCCAACAGATGGCGCTGGACAGCAAAATGTCAGTGACGCTGCATGCGAGTTGTGCATAAAAGAGAGCTGTAATGAGAGTGGGAATCAGATGCAACAGCAATCGCAGTATGTTAGTTAAAAGCAGAGGCGTAGCCAAGGGGGGGGGGTTAGGGGGGTCATAACCTCCCCCCATGAGAAATTTTTTGCCATACAAAATGTATATACTTCACTACATTATCATACATATGTATACATATATATGAGTTGCACTAGTCGTAACCCCCCCATGAAAAATTTCTGGCCACGCCCCTTAAAAGTTATCAAGACATTATATAAAGGGGAAATCAATACTTGTTGTATTTGGAACATTTATTTTCTGACTTGTGTGCTTGATTCAAGAAACCGCTTATAAATCCTCGTCAAGTAAAGTGGACAATAGAATGAAAGTTTTTAGTATCACAAAGGGGGAAATTTGAACAACCAGGCTGTGAGTGGAATCGAACCCACGACTACGCTTAGGTGATTGGCGTGGAGTAGGACAGGCCCTTTACCTCTATGCCGTTTGTCCCAAAATCAATGTTTATTACAGTAATTCGAAACTGGTTAAATACAGGGTATATCAGTACAGACTTTCAGGAGAGATAGAGTACACCTAGTCGGTGGAAACGTCATTTTCATGTTCCTGTAATAATCACTTTAGAATAAGTGTTCAGATAAGAGTAAACTTTCGACCATGGTTTTTCAAAAACTAATCCATCTTTCACTGATTGCACTTAATAAAAATTGTTAATTCAGAAATTTTTTTTTTCATTACGAGGCTAGTAACCATCTCGTACATTGATAAAATTATAGGAGGGAAATACATTTTTTAGGAAACTTGGCAAAGCAATTAGACGTACAATTACTTCTACCAAAGTAATGATTAACAGGTACATGAAGACTACGTTTCTGAGTCCACATTGCTACGTGATTCTGAACCCTCTTATTGTAACCTACATCTCCTAGAAGTTTGTAAACGCTGTACTGATACATCCTGTATAGACCTTATAGGTTGTTTTCACAGTTCTTCGATTTACTTCCAACCCATATTTTAAGAGTTCAAAGCCTCTTCCTTGCTTTTACTCAGTACGACTGGTCCGTTTTTGTTTATTATCAAAAACGCAGCCCAAATAAATAGAAGCTTCATTAAAATACGAAACAGCATCTCTATAACCAAGTTAAAGAGTAAATTGCAGCCTACTCAAGATTTGACTAGTGGTCTTCTGCAAGTTTATCGTCACGTTATTTTCAGTGCACCAGTAGTATAGTCTCACAAGACTGGAATTCAGGGTGATATATAGCCTGCCTTAGTCCTTTTTTGATAAACAGCAACAGTCAGGTCATCTTCAAAAAGGGTGAAATTAGAAAGTCCATCAGAAGGCAAGATGTCAGGGAGGTTTAAATATATCGGATTTTGGGAATAGCTAATTTTTTCTCTACCTAAAATGGAAGACGTCATCATCGAAACTACTTGCAAAAGAACATTGTGAAAGAAACTTTAAATATCGGAATATTTGTATCACAACAAGATTTTACTCTCCATTTATTTTCCTGCATATGTTAAATGACATTTTCTAGTCCATTGATACATTTCTGTCATAATTTAGTTCCCGATAAAACCCAATATAAATAATGATGCCTTCATAAAATTTAGGCTCTTTCAAGTATTATGTTGCGAAATTCGGACCATTAATAAAATTTGAATGAATACTTGAGCACTACATACATTTCTTTTTGATGAAAATATCTAATTTTTATGCTGTCCGAAGCTTGTTACATTTATTGTTATTAATGATATCTTTAGATACCCTTTACATTGTTGGTCCTAATGTATTTATTAAATGTATCTGAGATATGCGTTACCCGAATCCTTTGAAAAAAAAATATAGGGCACTCAAGTACATTAATATGTGATACTCAAGACATTCGCCGATATATGTATCATGTTTAAATGCGAATAAATTTAAAAACATTGCTTATGGCATTCGTTTCAGGAAACTCCGTGACAGGAAAAGTAACTGCGAGTGTTGTGAATAATCATTACTCTCCTGTCAAAACATGAAAACGTGCTAATAATACACAGTACATCAAATTCCATCTTGACATTAATCTTAATTTGGAGAGATTGGGGTAGATTTAGTTTAGGGGTAATTTAAAATACAGTTTTTGGAAGTTGTGTATGAAATGTGAAGTATTCAAAGACCTCCAGAAAACGAAAGTAAGTAAATAATATATTACATTAGAAGAAAATAATTCGAATTACTCAAATATGTACGTATAAAAAGGCTCTGTAAATTGAGATAGTACTAATGTTGTAGACGTGTATTTTTAATTTTTAAAATAATTTCTTCAAAGTATCTGCCATTAAAATTATAAAAACTAAAATTAATTAATCTTAATTATTTTTTTAATGCTTCTTTGAATGACATATTCTATATATATATACATACATGACAGATTAACTTACGGCGAGATTCAAGTGAAACACAATTCGAAAGTTTTCCGCGTCGAACAGGGGGAACTTCGAAATATATCAATGTTTCTTATTCAACTGAAAGAAAACAACCGTGTTTTGATCACGTGACAGTGCGATAGGTTTGTTCGTTGGAAGCATTCTGGGGACTGAACTGGGAACTGGGGACTGAAAAACGTTCGATTGGATCTCGATCGCGCGCTTCACTTGAATCTCGCCCTTAATTTTTTTTTTTTTTTTTTTAAATCGAGCTCATGATGAGGAGAAGGCAAAATGCAATAGAAAACCCCCCAAAAAAAGCAAATGCATGGCATATAAGTTTTTAATAGTTATGTGTTAATTGTTCAAAATTAAACAATTTGCAAGTGAAATATATAGTATTTTGTAAATTTCTGTTACAGGAAGGGGGGGGGGTCTATTTTGAAGCAGAAATTTTCAGTCCTATAAGATTAAATTGTCTTAAACATACTAGAAATTGTACATTTTTTTTAATTGACATTAAAATGAATAATTGCTATGTTTATTCCATAGCAACAATGTAATATGAACATTGTTTTTCTCTGCACCTAGAAAAGTAAATTAAATATGCAGTAAAAAACTATCTATTTATATTCAAGATAGAAATTGCTACACTGTCAAACAGCAATATTGTACTACACGGCGTGAATAATATTTTCAGAATACAACTGAGATGATGAAATTCATAGGCGTTTCTAAAAATCACTCTATTAGTAGAATTATGTATTTGAAGTATAGAATAAAGCACATTGTTTTGTTATAAATATATGAATAATTTAAAACTTTTGGGTGTGTGTGTGGAGTTGGGTTATTAGTGTTAATGCTCTTTGTTGCTTCTCTTTATTGAATTATCTGCTATCCATTTTAACTAAACTATTTGAGGTGCTTTCCAATAGAAATGCATTAAATAGTCTTGTTACTTATGTTATACTTATGTTTTAAATCGAGTAGTTCTGTTATACTTTTGTACTAACTATAGATACTTCTACATAGTGATACTTTATTATCCATTAATATATAGTATTTTTCTAGTTGCAACACATCTAGTGAACCACTGAATGATAGTTTCATTATTAAACACTACTGTAAACGAAAATTTGCATAACCATTAGCATAACAGCTGTTAAAATAAGTTAATCAGCTTGTAGCTTTCAACTAAATGGTAAAAGTCAAAATCATAATATCATTGTATTTAGGTTACGGCATAAATCCAGAGGGATGCATTGTTTAAAATATGAGTTGGTGGAGAATGAATCCCAAATGCTCCCTTTATATGCATAAAAGTTTCAAAGCCGCTGTATTTGGAATTACAAAATGTTCCGGCCATTCGTCAAAATTAAATATGAAATGGTTCTAATGGATATACAAATAGATTGAATCTAGCAGCAAATTAGCTTACTTTGATCATTTCTCGTTCAGTTCATATTTGGTAAACTTATCCAAATATATTCAACATTAATAACAATATTTCCAATGCAGCGTTTTCTGTTTTCAAAATATATGTGTTCTAATGAAATGAATGTAAGAAATGGGCTTCAAAAGAGTATGCCCCTATAGTACAGACAAACGGTATTATTGCTCTTTTTGTTGCTGCTGTTGTGAAGTTCCAAATTTTGTTCATTTCCCTCCCAGTTGCAATCAACACAATGCAAGGCAAACAGCTGTGCGCTTTACTTATTTCTTATGTTTCGCACAGTGAGATATTGAATAGATCTTCGATGACAACCTTTGACAAATCGCAGAAGTAATTGCTTGCACTTCAAGTTAATGTGTTTTTTCCCCTTATCAAAGCGACATAGAAAAGGGGGATATACGGTAAACGTACCAGGGAGCGAACACAATCAGTGAATGAACATTTTAAGTACAAAGGTCCTCCGAAGGTTCAGTTTCCACCGCCAATAAAAAGAAATAAAACATTATAGCCTGAAAAGATTTATTGCAAAAGATACAGCAATACTTCATCTACTTCTCAACATAATCGTCGGAATTGTAACACTTGTCATACTGTGGGATAAGTTTTTGTAGTTCAGTGTCATAGAAGTCTGCCGCCTGCGAATGGAGCCAGAGTGTCACAACCGTTTGCAGTCTTCGCTTGTGGGAAAGTGATACCCGGACAAAATTTCTTCAAGTGCATGTCGCTGGGAACAAGATCGGTACTATAGGGGGATGGTCAAACACCTCACAGGGAAATTTCTGGAAGTTGTTTGACTATCCACCCTATAGTACTGATAACGCTCCCATCGACTTGCACCTGAAGAAATTGCTGTCCGGGTATACTTTTTCTGCCGATAAAGACTGAAGACAGCTGTGACATGATGGCTCTATTCTGAATCGGCAGCTTTCTATGACTCTTTACTACAAAAACGTATCCCGCGGTATGACAAGTGTTACAGTTCCGGTGATTTTTATGTTGAGAAGTAGATGAAATGTTGCTATATCTTTTACAATAAATCTAAGGTAATAATGTTTTGTTCCTTTTTATTGGCCGTGGAAAACTTACTTTACGGACGACCTTCGTAAATTTTTATGAAATAACGTTTGGAGAGTTTTTAGTCTGTGGAATGGCAACAGTAATTTCCTTCTATCCAATATGAAGGTATTTCAGGCTTCGTTGATTTCTCTGACTACTTTCCCTTAAAAAAAAAAAAAACCTTTTTTAATGTGTATTGTAGTATGTTCATTTACTGGGAATCTCATCAGAGGATGATTGACGCAACGTAAGAATAAGTTTCTGGCTTGTTATCGGGAGATTCACATGTGGTACTTACAAAGCCATCTACATAGTTTTTAGAAAATATAAAAAAAATAGGTGTTGCTTTATAGCATTTTTTTCTTTTTTTTAAACAACCAAAATTATATTGCATGCGTTGGAAATTGCCTGGTGTCTGGAACATTCAAAATACTTTTGGTCGTTTAAAAAAAGTAGGCTGCAGTGTTTAAAGCTGCAGTGTTTTAAAACAACACTGTAGCTTTTCTGCTTTTAAAAAACAGTGCGCATGGCTTTGTAAATATGGCGTGACCCTCCTGTAACAAAGCCTATAGTCATATATCTACAGCTTTTCTGATCCTAATCCTATAGTTCTATTTCGCCACCGATGGGGCTTGGCTATACTATTTTGTTAATTATTTGTACTTTTTCTAGACATAGATTGGGAGAGTTTTCATGAGTTTAAGACTATTTTTCGTACAGTGCAATATTTTTAGATATGAGTCTACATTTTCTCTGTATATATAATTACATATCGATGTATCGATATCAATACCCATAATGGGTATTGATATATAGATATATAAACACACGCATACAAACTTAAGGAGAGAATAATTGTTAAGAGTTTCTAACATTTAAGCAAAATAAAATCGAATGAATAAATTAGTCTAACGTCAATTAGTCGTAATTAACAGTATGCGACTCGCTATAACATAAAATTACTGAAATACTTTTTTTAAACATCGTTTGAACAAAAGGAAACTTGAAATACTGAAAGAAAAAAATCCGTGTAATTTATTTACTGTCCACCTAATTACTTCTAATATACTTATGATACGAGGAAGATAATTATACAGCTCTCATTATTGTGTAATTCAAATTTATGTGCGACATTCTCGAATGATCAAAGTATTTCTCTTAGCTACTTAACTTTATCAAGTCGAAAATAATAGTTAAGATTATGTGCTTAAAGTAAATAACAGTGAAATAGCTTTATAAGCAGAAAGTCTAACATGACTGTTTAAGAAAATTTGTTTAATTATAGATATTAAGCTAGATCATTCTCTCAGAAAAGTTCCAAATAAAATATTAAAGTTTTCATGTAGATATCTTTGGGATATATGCGTATAAATAAATATTTCATACCTTTATTATTATATATTTATTTTTTTATTTAATTTAAATCAAAATTCAGATTGGCAAATATTTTAAATATAACCATAGCTTATAAGATTAACAGGTTAAACAGCTTTTTTATAAATGATGTATAAAATATTTATGCTACGCATTTTCGGTTATGATTTATAACAATGAAGAAGTCAAACACACTTGTGCTTTCTACAGGTTAAGGAAAACTAGAAATTATTATTTTTTAATCTGCGTTCGTAATCACTGCATTCTTTGAACTGTTTAATTTTATTAGAGAAACAGATAATTGTAAATTCTGAACCAGGACGCCGACTTTAATGCCTAATAGCATAAATGTAAAGAAATGGAAAACGTGTTGGACCTTACAGAGATTCAGGATAATGTGTCTACACCTATCTTTGTAGTGTATTAAACTACTCGAATTTTAATTACTCCTTAGACATTTACTATGTGTAAAATCCAAATAATGTCAGGTTTTTTTTTCTTCCGTGGAATAGTATAAAAATGCAAAAGCATTTGCTAAAACTTTCATTATTGAACATTTTATTCTGACACATTGGGCTTCAATACTTATAATAAGCCGACAAATGAAGCTAAGAATTTCGTAGCATGAGAAAAATAATCATTTTTCTTTTCCTGAGTTTAAGGATTAAAAAACATTACTTAAAGGAAAACATAAATAATATAAGTAATATTTAGGATGTTTCTCATAATTTTAATGAAAACTTTATATCTTAAATTAAATAGAAGATTTTAAACTGAACCTTCCAGCGATAGTGCAATTCTTAATAAAAGGATAATCTTTTTAGACAGTTTCAAAACTTTGAAATCTCGAATGACAATTCAAAACCATCATGTGTTTTATTAAAAGCATGTATAAGTTTTATAATTAAATGAAAATTTGAGAGTTATTCAATAACATAGGAATAGAGGGTTTGTTAAGATTGAAAAAAAAACTTAAATCATTCCAAGCACGTGGTGCAACTCGGAGCTTCAGCAGGAACCTGTGCCAGAGTGTCTCAGGATTAACCAATTTTTACCATAGCTCCGAAGAATATGCTAACACTTAACTACTTCTTTCAATCACCATTTTTTAGTTGAAATAAATTTGAAACATTTTGTGTAATTGACATAGAAATAATGAACACTGTGCCTTTTCTGTCGGTAAAAATGAAAAAAATAATTGGCGCTTGAAAAATTCTTGGAGAATGACATTCTTAAAATGCATAATATGCATTGAACAATACAATAAATAGGCCGAATTAAAGAGTAAATTAAAAAGACGATCATATACAGAAACTACCTTATTTATTTTTTTTAAATGGACATTCGTCGATTTTGCAGGAATTTTCGAAAAACAAACATTTTTCTTTTCTTTTTGGATTAAATGTGGAAAATTTCTTTATCTACATCACAGCTCTGGATGCAAATTAATGGTTTTCTATCAAATGTAGTGCATGGGAGCAGGTTCTTGAATAAAATCTCATTCTTCTTTCCACCTTCTTTTTACAAAAAGTGATGGAATCTCGAAACCTTAAGCCACTTTAAGAGGCTAACAAAAAAATAAACGAAAATAAATTCATATACTCAACTTTTTGACATGTTAAAAGGCTATTCATTTGTAGTTCATTGAGAACTAGAGAATAAATAAGATCGAAAATTCGACACTTTTTATAAAATTAATAGTGCGTGTCATTATAGGTGGTCCATGTAGATGAACAAATAATAAAAATTTAGAATAAAATTTTGATTTCCGTTTTTTTATGTATAAATAGAACAAATTTTGTCATTTTTTTTTCTAGCACTAACGACAACATGTCGTATATGCCACAACAAGTAGTAATAGTTTTCTTGATTTCGCTGCCCACCCCCCTCTGAATATTTGAAATGCCTCTGTTCTCAGTTACCTTAGTTTCCTGCTATCCAATTGGTCCTCATGAAAACCTATTCTGGATCCCCACTTTCTTAGTGGCCTTAGTATAGACTGTCTTGAATCTCCACTCTGCATAAACAGAGCAAATTTTGCCTTTCTCATTGTAGCACTGACGGCGCCCTGTCATACATGACGAAACTGGTCTGTTATCTTAATTTTTGTATTGGTACTCTTATACTTTTTTTTCAGTTTATTTATTGCCTTCTGCACCAAGCTACATATTCTCATTTATTAGGTGAACAATTTTTGACACTGTGATCCAGAGAACCGCATCGTGCATCTCAGCTCCCAGATATATAAAATATCACAACTAAAAGGTAAAATGCATCTTTTGAGATTTTGTTCTGAAGTTAAAATCAAGTGTCAAAACCACATTCTTCATTCTTGAATTGTTAAAGGTATAATCACAAAGTAAAGGTGTTTTTTTTTTTCTTCGAGTGAAATTTATCGAAAAAATGTGATGTATAAGATTTAAAAAAAAAAAGTCGATGAATTACCACATGCCATTTCTCTTCCAAGACACATATGAGATAAGAAAAACCCATTTGGTGTAAAACACCTAAGGGGAAAATGTAAGAAGATTAATCTATTTCTTCAAAACATATATATGTCTCTCACTCATCTATTTTCTTTGAAGTAAATTTTAGATCTGTATGACAGAGAGAGATGTTTTTCTTAACACAAACTGACAAATTTATCGTGAAAGCAGACATTACTGCTGAATTGGTTGAAATAAGAGCCGTGAAAGTTACTTTAATAATTTCATAAAACTTCTTGAGATATTGTATTAATTTAATTAATAAATATCGGTAAAGAAATTTGTCTCTACAAAGAATCGATTACAGTCATTTTACTTTGAAAATCTTAATTTAAATGCGATAATTTTCATAAAGCTTCTTTTTGCATATTAATGAGACAATGATTGATTAGCTTCGATATATCTTTAATGGATAGGATAAATAAATATTTATAAGAGTTGACACATAATTAATAAAACGTACACAGACATAGTTAATTTGCTATCAATCATTTTTTTTTTCACACATTCATGCTTCAATACTTACGTAAGTTTTTAAAGTATTCGCTTTGTTTTCAGAAGTTAAAGAAAAATCTGTATTTAATCAGATAGTAAAATGTAGCGTTTTTGAGCAGAAAAAGAAATAAAGGCATTAAGAAATATCTTTTAAGAACAAGCTGACGTGCCCGTTCTTCTTAAGGAAAGAAACAAGTATAATTTTAGCACTCGCATATAAAAGTTATTTTTCAATAATCTACATGCTTATTTCATTAATTTGCTATTTAATAAAATTGTATCATAATTCATGCGTCCACCCTAATTGTGTTTCTTGCTTTATTACATTGGAAAATGCACCACAATCCATGCTTGGGTTCTATTTTCATTCTTTGTTTCATCATGATGGAAGAGGCATCATAATCCACCAATGGGTAGTATTTGTCTTGCTTCTTCATTATGTTAAAAAGTGCATCATAATCCACCAGGAGATCTCATTTGTCTTTCTGGCTACATTATGTTGGGAAGTGCTCCATCACCCACTTTGGTCTTATCTGCATTTTTTGCTTCGTTAGATTGGAAAATGTACCATAATGTAGCCCCCAAATTTTTAACTTGTTAAATTATATTGATAATTGTATTATAACATCGGCCCTATATGCCTCCCTTGTTCCAATATATTGGAAAGTGCATAATAATTCATTAGTCTACTGTACTTGTCGAAGAACGTGTACCATAACTAATGTGTTAGCCGTATTGGTCTCGCTTGTTCTGTAAAATACTAAGGAATCGAAATTTACAGTCCCGTATTCATATGATCACCGGCATAATGTTTACTTTCCGAACACGATAGCTCCTAAACGAAGCATTCTAATGAGCTCAAATTTGGTATATACATCAGAGACTACCCTCGTACGATAGGTATTGATTTTGGTGTGTATAGAACTCATAGTTTTTTTACAGCTCTGTAAAAGAGAATTCTTAAACATTAAAGATTATGGACGCAAATTTTGAAAGTGCACTAGCAACCGAATGGTGCATGCGATTGAGCGCAAATGTGGTATAAACCTGATTTCCGCTCAATCGAATGAGCCATGCATTTCGTATAATAGATCATTGTCACATGACCTGAATAGGTTTTAGTGCGGGTAGGATTTATAATTTTCGTGCAGAGCTACAGATAGAATTCTTACGCATAACTGTGAAATTTTAGGAAAGTCGAGTGAAGTCACTCCAGATTTTTTATCTTTTCCCTTATTTCTAGGCGAAAATTTCTAGGAAACTGCAGTTTTACGGTAGTGGTCACTCTTTTGTGAGCATTTATAATCAATGTTTTATTAGTATGGAAACACTGGTTTTATGGATAGAAAATGGCTAGTAGTCAAATCTATTTGGCCAGGTACTGTATATATTAAAATCACCTGATAAAACTGTTTTGAAATCTTCGTCAGGCATATTATAACGATACTTCACCTTTATAAATAGTGTTTGGAAAGTGATCCCAGCGACCACAACTCACGTTGAGAGAGCTAACAAATAGATCATTATACTTATATGCACTTTTTAAAAACTTTTTCTGATGTCAGATTCAATAAAAGAAAGTGTCCAAAAAAGGAAAAGAATACAAGAAATTTTCAGTGTTTCATTTGTAGCAGACGATATTTTAAACTACGGAAAAAAGTCTATTTTTGCCCCAAATAATTGAAAAGACAAACTTCAAATGAGAATTTGCGGAATCATTTCACCAGTATCAATACTTTTACTTGACAATTTGCCGTCATAATTGAATTTTTAAAGAATTTTTTACTGGTGACATCGTAAGTACGTCAATCTCAATTACAACACTTAACAGTTTTGCTCAAATGAATCACGTTTTTTACTTACAGATATGAAATGGTTTCCAAAGAAGGTATTCAAGGAGCTGAAGATAGCGACACGTTGGAGAAAATTGTTGAACGGGTGGATTATTCTATTTTTTTTTAAAATCTATTTCTATACTTTTTTTCCTATACCTTTTTATGTATGTTTTTCTGCTTGTCTGTGCAAAATTTCAAACTGATTAGTCAGTTTGTATAAGAATAAACGTTGAAGATACATACATGTGTGCATTCGTTTTATTTATATAGGAATAGATAGATAAAAGAAGGACTATGTTTTACTATAAAAAATAACATTGTTTTGTACTATTACTTGACTCTAGAATGATATTCTATTCAGATGAAAAAAATGACACAGAATATACCTTTTTATAAAATAGAGATTTATTCTTTTCTATTATTTGCTTAGATTCTTTTTGTTCCATTTTACAGCTCCTGCAGGAAGAAATTTCAAAAAATAATCAAACTAATTCGTTATAATTATTATAATATTTTGTACAGAAAAAGGAGAAAACTTGAAACTGTTTTAAACTTCACAGTAGAAATTAAAAATTTATAGATGCGTGAAATAAACGGAGTAATCTATTTTAAAGAATTATTTGTATTAAAAACTCAGAATTCTCAAATAAAATGTCTTACTCTAAAAAATTCCTTCATCTGATTTTTCATTATTATTATTGCATTGCCAATGCAAAGAGGTTTCCTGCTTTTTTTAACTATATAAGAAATATTATCAAATATTTAACTATGATTTAAATAATTTTAAAGATGGGTGATAAAATTATTTCGTTTTTTATGTTTTTTCATATTTTCTTAAGTGATGTAATTTAAAAAAGGTTGATATAAATACTTATTTTACTTTACTTAAATATAAATAATTCAAAAACAACTTTTTCTGTATTGCTGTTCGAGGTTAGTTTTATTGTTCTTTAGAAGAAAAATTAAATTTTTACAAAATAACAGTAATTTGACGATTGTTTTTTTTATACTTTAACAATTCATTTTTCACGAAAATCGAAGTAAGAATTAATTCAATGTAATTCAATGTAATTTATTTAATTTTAAAATAAAATTTTTATGTATTTATATTTTTCTACTGAGGTAATTTAAATTTGCTCTATTCAAATGATATGTTTAAAACCTTATTCTTATTAATATGAATTATAAATAAATATTTTTCGAAATTAAAAATATAAGATATCATAAAATGAACCAACATTTTTGACTGTATAGTTTATATTTTATTCAAATACACGAATTGCACGAGTTCTACACAAATTTATTTTACAAACTAGTATGTGTAAATATTTTTATATCACAGAAATGTTTTCATATACCGGTGACTTATCCCTGCAGAACTTTCAAATAATTGTCTGAGATACAAATAATATTAATAAATAAATTGGTAAAAAATTATACTAGATTTGGCAGTATCGTATAGGAAATATTTTAATGAAAAGCATGGTTATATAATTAGATGTGTAACTGGAATAACTATGAACATGCATATGCGATTTGAAGTAGAACTACCCATTGTTGCAATTATCGCAGTACCTATGTTCTGAAATTGGTGTTATTGATTACAGTTTATGATATAATTTCATAATTCTACATTTTTAAAAACTGCTTTAATTTATTACAGTTTATAATGTAATCTGGAAATTTTATATCGGTTTCAAAAACAGGTTTTATTTATATTTTTATAAAGAAAGAAAAACGAGTGTGTAGATTCACAGCATTTTCTACACGAGAGCATTCCTATACAGTTTATGTGTTTTTGTTGCTAATGCCTTCTGGCTACCGCTGAGTGGTGCCACATCCCCCATATAGGAAGGCGATGGGCGCAAAGGGCGTCTTCCAATTTAATGAGCCCCAGTGGAAGGAAGACTGACTTTGCTCGGGGTGCCTTAATTTTTAACCAATTCCAGGTGTGGGACCAGCCATTTGAAATCGGCTCCACCAGAGGTAATGTTAAATACAGAGGACATTGGAGCCACGACGGATTTTACGTGCATCCGCTCCCATTAGCGTCCACGGGGCTACAACAGCCTAGCAGCGAGAGGATTTCACCTTCCCTAGCACTGGCCAAGACAGGTTCTGTTTCAGTTTCAGAGAACTGAGTTTAGTGACTAGGCCACCAAGGGACACCGTTCATGTACGTAAATGCGCAGTAAAATACTATCCGAAATTACCATACTTTAATACAACCCCAAAAACACTGGTAATATTTACAGCTTAATAATAAATATAAAATTATAAATAAATGCTAATGGATTTTTCTGAGCCTGAACTGTCTCTAGAGTCATTTACAGTACCATAGTCAGAGTACCATAGATAGAATTCTGTTTTCCTAAACTTGCCTAGTATTGAATAGCTAGAATATATAATCTAATATGCATAAACAATTTGAATGTCTCTTCTGAAGACTTTTATTACAAGACCTGTAGTGCAAATTCCCATTACAGTGCATGCAAAAATACTTTAATTTCTTATTTAACTTATTGGGTGTAAAACTTTGCTCCTCCGTTCGTATACAAGATTCGAGGTTTTACTATAAATAAAAACTGGTATACATTTACGACAAACGCGAAAGCGTGGCTTGGTACAGAACATTGTAATTAAGCATCTAGAGACAACGTGTAATAACACCAATGAGAAAACTGAAGTAGCAGATCGATTAAAGAAGTAGAATTCAGAAGACGGTTTTATTGAGGCCAATAGGAAAGCAGAAAATTAATTTAACTGAAAATAAAGATATTTCCAACATTCAACCGAAATCAACATTTAAAAAAGTTTTTCCATTCTTATTCTATCACTGACTTTTAGACACGAGTCTTACCCGCAGATTTGCTTCTCTAAAACTTGGTCCCATTCTCCGATATACCGGCCTTCGACGTCCAAATAACCTTTATTGAAGCGATGAAACAAATCTTGATAAATTCTTTTACTAAAGCATCAGTATTTCAGGGAATTCGATAAGCCTCACTAGCAGATTGCTGCACACTGAAGAGGAAAATTAAAATGTTCGACAGAAGACAAGAATTTGGTTCGTAAACTGACATTTCCAATCGACAATAATCTCAAGATGTAGACAGAAATCCGTCCATGTTTTTATTCAGTTATGTGGGCAGATGCCTTCGTTTATTGCATGCCGTCCATTTAATTCAACCAGAACTGACACCTACAAGAAATAAAGGAAGCAAAATTGTGCATCTAATAAATATTTGAAGAAGATTGAATTTAAGCATATTCCACTTAACGAGCGATAGTCGTCACAAGACTTTTGGAAAGCTTTATAAAAGAATCAATGATGTTAAACACTCAAAATATAATGTTTCATCGCATATTGCGTTATGGACTAATTGTAGTAGGCTGTATGTTTCATGCAACTTTCAGAAAAAAAAATTAATAAAAATCGCCTTCAAAAATGACCCGAAAAATTACCTATTTAGGAAAATATTGCGTACATCCGTATGTTCAGCATTTTTCTTGAGTATTTCGTTACGTCTATAGGTCCATTGTTTGTAACATTTTACATTACTACTTGTAAAGAGACATTATCAATTTTTCTGAGTCTCTAGCGTAATTAAAATTCTTAAAAAGCCTATTCAAAAGCCTCATGATTTCGAAAAAGAAGAGCCTTAATAGAAAAATTAAAATTTGCATTGAATATCTCTACAAACATTTAATAAAACATTCTTAATTTCCAGCGATATTAAAGCGCATTTATAAGAACTTACTGCGATTTTTCGTTTACAATATTACATTGCATTACATAACTATCCCCCCGATATATTATTTAGAAAACCAGAAATGTTAAAAAATCTCTCAGGAGACACAATTTCAGTTATTTTTCATTGTGGAAAAATCGATATCTTCCAATGTAAATGTTCCATCTTTTTATTTGAAGAATGATTAAGGTGAATTCGGCAAAAATATGTCACTTGGGAAAGTTGGTTTGGAATATAAATCTGGATATAAATCTATCATTAATTATTTCTGTGAAGGAAATAAAATAAAAAACCTTCTATCGAACGTGGAATGGAAATAACGTCGTTTCCTTTTACATACGCATTTATTTTTAAATACTAATGGATCTTATAGGATTAAAGAATTGCGCTGTAAAATAAAAAAAATCGTACATTTTTCTGTTGATTTTAAATTTGAATATTTGAACATAAAGCCTTGGGGAATTTGATTTTGGATCTCAAAATGCCACTTTTAAAATTACATGCAAATGCTCTTAACTTTGAGTCTTTATTTGTTTTATACGTCTTGATAAAAATGAATAAGATAATTTATTATTTTTATCAAATGCTTATCTTTCTTTTAAAAAAGTGACTTTAGATTCGGCAAAAATTGTACGCAATTTTACATTTTTGCAATATTTATAACCGAATATTACACGTCATTGAAGTATATATATATGGAATGGCTGAAAAATGAAGAAGGACAGTTTTTAATAAAATTAAAATAGTGATTTTTTTTCTCCCCTTTAAATTTCGAGCATAATTTAGAAAAATGTACTTTTAAGAGGAAAATTCACTTCCTTTTATTTAAATTTTTATTTTATTTTATTATTTTTAACAGCATATTTTTTTAATTGAATATTTTAAAATTCACAAATTTTACTTGTTTGAATTCCGTGAACTAATTCCAAGGGATACGTACAAAAAAGATTTATAATGTTACATCTCTTCACAACTATCTCATGTGCAGTTGAAACTGTTTAAATTGAAAACAATTTTAAACTAAAATAATTCACAACAGGTTAAGATTTCGCTTTTGTTACCGACTATCGTATTTTAATTTTAACAAGATAAAAATGTAAAAGCAATTAGATTTGAAAATTCAACATTTATGTAAAATAAGCTCATTTTCCCTTTAATTTGAAAATCTCAGTCAATGCAATGTTTGTAGACAACATGGTCAGGAACAGAATTTTCGACTTTAGGTATGTGCTTGGGCAAGTTTGCAGATAAACATAGATCTTGGAAGTGAGCGGGAAACACAGGAGGGGATCTTCAAAGTTCCCTCAATTCTTTTTCTTACTTCTTGGGGACAATTCATTTTAATGAAAAATGTTCTTTTACGAAATGAAAGTTAGATTTAATTCATTTCGTATGTATATGAATATTATATAAGAAATAAAATCTGAGCTTTTGGAACACCCAGTATAAATATATACACGTTATCTTTTTAAAAACTAGAAAAGATATTTAAGGTACATGGAGGAAGTTTATCCGTTTTCTAAATCTTTCTTCTATTCATTTTTTGAGAATTTTTGAAAAATGAGGCAAAAACGCTTTCCAGGTAATGCGTTAAAGAACTCAACGGCTTGAGTTTTGAAACTGCTTTTCAGCGGAAGAAAACAAAATCACGCTGTGTCTGAATGAAAAAAAAAAATCCAGGCTTCATTTTTTATGCTATTGAAAACAGCTTTAGCACCTGTAAGTAGTTCTGAGAGATAAAATCTTATAAATAAAAATGAAATTTTGTTTGTTTGTTTGTTTGTTTGTGGATTTGAGTTGTATACAAATCCACAAAAATGGACCTATCAGCCTGAAATTTTGCACAGATATGTAAAATAATATAGAATAAATCATAGTCCACTTAAAAACTTTGAAAGTCCACTCGTTCCCGGAATTTAAGAGATTTTTTATGTTCTCCAGGCAAAAAGCTTTCCGTAATTGTAACCCCTGTAGTGAAAAAAGTGTGAAATAAGGATCGTCGTTGACATGTGTGGCGATTTTGCCGAATAAGATGTTTTAAATTCTCAAAGTAAAAATAAAAGAATAATAATGATTTTTTTTGTTAGTTTATATTTGTAAGATTATTAATTTTTTATTATAATATCGTGTGCATGGGAAATCGGAGCAGGAATGAAATGTTTTATTCGCAAAACAATAAGAATTGAAGATTTCCGAGGCTAATATGCAATTTTTTCAGTTTGGCGAAAAAATAAAATGGCTCAAATGCTGATTTTGAGAAAGTAAGTTCTAGCGGTTTGCACAGCTTTCGGCTTTGCGCAATTTATTGAGAGCTTAAGGAAACAGATTTTTGAAAACAAGTGGAAAGGTTTTATTAGAATACAGCGTTAAATTTTAATGATCCGTGAAGAAATAATGCAGTTATTAAGGGATTTCAAGCGATCTATCTACAGAATTCTCGCCAATTAGTACATTGATTTAAGTTGGGGGAATTCCGCCAAATTTCAGAAAATTGAAATCTTCTCATTTAGTACACCGGAGTAATGATGAATAAAACACGTTATAGTTGATAATTTAAAAAAAATTCGGCTGTATTAAGGGATTCCCCTTTTCAAATAAATGTGTGCTTTACTTTTTGGCGGCTGAACCATTACCCATATTGATTGCTGCTAAGCCAATGCTTCGAATGATTTCCTGAAAAAACTCTTGCAAAATGGCGTATGTTCGCACTTTGGCGAGGCTTAGATTTGAAACTGGATTTTATTTGAGACTGGGATATATAATGACACTGGTTATAGATAAAAATGAATGTTGGTATGTGTGTATGAGGTTGAAAAACTCCAGCACCGTTGCACCATGAAATTTGGTTCACCTAAGTCTTTTATCATTGAGAAGCTTTTTATGCTATCCGTTTTCCTCTAACTTGCCACTAGGTGGCGCAGCAGAACGTCGAATTCTATTCCGTTTAGCCGTTTACTATGCGAATATCGTCCAACCGATTTCGATGAAATTTGGTACACGCGAATATTAGAACACAGAGAATATTTTTCACTATCTATTTTGCTGTAACTTGCCGCTAAATGGCGCTGCAACGCATCAACTTCTATACCGTTCGACCGACCGGCATAAAATTTTTTATACTTACACATTTGAGCACGAAGAACATATTCTAACTGCGTTCCTTTTGATGTTACTCATCACTAGATGACACTGCAATGCATTATTGTTTTAACTCGCCACTAGATGACGCTGCAGCCGGCCAAATTCTTGACCATTCAGACGGTCGCTATAAAAATCAGTATACATAGCTATTTGAAGAATGAGAATATTTTGGCGTTATCCATTTTGCTATAACTCGCCACTTGACGGCACTGTAGCAAATCATTACTTTAATTAACCACTAGATCGCGCTGCAGTGTATCACTTCTTGACTGTGCAACTGATCGCTATGAAAATAGGTATACATAGATATTGAACCGGGAGAGTTGGCACTTTCCTATAATGCCTGATGCGCGTCGGGCGTCAGCGATGCCTAATTTCGTATCACGATTCTGAGCGAAGATATTTCGCGTACCGTTTGCTAAACTCCACTGATGCGCTACCCATGCTCTGCACGTAAACGATGCTGAATTCGTATGCAGGTTTGACACAATAAGCGATCATTTGCTAATCTCTTTACAAAATAGTCTATATAATTTGTCACTAGATTTGTATACTTTACATTCAGATCAATAACAAATTAGGCATTTTTGATTTAACACATAATTTTCTTTTCGCAATGCGTTACATTCACGAGAAGTTTTGATACTTATTTTAAACTTAATCTATTTTGGATAAATTAATACTACCTTATAAAAATTCTATTAAATAAATGAAATAAATTTTAATTTTAATTTTACATTGTTAAGCTCATTTTAACATCTTGTATTAAAAATAATACCTCAAGATTCGAAAAATAAATTTTCGATTTAAACCACGAGAACTTATTAACTTTAATCCACTTATTTTTACTTCCACGCAAATGTAATTTGTTTCCTAATTGGAATAAATGGGATCAGTGCATCGCTCTAAATTTTAATTTTATTTTCATCAGTTAATGGTGATAAAATGTTTCTTTAATTTAATTCAAAATAAAGACCCATCTATTTACACGGGATTGCTCTTCAGTGATCGATATAAATTACTAGATTAATGGAATTATAAACAATCTAATAATTTAATTAAATTGTGAAACTTAAATTAAACAAAGGGAAATTTTAATGATTGTTAGAAACGGTTGACCTTTTCTATGTATTCCAATAAACAATTTAAATAAGCTTTATTTTGGAATAAATAAACATCCAATATCTCAAATATTGTCCTTTTGTTTAAACATAATTATATAAATTGATGAGTAATTATACCTTGGTGGAAATCGAAAAAAAAAATTAATAAAATTATTAAAATGTTAGGATTCAAAGTGGAGTAACAAACTCTAAATTTTTTCACTTTAATTTTTTTTAATCTGAAAAATAAATTGAATTGGATATTAAAATAAATATTCCTTCGCCGATTTGTGATCTGAAACTGCTTTGCACATTTCCTTTCAACCTCCCCACAACTGGCTTTCTTTTTAGCTTTTTCGTATCATTATTTTTTAATGCCAGACATTTGTTTTTCAAAATTATACAATTGCTGCCTTCTTTCTCTGGTTTTATTTGAATAAATTTATATTAACTCTGCATTTTGTGTTCGTTTCAGCTGCCAATAGTTTGCTGTCGCTAACAGGAAGTTCTCTTGACTTATATTCTTTCTATTACTTATCTTGACTATCGTGTAACATTAATTCGTTATTTGCATGCTGGCCATCTCCAGACCGCCTTATGGTTACTTTAAATAGTTGAAAAAATACATTGAGTTTACTGTCGTCTAATGCTTTAGTCTTATTCAATTCTCAACTGAAGTTTGTACGAACCTCAATTATGTACAACCACATACAGTCTCCGAATTTTAAAATACTTCAATTAATTTAATTTATTTTTTATAATTTTTCACTCACAAATCAAAATCACGCATTGGGAAGCAGCACGAAAAAAAACCCCTTTAAATGTATATAAAGGTTTAAAATGAGTTCAAGTACCTGCTTTAAATATTGTCTTTCTTTTTCCTATGTACGCAGTTTTCCTTTTCAAAACATTTCAGTGAATATTGCTAACAAACTATCAAGAGGTAAATCCCTCTGGTGATATTTCATACCTTTATGCTATAACCTTCGCAAATGCTATAAACTTCGCAACGAATCAATAAAACTCGAAAAAAAACATACTTTAAAAAGCAACATTTGCTTTGAATGGCTGCAAGTTTTCAACTACATTGTGCAGTTTCTAAAATAAGGTACACCAGCCACTAGCAGGAACCTGGAGCACAGTAACACTTGAGTGAAATGAATAGAATTTCAAGAGCTTATAGTCATTTGAACTGCAACTTTCAATTCGAAAAATTATGCTTCACTTTACAAATTCAGTTTTTAATGGATTAATTTCTTGATTATACAATACAGTCATTGGATTAATAATAACATTCATTGGGTTAACAATAGCATTCATAAGCGCCCATACCTCCATACCTCATTATGATTTACTTCCTGATATAAGAGTGATTCAAATATAAAATTTAGTATTTTTCTGGGGCAAGAAGCCTCGACTTGAAACACCCTACAAACATTCAAATGGGCACCCATGAGCACATTTTTGCAGAAAACATTTCAACAAACCTGTAACTAAATGTTTTGCCTGAAAGTATTTAACACATTCCCCTCTTATTCTTATTCGGCTACTTACTTAAAGTTGTTTGAATAGTATTGGACACTAGGTAAATTCTCGGAATGTATTCATGAAATTCAATTCTTAACTTCAATAAAACTACTAGTGGAACTTAATACACAAACTCTTTCCATCTCCCGGGCCTGTACACACGATGCAAACGGAAAACTCAATTTCTCTCACGGCTGTTTCTTTTGAAATTCTTTTTGAAGTGTCCACAAAGTATAAAATTCTTATTTGAAGTTTGATTTTCCTCAGTGTTTTATTGTCCCATTGTCAAGGCGCTTAGAAAGCTTTTGCACAGGTATGAAATATTGCCAGAGGGGATTCTTTTGCGAAGCTTTTACAATGATACTCAATGAAATTCTCTGAAAAAATGAAATTGTATCCTGTGAAAAAGAAGGAAATATTTATAGCATATAGTTATATTTTTAACTCAATTTACAGTTTTTTTTTCTCCATTAAATGCGCATTTATTATATGTTATGCTTGTGCGCTACCAGATACATATCAACATGTACTAAGTAATAGATGATATTCGAGCATGAGAATCTTGCAAGATTCAACATGAAAAAAAAATAGCAATAAATCTAGCATACAGGGTGTCCCATGATTAGTGGTACAAACTTTAAAAGCAGGTAGGGCACATAATAAGGATTCAGAATCACATAGGAATGTGGGACCGGAAACTTCGACTTCATGCAGCAGTTAATAGTCACTTCGGAAATAGTGTTGAAATAATAGTGAATTTTCCTACCATCGTCCGTCAAAAAGTAATGATTCTTTCACACAGTCAACAAAAGTAATGATTCTTTCACTGACAAATAGTAGCGGAGCCCATGATGCTAATTGCGGATTTACTCGAGCGTCGTGAGGACCTATTAGATTTTATGTAGTTTAGATAGTAAAGTGGATAAAAGGTTATATAATGTTTCCCCTTTCAGTGGTGGGGTAAGCGTCTACAGACCGTCAAAGATGTAAAAAAACAAAAAACAAAAGACAGTTACATGGAGATACTTGAGCCCGTCAGATATTGATAGTTTAGATGCCCCACCGTGTCTTTGATACCTAAGGTAAGTTCATCTGCTGAATTACGTGGTGGGGGTGGCCATCCGGAAAGGTAGAAAATAGAAAAACACATTTTTTTTCGAGCGTCAGATATTCAAAGGGGGGGTTAAGTGAACCCTAAAAATGCTCCCATTCAAAAGACTGACGTTTCGGAAGTGACGCAAGCTCGTAGAGAAATTTTTGAAAAAGAAAAAAAAACAAAAATCGCCATATTGAAATACTCGAGCGTGTCAGATTTTTATACAGAAGGTTTAGATTGATGTTCGAGTCATGGTAGCCAAAATCTGACGATTATTTTGAGGGGTATCTTTAATCTGATGTCTAGAAAAAAAAATTATGAATTTTTTTTCAACAACCATAAAATGTGACGAATAAAAGCACGTAAAATTGTTTAAATATTTAGACTTTAATATTTTTAGAAAATAATATAAAAATAAAATACATCTGTTGAAAAAATATGTTTCAATCTTTGTCGTCATCCGAAGAATTATCATACTCCAAATCTAATAATTTCAATTGGATCTCCAATATTGTCTGCAGTTTTCGTATCTGTAACAAGAAATCGTTATAACCGTTTGCACATTTTTATCGATTTCATGAATAACATGTTATCAAAGTTTTAAAAAGAAATATGCCTAAATCTGAAGTTTCGTCAATAACTGGTGTTATGACAACATCTTCGTATGCATCAGGTAACTGAGTGCCAACAAACCAAGTCATTTCAAAATTTCCATCGACATTTGTCCACCCGTAATCAGTTGGTGACATGTTAATCATAGTTTTATTGTGTGCATTCCACCACAATCGCGCAGTATACTTCTTTCGCAATAAGTGCTGCCGTAGCTCAGATTGACAAGGAGGCAAGCAACAAGCATCGTAATTACGGACGTTCAACGAGAAGTGCTGTGACGTATTTGACATTTTGTAGGTCTTAAGAAAGATTTCTGTTTTTGCTAGGTTGGCATCTGCTAATTTTTTCAATCCATAGAAGTGATACATAGAAGATTGTAAAATGTCAAAAGAATCTTCTGTATTATGATCCTCTGAGCCTACATCTGCAAATGTCTTCCGAAAAACATTTGAACCCATAAAAATTTGCAGAGGGTTTTTTTTTTTTTTGCCTCGTCTGTATAAAGTGCCAGATTGTAATCGCATCCTGCTAGCGCGTATAGAGCTGGCAGCGCTAGCGAAATTATTGGGCCGAGTTAAGCTTAGAGAGCAGATACGTCAATATAACAGCGTACAATGTTAACTCCAAGATCAATCTTTATTTTAACCGATGCTTGGAGATGTTACATATTGACCAACATCATGACAACTATATCTGAGTATGAAGTTCTGATTGTAACTGTGGTACCTTCTTTTATTTGACTTGCCAAAAATACAATTTTTGTATCTGCTTCTTGATGATCAGGACATGAGAGTTCATGGTCGATTGTTCAGGTAACTTTATAATCGGTAACCGAATATACATAACACATATCATGATTAAAATATATTGTTTTGTTACTAATAATAGTAGCCATCTCCTGATCAACTCAATGATGAATTAAAAACTTGACAAAAGCTTCTTTGAATTTGATATTTTTCATTTCTTTCTG
The DNA here is from genome assembly GCA_038373885.1 of Cheiracanthium punctorium. Classification (NCBI taxonomy): domain Eukaryota; kingdom Metazoa; phylum Arthropoda; class Arachnida; order Araneae; family Cheiracanthiidae; genus Cheiracanthium; species Cheiracanthium punctorium. The sequence goes on along the minus strand of JAWZYV010014973.1, from coordinate 73,258 downwards.
AAAATTTGCTGTTTTTGTTTATTGAGGACCAGAGATGTAGAACTCCTTGTCATCTACACTAACTCGAAGAGCGTGCTCGTTATCTTTGATCGAGCTATGTTTGCACGCTCTAATCTTCATTGACGATTTTTATCACTTCGGCTCGTGGAAATCGGCAGATTATATTTTTTTCGTGATTCTTGCATTATTTCCTTCAAAATAAAAAAAAATGAAACCGCGCTCGAGAATGTCAAGACAACGTTTTGTTGTTGTTTTTTTTCAACTTTGTTACCCTCTCACATCCTTACGTTACACTCAAATCGTCAGATTTTCTGAATGTACACTTTTTAGCTAGTAATTACCCCAACTTATCTTTATCTGACGCGCTTCAATATTTCTGACAATCATTTTTTTTTACTAATCTGATGAGCTGTCCTAGACGCACAGCCCTACATAAAGGGCTTATATATAGTGGACGTACTCAACCTGATGCAAGGTACCCCCATGTTCATCTGCCGCGCTCGAGTAAATCCCAAAAAACACAATGGGCTCCCCTTCTATAAAATTTATAGTTTATAAATTTTATTTCATTTCATTGACGAAATTCTCGAAGGCAAGCTCAATGAAAATCTTAAGAAATTATACCAACACTTCAATACTTTTCACAAATTGATTGTTAACAGGTAAATGAAAACGACGTTTTTGACTACACATTGCTATGTGATTCTGAATTCTCATTATGTGCATTCCCTTCCCTTAAAGTTTGCCCCAATCACAACGCTATACCCTGTATAATATGAAATGAAGTAATATTGTTGCGAAAACACAGGAAAAGTACGACTTGAACAGGGGCACAAACGACAGACGACTTATTTGCTTTTCCTGGACAAGATTTCTAAAATACACAATCAGTACACAATCAATCAACGGAACACATGGCACAGCAAATTAAATAGCAGAATCTGTTCAAGTAATAATAAAAGTGTACTCCACGAAGATATCTTTGCCAGAGATGCGTAAACCAGCAAGAGAAACTGAACTGCTTCTATCTTTCTGCCCACAAGTCGCTCTTTACAACTTGACCATCAAAGCAGAATAAGAAAACTTCTGCATTTGAATTAAGTTACCGAAAAATTCTACTGCTAAGTGGAACTTCCAAAGTTTCTCCGAGAAAACGTCCGAATATTTCTGAATGTATTTCTTAAGTGCGGCTTGTTTTAAAACTCAATTCTTGTTACGTGTTTCAAGAAGCGGTAAATGTCGTTGTTGAACTCATTTATATCACCAATACTCCCAGAACCGCAAATTAGATGAATGTGGAATATAGCGATCTTCCGCTATTCATTACTGTAAATATGTTTTTCTCCGAACATTCGCGATTCTATATTTAAAAATGTGCTTAATAAATATGTTACATCTGTGTTTGCAAATAAATAAAATTGACTTACAATTATTATTTACATTGTTTAGATGTTATTTGAGATGCTCATAAGCATATCCTAATGGTGGTGCATATAGTTCGAAATACTGGTGGTGCATGTATGTCAGGAAAGCCGCGAGAATACCGCGACAATCCAATCCTAAAGAGTTTTTGCAAGCCACGCACAAGCATGGAGCAAAGAACTAACAGGTGAACAACGTTGAATGGAAGTTGAGCCCTTCTGACCGTGGTTGTGACCTCCTTCCTGTCATAAGACAGAAGAAACCTTATGTGTCTATGTTGCAGGAGTCCTCTTGTGCTATAAGGTGTCCTGAGATTTTCCCATCGGTGCGGCGGTAGTTGCTGTGTCAACTGTGGACAATGGGCCGGGTCCTGGCCTGTTGATCAGGGTTACAATCACTGCGTCCTCCCTCATGGGGATGTAGGTGCTGGTTACCGTTTACTACCCGCTAGGCCAAACCCCGCGCAACCTGATGAGGTATCTCTATGAGACTCCTCGAGAGTGTTGCCTGAACCGGCGGACCATTGGTTCTTCCCGGGGAGCATCCCCGTGGAGGCTACCAATCGTGTAATTCTCAACATAGAGCGGGTGCACGTATTGAAGCGGGTGCACGTAGTCTCCTTAAAAAATTGCTGGTTACTCGAAGTTGTATCCTGCATTCTCAGCGTTCGCATTAAGTTTCTTGTAAATTTTAACGCAATCGAAGATTTTATTACGGTCAGCGGAGTATTTGAAATTAATATATAAAATTATCGTTGTCTTGGAGTATTTGTTATAATCGATTAGGTATTAAATCATAAAAAATAATTTCTAACCCATGAAATCGTACGAATTCGGTAAGAAAAAAGTTACCATAAGAAAACAAAAATGGTGTATTAATCCAAAAAGTTGAGTGTATTTTATTGGCCTTCAAATAACGCTTCTTAGAACTTTCTAGCACGCCATTCAAAGCATGAAATTCAATTCAGCAGCTTAGAAATCCGAAATTTCCATGCGATTATTTAAAAGGAACGTTCATAGTAAAAGCCTTATGAAGCTGAACGTGTGTCAAATCAAAGTTCTGCCTTCATATACTTACACTGACTTCTACGCGACAGATTTCCACTTGGCGAACTGACTTAATTTCTAGCATATTTAGTTGGTAGGTTAAAAAATATCTTCTTCACATCGTTTATCAACCAAAAATTTAAAAATTGAATTTTCAAACTATTTGTTTCTAGTCATTTCTTTATTTAAACTGAGAACTTAATTGAACCTGAACAATTTGTAGATTCAAGTGTATGCTTACCCGAGGATTGCTTGGGGGAGGGGGTTCCATTAATGTCTATTTCTCTGCCTCCTGTGTTGTATATTGACTAAAGAAACATTTTACTGCACCACGGACTTGATTTCCGGCGTGGTCTTGGATGTCACAAAGGAGGTCACATATAGGAAGCAGCATATAGGAGGCCTTCATAGGAGGCAGCATTCGTCCACATATTTAGTGCCTCTAGTATGAAGTAACATATTTTCACGACTTAGTAATAGCCATTGCTTATAATAGGCTGGTGCCCTAGATTGAAAAGGATAAAAAATATTCTTTCTCTATCATGGCTATATTAACAAAGGTTATTCTACATTCATCTCATCTAATTTTCATCTGCATAATTTATGTCGTGATAAAATGTTTTAAATGTAGTGGCAAAACATAAAATAAAGAAAACATTTTCCTTATGACACCATAGATTTAAAAAAATGTACAGTAAAATGGGAAAGTTCTAATGAGATGTTAAAAAAAAAATGATACCGAGAAATGTACCAAGCTATTTCTCAACGAGCTTTAATTCCTGTTAACGATACATAAATCCTGATCATCAAGGGAACAAAAAGGATTAAAACTCAAATAGTGTATTTAACTGCCATTAAACTTCTTGTTATATTAGTGGCAGTAAATCACCGAAAAAAAAATCGGGGATCAAGTGTTGATTTTTTATCTTGTGTTAATGTTTTAACAGCTTTTATAGTTTTTTTTTTGAGAGAGACAATTGCATTATCTTCAAAGAATCTAACAGAATCAAATCCAATCAAAGTCTGATTTAGAGTTTTTTTTAAGAACTATTAAATGATATCGTATTTTTATTAATAGACTCAAATGGGTACTTTTTCTCTGGGTGGATCCATGATCTGGGTTTCTCTGGGTGGAGGCTTTACAATTATATTAATAAATGCACAACTGCTAATTAAAATTGCTACATTAGGTAGTAAAATTAAAAACCAAAATAATATTTACTAGGCAAGTATATTATACTAAAAATAACAAGTGATTAAATTTTCAAGAAGTGCTGGATCCTTAAAAATCGGTATAAGAACAACTACTTCTGGCAGCAGTAGCAGTTTTTATAAGCGCGGGCATTGAGTCAAACATAGATTGAATGGCAGCTTCTCATGGAACTTCAACATGATTCCGCAATTCATTGACAGTAGTGAATGGCGTTAGGTGACGCGACAGTCATTTGGCAACCATTGACGAGACGTTTTATATTGCTGAGAGATCTAAAAAACGTACTGGCCAGGGCAGCAATCCAACTTTTTTTTTTCTCAAGAAAGATTTATACAATACTCGCAACCTGCGGTCGTACATCATCTTGTTGAAACGTAGGGCTCGAATAAAGGGTAGACCTAGACTAGACCTAGACTAGAATAAAGGGTAGGTATTGACATAGCAGAAATTGAACGACCGCTGATCAAAATTCTGTCAATGTGAGCAAGAGGTGACCGAGACGTGTATCTTCTGGGCACCCCATACCATCACTCTAGGTCATGAGCCAGTCAGGTAATGCCGAATGTACACTGGCATTGTGCGTTATCCTCGATGCCGCCTGGCACGGATGCGACATGACGCTGTAAACATAACCTGGATTCTTCTGAAAAGATGACATAATGCCATGACAGCTCTCAGGTTCGTCGTTGATTGAACTACTGGAGGGGCTCCTGTCTGTGATGAAGCGCTATGGATAAAGCAACGTCCGCCATCGACGCCCGCCGTCGAAGCAACGTCCGCCGAGCCAACAGTCCACCATTCTGTGAATGTCGTGGAACTGTTCATGCTGACACTTTTTGTCTTGCAAAAGACACCCCTTTTTGACCCAGAGATCGTGACGTGCTTATACGATCCATTAATGCCATGCGTGTAACAAGTCTGTCTTCTCGACTATTAGTCGTAGTGGGCCGTTGAGATCCAACACGGCTTTCCTTATAACCGACCTGAAACCACCGATTCCATATTCTAAAGACAGCTACGGTACCTCGAATGACGCGAGAAACAATATTGCGATACCACAAACTACAATTCTGGTATACTACAGTTCAACCTCTATCGACGTCGGGCACGTGTTTGCTCTTCTTGCACGAAGTATCGCAACTTTTCACCAGGCAACAACGTTCAAATGTAATTTAAGCACGGTGCGAACTGAACATTTTCTCCAGGGGGGGGGACATTTTAAAATAAACATTCTCCAGGGGGGGACACTTGAAAAGAAGAAGGAGAGAAGGTGCAAATGCTTCCCTCACATGATATTACTTGTCAAATGCAGTCACCGACACGTGCGGGAACTGACTTATATTCAAACAAAAGTCATAGGTTGTTTGTTCTATGGAATCACAGATACACAAGCTACGTACAATGTACCTGTATTGGAAGCCACCCTTGAGGGTTTTTAGCTTATAAAAGAGACGAAATTTTAAGGCAGTTGCCTTAGAGTATAGTAACAAACGATAACATATCACCTTCATTTTGACTTCTTGACTTCAATTCCAAATCTTCACTCACCAGTTTAATATTTCTTCAGCAGGGGATAAATAGTATCCCTGGCAGGGATCCATTAATATTTCTCTAGCCAGGGATATTACATTCTTCAGCCGAGGACGATCCCCGGCATCCCTCCCGTCAATTCGCACCCTGAATTTAAGTATGAGAAATCTGTTGTACAAATTCTTCATTTAAACACTTTGTATGAGCCGCTAATGGTGCCTCCTTCCCACGAATGTTTGGAAAAGTTCTTGATCTGCTTGATGTTACATCATCATCTTCCTGTCGTGTATATGTCACGAGTTATAGCATGTCGTCGTCTTTAATGACCTATTTTAATGACCAATAAAGTATATACTTTAAATATGCTTTCACAAATCTCGCACAATATCTTCCCACATCTGAAATGAGAATATATTTTTAACCAAACTGCAAAGTTCTTAAGAGTCAAAAACTGTAGAGCAAAAATCACATGCAACCCTGAAGATTCCATCGCCTATTTGTGAAATAGAATAGCTTTATTTCCAAGAATCTTTCGTTTATTTACGCATGTGCCAGGTCTGTTATTTTTTTATTAACAAAATTGGGGCAAAAGAAGGTTCAGTTACACATTTCTTCTACCTTTGCTTTTTAGCAAAGAACATTGAGCATTTTCGCTTTTTTCTTGAAAGCGAAATAAACGAATTAAGACAAAATAGAAATCATCAGTAATCGGAAATAAACAGATTCACAAAAGATAGCTCGATAAGTAAAAGATAGCAAAATGGAATATCAGCAAGCGGCACTCTCAACGCAACACCCTTTTTTATCGTCTTTGTTCCAGCTTCCTGAAATGGACTCTATGCTAAATCTAGTTTTTGTTCTAATACATCTCTTTGCTAACACTGTTACTCTAATGAATAAAATCAAACTGCACATTCCGACTTTCATTGTAGAGTAAGTTGTGGAACCTTCAGTGTCTCCCAGCTTTATAGCATCGCGTTCGTAGAATGCGCAGTTATGACAGTTTTTTTGTAGTACGGCGTTGTTCTCCAGCGTTGGAAAAACATAGGAGGTCATTGGTAATCGTAATCAGTCGGATGTTCTGGTAAACCTAGATATTCACTGCAATGTATCACCGGCCATTTAACCAACTACCTGACTTTTGATTATTTGAATAAGCAACTCAAGCTGTGGCTCACAGGCCAAATATTTAATAATTTTTAATACAAGCATAGCTTCGGTACATCACACTGGATCCCATTTCAAGATTATTATAAAATAGATGGAGCTAGCTGTAATTCAGTTCAATTTTGCCTAATTTTAAATTAAAATTAATCTTAGAAAAGAAGAAAATACTATTAATAATACTCAAAAACAGGCGTTCAAAGGTAAAATTAATTTCGAACATATTTTTGAAATAAAAATTTGTACTATAAGCTTTACTTCTTTAAAGAGGTTGATTTTGTAAAATTTGAATTCGTAAAATTTCAGAAATGTAAAACTGAAATGTAAAATTTGAGATGTAGGGTAATTCCGGGAGAGTCGCCGCATTCGAGACAGATGCCACATTTTTTGTATTTCTGATAATCGTCGATAGGTAGCAGTGACATGCGCAGTAGAGGTGTCAATGCGATTTTCTTAACTGTATAGCAAGAATCCCATTCAGAGCTTGAGCTGTAACTATACGATCCTTATTTTGAGATAAGCGCACGATTTCCCTATCCAAACTTTTAAACCTGTTACGCTTAAGTGATTTTTTTACGCTAATTACTGAATCCATGCATGATTTCGTAGACAAAACTAAGTGTAGCAACTGTATAGATTACTGTGTGTATGGTTACACCACTTTCCGTTGCGAAGATAGGCAACTGTGATGTGTTACGTCTGTACCGTACAAATTGGGATATATGCCTCACTGCCATTCTGGTGTACGTGCCGTAGTTTCCTTTGTCCGGGATGCCACTTTTAGTAAAATTTTAACTTACCTCTCCGTCTCTTATTTTTAATATTACTGAGTTTCTGTTAATGAAGTGTATATTTGTTGGATTTAACTAAATGTTAGTAACTTTTTTTCCCACTCCTTTTGCAGATTCACCAAGTTCAGCATGTTATTAGTATTAAATTGTAATTGTAATAATTTTGCATTTTAACGTTCTGGCTTAAATGAAATATTGATCTCTAAATCCAGATTAATTTTAAATTTGTTTACAGATTTTATTATAAACGCCCACATTTTATAAAAGATTAAAACAATTCAAAAACAAAAGAATAAAACAATGTAAAAACAAAAGGAAAAACAATTTTAAAACAAATGAAACGCTCATTACTCTTTTTCCCCTCTCAAACACACTGATGTTACGTTGTTTATGAAATAACAATTAAATTTCAATTAAAAAAATAAATTTTTAACTTTAGTAGTGAACTAAGTCGGCAGACTAATATTGATTGGAACCTAGTAATAATCCAGATATGAATATTTATTTTAATACATTTTATTTATTACTTCATTAAGTTCTCATGACAGACGCAGCATAACTCCCGCACAAGAGCGGCGTCTCACCCGCAGTGCAATGTTTTAGAAAAAAAATTGTTAAAAAATATTAATTATTTTATCTATTTTTTTTTGTCGTGCTACACATGTTTTATATTCTACATTAAATAGCACAGAATGATTTATTTTATTGTATGTGCACTCTGGAATTTTTTACACCAATTCAAAAAATTGTGCGGCATAAGTCCCGGAATTACCCTATAATATTATTTTCAATGTTGTTAAAATATCAAATTTGAGATGGATAATATTGTTTATAATGTTGTTAAAATCTGAAATTAGGTAAATTTTATATACCTAATTAACCCATTTGTGCCTGGATATTTTTGCGACTTTCTTCAATTTTTACTGATAACAGAAATAATAGATAAATTTCTGATGTCAACTTCTTGAGCAAGGAATGATTTATTTTAAAATCATTTTGCATAAAAATCGAAATATCAACATCCTACTTGGTCATGTTAATATATTGTGAGGAGTTGAGGCTCAATACTCATTAATAAAGGCTAGTAAAAATAAATAACATTTTCGACTAATAGCGAAAATGCCGTCCCAAAAAAGGGACGCTAGGCATAAATGGGTTAAGAACCAATTATAGAATCACATGTAATTTCAGTAATCGCAAGTAATAATACCTAACTCGTAAATTATAAAATTTAAGTAAAATGAGTAGCGAAGAAAAAATATTTTTATGTATTTAATAATCAAAGAAGGAACACAAAATACATGATAAACATAGATATATTCTGTTAATTCGTGTCAGATGATAAAATGTTGACGCAAAAATTTTGAAAACGATTAATCTCCCTTTTTAATTTTTATATTGTATGCTTTAAATGCATTATAAGCTTTTATTCTAAGATTTATATTAATGTATTAATGCTTATAAACATTAAAGATTAATTACTCTTTTATGTTCTAAGTTAATCGACGTAAACAGGGAAAAAAAACTTTTCATAATAAGATTTCATTTTTATCATAAACAACATAAATCATATATTAAACGGATACTTTTATTTTTGTATAATTCATGCTGTGGTATTAAAGAATTCCTTTAATATAGAAGAAGAAGCTAATTAAAGGTTGAATTTATCTTATAATTATAGCATAAATACCGAGTAAAACTTTTACAACAAAAGCCAAAAGTTGTTCTAATTCTGGTAAAGACAAAGGTTTAATAGGATTTCGCGCTATTTTATTCCCCAGCACGACTTAATCCCTTTTAATGACCCATCATTCCTGACCAACTTGAAAAAGAAGGGGAAAAGAAAACTGTAGCATTTTTAACTATCATTAAACTTCTTGTTTTAATGATTCTATCAGTTCACTTAATGAAGAAGCGAATGGGAAGAAAAAAAAAAACACTTGCAATTTTTATTATAAGAACTAGTCTTATTATTTTATTGTTGTATTAATATTAAGGGAGAAAAAATATTTTCATTTTTTGGTTTCATTTGTAAAGAACAATTAGCAGTTTGCTTATTATTATTATCATTCGTATAATTATTTTGTTATCCCTGTTTTAATATCTGCTTAAATTATGAGTATAGTTAAAAGGAATTATAGAGTTTTTAAAGAGCCTATGTATTTCTTTCTCGTTACGTTCATAATAAAAATTTTCGCTTTCTTGATGCTCAAAAAATGTAATTAGTATGGAATGAAATCGTATTAATACATAATGAGTACCCAGCATTAATGAATTCACACATTTAAAATATATTATTGGAAGATATAATAATACCCTTTCTTCGTATGGAAGGAAACGAGTTATTTTTCAACTTTTTAAAATTGATCGATCGGTGTATAGTGAGAAAAATATTTTCCTAGATGCCAGCACAACGTGTGGGTAAGCGTAACACCAACAAGTGTGATGTAAAGACTGTGTGAATTTCTTATACAAAGTTCTTCCGATTATCAAGTATAAATACCTGGGAATCTTTACGAATGGTGTCATTTTGATTCACGACAATGCACGACCACATATTTTCAAAGTCCTTCCGATCAAACCACGCATCCTCCATACAGTCCAGATCTCTCCTCATGAGATTTTCCAAGTCTCACTTTTGTTGCAAGCACTTGCCATGACTGATAGCTTGTATTTTACATGTACAGAGTCTGGGATTTAGGATTGGAATTTGAACGTAACAGAAGTGTGGTGCTGCATGATTTTTCAATTCATCTTCGTATTAAGATGTTGATCAAGTCAGTTTTTTCTCTCTCTCGTTTTATTCTAACTTTATTATAAAGGAATTCAAAATAAATTCAGGTTAAATTTAATAAAGTTAACTTTTATACAACTAGTTTTCATGAATACATATATAGGGTGTTCCCAAAAGGTCGTAAATATTGTTTTATTCTTTATTTATCAGAGATAAGGGAGCAATTATACTGAAAAAATGCTCAAAATAAAGTAGTAAAAAACTATTAATTAATAAAAAATTAATAAATATTATTATTTTTTATTTTTTATTAGTTAATAGAAAATAATATTTATTATTATTATTTATTAAAAAATTATTTTCATTAATTTCGTGTATTAATAAAAAATTCCTTTTATTAATTTCGAAAAGTATAATTATGAAATTTGTGCACGACCACCGAACAAAAAATTCCCAATTAATAAAATGTGCCCCATAGACTAATGCAAAGATGTACAAATTTTAAAAACTGCATTCGAAAAAGCATTTGAGATATGAAGATGTATATATGCTGATTTACACCACTTTTCAAGGGTTCTCGTATTGAAAAAAATCACGTTCGATGAACGCATTTCAGGGGGCGTACAGAAATTACAAAAGAAAGTATTTTTCCTCTCTCTAGCAATAAATGTTTACATTCAATTCATGTATAACCCCTGATAATCTCTGAGACGTTTTATGATGAACGGCAGAAAATGTGTATATCACCTAGCACGTGTATGGAGCACATTTTACTGTTTGGGAATGTTTTTCTACAGGGGCTGTATATAAATTTAAAAGTCTACCTTTTGAAAATTAACGAGTTGAATTTTCTTAGAGCGGATATTTTTTCTAGCTTATTTCGAATATTTTTCAAGTTATACTGCTAACTTATCTCTAGTGGATAATGTATTAAAGCGTGTTACCATCTTTTTGGGATACCCTGTATACAGTGTATTCAGACACACAAAACTTTGTCCGTATGCTTTAAATATCTTTGAAATCTAAAATATCAAAAGCATAAAAAACAGTAAAAGCTTTAAAATGGCAAACATTGTTGTGTGTTTTTAATTGCTCAAAGAAAAAGATTACAGAGGAAATTAATGGTGGCGAATAAAAAAATCTTTTATTCTCAAAATAATTGAAACATTTTTTAACGACTTTAAATTACACGGTTTACTTTGTAAGAGGCTTTCCTCAGGAACTAAATTATAAACAATGTCATCCGGAAAATACATTAAAAAAGAAACAATTTCTTTGTACTTTTGAAAAAAAAAATTTAGCTGTGCTCTGTTCTTTTATCAGTCAAGTTATTATTATTTTTTTTCCTACTCCTTTCTTTTCCTCGATAGTTATTAAGTATACACTTTTTAGATTAACAACAGTGATTTTTTTTCTAACTATAAAAAATATCCTAGAATTTATTCTTTTAAACGGATTATTCTTCAAGCCGATTCATTAAATAAGATTTTAAAGAGAAATGCTACCAAAACACAATTTTTTTAAATATTTTTTTTCATTCTAACAAAATATGGAAGTTATGGTTAGAGAATGGATTTTAAATCAGTACTTTATATTAAATAGCGATAGAAAGTAATTTGTAGAATATTTAAGTTATGGTTTAAAACTAAATTTTAAAATTTGAGAATAAATAATTATGATTCAATGTGTGCGACAGGATTGTAGTTTATCACATCTATTTAATACATATATTGATCATACCTTTAACTCTTCACAGCACTACTTTTCCTATTTTCGACGTTGTCTCGAAATATTTTCAGAAAATGAAAATCTAATAGATAGTGAGGTATTGCCATCTAAGTGAGAAACACAAGTACAAAATTCTTCGCCTTCGTTTTACAGATATTTTTCAAAGATCAGATACCCTGTATTTAAGATTCATTGAAAATTGGAAGGGTGTTATTGGTTTTTACCTAATCTGGTACACTGTGCGGTAAAGGGTTAAGATATAGAAAATTTAAATCAAGCTGAAAAAAAACATTTTACTTAACTATGCACTATTTTCAGACGACTTATGAATATTTCTCGATAAAGAAGAGAAGTTGCAACTGGCAGTTGTTGATCTCGCTAAAATTGGAAATGATTATAACTTAAAAATTTTGAAGAGTATAACAAAGTTATCTCAAAGTCAGGAACTCATAATGTTCGAGAACTATCGAATATTTGGATAGTAAAACAATTGAAGATATCAAATTTCAGTTATCTAGGATGCGACATATCGTACAAATACGACAATGATCTAGAAAATGCTATGCAAATTCCAAAGCATCTGCCGCTAAGAAGAAAGTTAAGAAATGCAAAGAAAGATACAAAAATAAATTTTTCCAAAACAATGACATTGTTACCGTGAAAGTCCGAAATCTGGAGAATGCCGACTTTCACCGATGAATGTCAACCTTTACATAGTGCGTTTGGTGTATGTTCGAATTATTTGCTAAATATCCTTATTTCTCACTTACACCGGCAAATTTCAACATTCACCATGCACTAACGGTGAATGCCGAGTGTGTTGAAGATTTGCATTTTCTTTTCCGTATTTTAGGTGCGGTAAATTGTCCCAAGCTTGCCGTAACCTTCTCGACTCTCTTGCTAAGAGAAGCCAATTACAGTGAGGACGGGAGTTCGTCACGCTGTGGAGGGGTTTTCATTGCTGCATTAACAGAAGGAAAATTAAATTCCGCAATAGATTTAAAGGACAGCCAGGTATTTATTTATTTTATTTTATTTTATTTTATTGACATATAGATTTAAATTCCGTGAGAAGAAGGAAAGATGCTCGATATTACCCGCCTTCAAAATAACGACAGAAGATATGCTTGGGTAAATGTCAGACATTAAGATTTCAGTATACGCTTAGCCAATACAGAACTTGGCATTTATACTGTAGAGGACATTTTTTCTGTAACCATAGGGAACCATATATTCATTGAGGAAAAAAACCTCCCCTAACAGATTAAAATTTATCTTCCTGCGATTTTGCTTTTCTGTTGACTTTGGCTTCGCTTTCCGACCTTCACCAGAACATACGTGTGCTTGTCGACATACACCGGTGGTAGTCCGCATGTAACTAGAATCTAAGTAAATATTCTGTCTTTCAGCGACGTATTTGGTATGTGCTGACATTCACCGGTCAAAGTCGGCATTCGCCAATTTCGGTCTTTCACAGTAAAAACAATACCAATTCTATTATATGAAAGCGAAACTTGGAAAAAAAAATGAAATACGAGGGTCGCCTGAGTCGTACGTTTCCCACGTCTAATGAAAAGAAACAAAACATTCATATATTACGAATGAGTTTTTTTAATTGAAATTATAAGTTTTTAAATATTTAACAATGTTAGGAGCACTTGAAAAACTTTCCCTTTTGTGCTAAATAACATGGAACTCTAAAATGTCACATTCGTTTTTCAAAAAATATAGTAGGAGAAACTAGGGAGTCTTGATCTCTAGGTCTAGAAAAGGAATATTATACAGCAAGTTTGCAAACCCGCTAGCACTGATAAAGTTATTTCTTATCAACAAATCTAGCAATAAAAATCTTTACGTATTTTTAATGCATGAATGAATTCTTGATTTCTTAAAATCAAACGAATTTTCGTGTAAATGTTTTATGTTTCTTATATTTTATAGAATAAAGCTAAGTTATTAACAAAATGGACTGAGATTTCTCTCTCCATCTCATACACACACTTGGCTAAAATATTCTATTTAATTTTTATACATTTTAATTTAAATATAGATTGTGTATCTAACTTTTATCTACTAGTTACGGCTGTCAAAGCTATGTATGACTGATATCTTTTTGTTTGTTTCTTTCGATTTTTTTAGGAGATGCATGTATTAAGAAACAAGTTCCCCATTATAATAAAAGTGATCTCGCGATCAAGGGAAAGCATCGAAAATGATTATTTATTCAGAATGTGCATTAAAACTTATATAGAAAGACAAAACAAATGTCTTTTGCGACGGCTTACATTGAATAGATCAAATGTTCTGTCGCTGTCACTGACAGTCTGTTTTAAAAGAAATTCAGGTTGATGTTTAAGTTGAAAATAATTCCGAATACCTGAGGCTCGTTTGCTCTGATCCATATGGAATACTCCTTTCTCGGTGATTAATAGTGCAAGAAAGAAATTTTTAACATGACATTATAAAGAAAAAATTGTTTTACATTTTTATAGATATTGGAACATGTTATTTGGTGGATTTTTTAACGAAACTAAAAGTCGTTGAAATATGTTTAAAAATACTATAAGTTACTAAAAGAAAGATTATATACTTTTAACATTTCGAGAATGAGTGAGAAATACATCTATAAAGATTTGATATATAAAGCTACATAAAAATGATAACATTTCATTTAAGATACGTGAAATAAAAAGATGGTTATCATCATGTGAATATTTGACTGAGAGAAAAAAAAATGTTAGTCTGATATACGCCGCTGAAACTAATAAAGAAAGTTTTATATTCGATATCAATACATGATGCTGTAAACTTTTTGTGTTTATGTCTTGATACAACTAATATGGTTCAACAGTTTTACGAAGATTGCTAGAAGAGTAAGGGTTTTCCCGAATATCACTTTGTTTCTTTGCAGATGTATTATTTTAAGTTTTAAATATATATAATGTGTATCTTATTTTTTGTCTGCTGGTTGAGGCTGCCAAAGTTATGTTTAATTTTTTTTTTCGCTCAACATAAGAATTTTTGAGAAATATGGATATTTTGCATGGTTTCACAACAACTAAAGTTGATTTAAGCCTGCGTATATTTTATTAAATGAAAATTTATGTTACAAATACTTTGTGATTTTGAAGGGGGAAAAATATTACTTGGTAATATCCTAAGATATACCAAGTCAAATGTTTATGCCGAATACAGATAAATGCTTCTACATTGGGGTTTATACTGAAAATATGAAATATTCTGCCAACCTCACGTTTAAGCTGTTTTAAAAGAGTTTTGGCATGATATTGACTTTGAAATTTCCTTGAACAGCCGTAGGCAAATTCTATGTAATCCGTATGGAATACGACTTCTGTACCGTGATTAATGATGCAGGGAGGAAGCTTTTAACAAATAGCCTTTTGAGAATACTGCAGTACATACCATTACAAAGAATGCATCTTCGATTTCTTTCTTTGAGTTTCGTAACATGTTCCCGCAAGGATTTTGAAGTGAAATTGAAAACAGTGGAAAGACTCCTGTAAAATATTAAAGCTGTCAAAGAAGATTCTGAAGTTTTAACGATTTCAGAAAAACGGGACAGAGTATACGTTATGTATATGGGAATGTCTTAGAAAATAAACCAACAAGAATGCAACATGTTTCATTTATGATGTGGCTTATGCGGGCAGCAGTCAAAGGATACATGATTGAAAATGTAACAAAAGCTTATATTCTATTGTGAATTTATAACACTTTCATTCTAAATGCTGTGTGAATATTGCATTTCTTAGTATGAAACTTTAATATGCTTTAATGGTGAACATGTAACACATAGCTTGCTGAAAGTTGTATAAATATTGCATTTCTTAGTATGAAACTGTAATTTGCTTCCTAGAAATTTTCATTAATGCAAATGTTGCTTACTTGCAAAATGTTCCTAACTTGTAAAAAAATGTTAATCTGTCATTAACTTTTTTTAAAACAATTTTAATAACATTATATTAGTTACACAACATTTTGTGGCGATTTTTCATTTTTGTTTTCAGGGTTACCTGTAAACAACTACAGAAACCCTATTCAAATACAGTTTCGATTGGTATGGAATCTGAAATTTTAATAAAATTCTAGTATTAAATATTTTGAATAATCAAGGTAATACATTTTAGGTTCATTATATTTTTGAGCGACATATGTTTGGGTCTATTTTCAGTGACTCTGAAGATAATCTAAGTACGCAGGTTTAGTTACTCGGTTTAAAAATATTCCTAAAAAATTCTGTACTAACATTAAAAATGCCTTAATGATTAAAACTTTTTAAAATGTATTTTAAATCACATGTTTATAAACACATAAATGCTTTTATGCGATCTACGCTAAAACATTATATTTTATCACTTCCGTACATGCCAGTCGGTTTTTGAAGAATTTCGGACTGATGTGCAACTGGAAAATACTTTCAAATGCAAGAAGTCCGTTCCCTTTAGTACATGTGGAATACGACTTCTTCAGTGATTAATGATGCAGACAGAAAGCTTTTAACAAATGGTCCTTTCTGAGTACTGAAATACATAGCATTATAGAGAGAGCATGCTTGATTTTTTTTTCCTTTGCATTTCAGAACATGTTCGTCGATGAATTTTGAAATGAAAGTGAAAAGAAAAAGTGGAAGTAAATTCTGTATAGTAAAAAATAGATTTTAAACTTTTAAAACAGCCGAAATAAGCTAAAGGAATATTTGCGTCGTTTTTTGAAGTTTTTGAAATGAATCATCGAAAGTTTGGTAGCATATACTTAATTCAGGGGGAAAAAATGTGGATATCAAAATGAGATTATTTAATAGTGAATGCAATGAAAGTTAGAAGGCAATGTAGCCGGTATATCATAGTTTCGTTTGCAAAACCAATTGGTTGATGCTGCATATTTTTAGACGATTTTAACTGAAAAGTTACATTAACAAATGATTTAAGAGCAAGCCATTTTATTAATGGGGCTATGAATATTTATTGGGAATATAAGATGTTATATTAAACAGTTTCAATGATTAAATTCATCGCTTCACTGCTAGTAAAATGCGTTAATTTTACATTTTTAAATTTTAACACCTCATTATAACACCTCATTAACACCTCTATTTTAACACCTCATTTTAACACCTCATTTGCTTTAAAATTTGCCAATGTTAACCATTATTGAATATTTGCAAATATTAACCATTATGTTAATCGAAGACTTTTCACTTCGATTAACATAACTATTATAGGAAAGCATGTCCATTGCATATGTTTTAACATTTAGATTAGTTAAATTCACATATACCTCTTTATAGGGGAAATTATGTTTGAAAAGCGATTTTTAAAACCATTAAAAGCTGTTTATAATTGAATTGTATTATTTAAACACTAAATACAGGGTGTTTCAAAACTCGCGCACATCAACCTTTGTGGTTGAGTTTTAAAGATAGATGAATTATGTAAACAAACAGAATAACAAAGGTTGAACGATTATCTTTATTGTCAGGTGACAGACATGGTCAAATCACAGTAAATGTTCAAAATGATGTCCGTCTTCCTGGACACACAATCGAACTCTTTTTACCATATTTATCGATGCTTTAGGAAGTGTGCGATAAGTAACTTTCGATATTGCATGAATGATGTTACTCTTAAGTTCATCAAGCGTATGGGGATCATTGCTGTAGGCGGCAATTTTCAGATATCTCCAAAGGTCCGCTATTGACATGTCCGGTGAACGTGTGGGCCAAAGTCCTTTGGAAATGATACAATCATTGAAAAATTCAGTTAAAACTTCTATACTGACCCGTGATGTGTGACACGTTGCTTGCACCATTTTGCTTGACCGTCTTGCTGCAGCCTAGCATACCGTTCATCACAGTTCAGCAAGGATATGAATGTGGATGTGCGCTAGTTTTGAAACACTCTTGTTAGAATAGCGAAGGAACCCGTGGGACAGCAATCGTATTTTTTTTTTTAATCCTTTTAAAATGCCAACGTAAAGTATCAGGCAAGATAAATTTAACTTAGCGAGCACTCATACCATTTTCTGCAGGGTTATGTATACCCATCTTCACTGTGAAAGAAAACAAAATCTGTTAATTTTATACATAAAAACAAACTTAAAGTTTATTGTATAGAGCATGTAAAAGAACCGAACTTTTCTTCCTTCACAAACAATTTAAAAATGCATCAGTTGGTGTTAAAAGGAAATAATAAATATTGAAATAGTTTGATTTTATGTTTAAAAGTAAAAATTCCTGAATAGTTTGATAATAGTTTTTACATTTATTAAAATGAAAAAAAAAGATGTTTTCTTACATTATAAAGACCATATGTGTGAAATCAATAATCTCCATTTATGTGTGCGACAGAAAAAAACTACCTATTTTATACAAAACTTTATTGTTCATTATTTTGGATCATGTAAAAGCATCGGGCGTTTTTTCTTCATTTACAAACAATTAATACTATAATTAAATATTCACCACTCTTAAAATAAAACAGTAACTTCAACAACAAATCTGCTTTTCTCTCTATATATAAATTGCCCCGAAACAGCTCTTTCTAAAAGAAGGACGCTGAAATCCTATATAAAAGCAATACATCATGCACGTTGCCATCTATCTATGACTAAGAAAAAGCGAGGATGCATCATACAATATGTCAAACTGTCATCTACTTTTAGCGTTTTAGTAAAGAAGTTTCTTGTTTCAATATGACGGTATGCCGAAAATTATACATTAAAATAAGAAAATAATCTCCTTTGAGGAAAACTTTTTAAAATTTCCTTACTTAAATGTTCATATTTTACTTAAATATTTTATCCAAGCACTAATGCATGTTGCTTTTATAAACTCAACAATTTAATGTTTTAAAACATAAATCCGCTTAATGTAAAATTGATGAATGGGTTCCTGAAGAGTTTATAAATATTTGACATGAAGCAAATTCTATTTTCCTACTTTAAAAAATGTTTTCAAATATTATAAATCAGTTATTTGAGTAAATAAAATAAAAATGTCTAATGGATTTTTGCAAATGTTTAAACAGGAAGAGTTTTGCTATTTTTGTTGGGCATATGTAACATCACATAAAAGTATTTTCTTGTAATCTCATTAAAATCGAACAGGGGAAAAATGCAGCTATTTTTGTACTGCATCTTTCTTTTGGTATTAATTTTTGAAGCATTATAAGTAAGTAAAATGAAACACAAAAGATGAAATTTTAAAATATTCATTTTTGTAACATTTTATTT
The DNA here is from genome assembly GCA_038373885.1 of Cheiracanthium punctorium. Taxonomy (NCBI): domain Eukaryota; kingdom Metazoa; phylum Arthropoda; class Arachnida; order Araneae; family Cheiracanthiidae; genus Cheiracanthium; species Cheiracanthium punctorium. Next base: position 54,379 of record JAWZYV010014973.1, on the reverse strand, counting down.
CCAAACTGTTGAGCAAGAATTACACTGATTTATGTCCAATTGCATTGACGTGGGTAGATATTTTAGCTTAAAAATATGTGCAAAAGATTTTAATAAAATAATAATAAAAGGTTTAGTGCACATATTTCTATACAAAAGAAATGCTGTTTTGGATTTTTATTCAAAGGTCCTTCGCGTCATAATTAGCCTTTTGCACTCTCATTAACCACGCAGTGGATATATATACATACTGGGAATCCATGCTTTAGGTACCTTATAACTCTACAAATCATAGTAATTACATTCTGAAAAGAAAGTGGTTAATTACATTTTTTGAAACTATACAAAGTTTCGATGTAGAGAATAGTTAAAAATTGTGACCTGCGAACACATTTTAATTTTCAACTTATTTTTACATTTATAATTACCTATTTGACACTTTTCAAGAATATTGAAAAGTGTTTATGATATAGGTTTGCCTGGCGTCTATGCTGCATTCACTGTCATTATACGAAATACATTTATGTGTCTGCCATGAGCGATAGCATGTTTACTATTGAAAATGATGCACATAGTAAGAGTAGTTATTTTGCAGGAATTCTCAAAATAATTCTTATGAATTACGCACTATGCGTCATCAAGTGCATATTGGAGACGTTAATCCATTTTAAACAAAACATAACTCGCGTATCTTATTAATATTTATTAAAAATGTTTTAACTCAAAAAGAAATAATGTTGTACTGGTAGTTCTTTTAAATGAGTACGCAAAATAATTCCGATACTTTACGATCACTGGCACTTCACGTCCTTTTATACATTTAAGGAACAATAAAATACGTATACAGTGTGTACATAATTAAAGTTTCCTTAATTACAACGGTGAATACAGAAAACTAAAGAATCAGAATGTTAGTTTTTGGTAAGAGATTCGGCAAAGAAATTTCTGTAATTCGGTAGGAGGGAATTTGGTGAAGAGATTTTGAAGCAGATGTTTATGCTTCTGCGGGGGGAGAAAATTTGCATGGCAACAATTCTGTACGTGTATGTTTTATGTAAAGATCATTTTGGTACAATAAAATATTGATATTAATATTAATTACGTTTTATTACAAATTATAAAGTAATTACTCAGTAAAATAAAAGAGTGAAAACTACTCTGTTCAACAAAACGTGAAACAAAATAATGGGTAAACTAAATTTGTAGTTTATGTGAACTGCATATCTGCTGTCACATGAAATTCACTTTGATATGGGTATACGCAGAAAAAAACACTTCAATATTTAGATGCAAAAGTCTGACACAAAATATATCAACTTCTGAATTCAATCCTGGTCATTTTAATGGAATCAAACACTAATAATTTCTTAATGTATTCTAACCTTAGTATCAGTCTTAGCAGAAATTTTCGTACCCATCATAATTCAAAAATATTTCAACGGGGTTCAGATTACGCTTAGTCTGAGGCCAGTCCGAAACGTTAATAGCAGATTTTATTTCACAGACATACATTTAGAAATTAGAAATTATTTTTGTAATATGATTTATGTTCTTGAAATGAAAATTTAAAATAAGCCAAAAAAGACATGCATGAATAAGTTAGACCGTACTTTGTGATTTCACTGTATGACAGGATACAATGCCTTGTTAAAAAAATACAGATTCCAGCAACTTTAAAATGATGTTAATTGCACTTAAACACTTCTCCGAGATGTGAGTGTAAATTGATACATTCGAACTTCCAGTAATAAATTTTTAAGTCTCTAAACCCCTTCGTTGCATATGTTTATTGTTTTATTTGTACTTTATATGTATATTGTGAATGTGAATCAGATTATTTGATAACATTTAAAGTTAGAACAATACGAAAAATTATTCATCAAAATTCGTGAATATCCACAGCTAAAAGAACCTTTTACGCGTGATAATTTTTATAATATATCAATAACCTTAAACCTATCAAGTGTTTTTCGAATTGTTCTATTTATATTTGATTTTAAGTAACTAAGAGAAAGTGAATAATAGTAAGTCAAAATTTTAAATAAAAAATATGAATATAAATCAAGAGTCCATTTGAAATAAATTAATATTAAATATAAGAAAAGTAAGAGTTTTAAAGTGGTGAAAATGCTAGAACTGATTGAAATAAGTTAGTTTTTTCGTTTTATAAATACGATCAACCAATAAATAAGAGTTTGCAACAATGCGAACCTTCCTGAATACAATTTAAAAAAAAAACACATAAAGTGTAAAAACTTTCTGGATGTTACGGTTAATAAAATATTCAGTTTTTTAAGCTTTATATTTTACAATTCATGAACTTTTCAACTACCATTTATTTATTTTCTATTCCTTCTGCATAATACTGAAAGAAATTTAAAAGGCAGAGAAATATTTTAAAATTTATGCCGCATTTTTGGATATTTCCCACCAAATGCTAAAGCTTAAGAAAATCTCATACATCCAGATTACAGATATAAATTGTATAAGAAAAGATTTTTCATATGAAATGGTCTTTTGGGATGCCGTGGAATAATAAATACATTTGTCACCTTCAAACCCACCTTTTGAGATCCGGGGAAAAAACGGATGGAGAAAGTGAAAGATTTAAAACAGATATCTATATAAAATGCTTTGTGTCAAAAGGGTATTAGGGTATGAACTTGGATATTTTTTAAACAAAGCTTTCGAATATATAATAGTAAAGAACTTTATCATGACATAATAAAAATATATGATCCATACATCGAATAATAGATAGTGGTAACTATTACATATATTTTTTAAAATGTAGTGTAATCTGAGAAATATGAGTTAGATAAGTTTGTAGATTTTTCAAGTTTCCATAAACTATATTTTCTGAAGAAAAGTAAAAATCCAAAAGATAAATGCGTTTAACTATTTTCTTTTATTTCAAAAAAATTATAAATATTCCCGAGTGTTCAAAATTCTACAGGAAAATAAAATGTTGATGCTCCTAGCATCTCGCATATATTACTTTAATGCAGGATTATTTTTCTCCACTACAGACCTTTGTAAATACTTTTTTTCAGCGTCGTTGTAGCGTTATTTCAAAAGTAGATTCAGAAACGAGAAGAAATTTACTATATCAGCAGCGAAAGCACATTCAAGCACGTAATGGGCATAAAAATAATCTGGAAAAATTCAGGAATATCACTCAATGGATTTAAATTTCGAAATTCGATTTATTTCGGAATATGAACCAAAAACTGAAAAAAAAAAACATCATAGTTGCCATGTCTGATGATAGTTGGCTCATAAACTGATTCAGGTTCCTGTATCACAGATATGGACAGAAATGTTATTAGCAAAAATAATTAAATAATATTGAATCTTGTTATTTTTAATTAAAATATCGTCTGCATTCGAAAATTGATTGATTTAGGTAAAGGAATCAAAATTTATCACAACAAAATATACCTAATTTAGAATTTTAGAAAAAAAAATAGTATCTGGTTAGCCAAGTTTAGCGGTTTTGAGCAGGTCTTGTTAAATAAAAAGCTAAGCAACGATAAGTAATCCTACATTAATAAATCCAGCGATAGTGTCACCAGAAGAGGCTATCTCAGCCTTTTATTATTAATCTTCTTTTTTTCGAAGATTTTCGTGCAAATTAAAATTTTGTTTTAATTTTTCTTATAAAAGTACGTACACACTATCAAACATAAAGTGTGACTGTATATCTTAAAGTTTGAAAAACAGTGATCATTACGATCATATAAATGATTGGCAATATACTATGTTCATTTCTTAAGTATGTAAAGCGTTCTTTTCTTTACCTAAACTTTTTGAAAGTGTATATATTTATCTTAAAAGTGGTAATTTTTTGACTTCTTACTCTATAGAACATTTAATACCTTTAAAGTTTGGTACTTTTTAGTTTGTTTTGATTTAAAATGGAAAAATCGAAATATTATATATTGTACAAAAGACAAAGTAAAATTCGGCTCACTCACTCTATCACATTTTTAAATGATTCTTTTTTTCAGTAATATTTACGGTACACTGTAAAAGTATTGTATGTTTATGTTAGTTAATAAAATAATTGTCTGGAAGTGCTAAAATAATTGCATATATAAAAAATGAAAAACATTTTCATTGTACGAAATAAATAAATGTTTAAAAAACACATATAAAAAACGTACTTATATGTGTTTTGAAACAAAGTTTCCATTTATTTCATCTTTTAACACCAGTATTTTAAGTGTTTTTCGTTATTTTCATTGTCAAAAAATCATAAATGATCATTGACATCAAATGGTAAAATTCCGTTAACTTAAACGTGATTACATTAAAAAATTAGAAATTTTGAAACAATACAATAGAGGAATTGCGTGTAATGGATATATATTTATTTATTCAAAATTGACGATATATCATAAGTATTCACCACAGTTTTGACTTGATTTTTGGCAGAGTCACTCATGGCCGTGTTCACAAAATTTCAAATCTGTGAGTTAACTCAGCAGAGCGAGTTATTTCAAAGGTTAGAACGAAAAATGGTAAGCAAGGGTTTCCATGACACATGGCCAATTTTAGCGTTGCTTCTGAGAGTCAAATGAGCCGTTAAGGTTACCTGACTCGCGGAGTCATAGCGTTAGGTGATCTCCTCAGTAGAAGTTGTATGCTTATTCAGGTAATTTTGTGAGACCCTTAAAACAGTTTATTATTTTAAACGGAAAGTAAACTTTCATAAACACCAACATACTTATTTTGTTGTGCTTAAATTCGTTGGCGTAAATTGGCATTTAACATTGGGGGGACAGAATGTTTTTTATTGAAGCAATTATATCCGAATTTTAATACCTGAATTTTCTTGGTGTTTTATTTTTTTTTCGGAGTGGGGGCAATTGAACTCTCTTGCCTTTTAATAAGTTACGCCTATGCTTAAAATGGATTAATATCTCCAAATTGTCATAATGCTCTGACGTTATTTTGTGTGGTATTGCATAAGAAATACGAATGCTACATACAAGATTTTTTATGAAAGTTACTCATTACCAGTATTAACATGTATGAGTTTTGCAGCAATCATTGTCTATTCACGACAGATTCGACCGTCCCTTCACGCTGGTCCACCTATTAGGTGACTGCATAATAAAGAGACTAGTAATTCCGTCACCGGCAGTGGCCAATGCTTATAAACGGCAAGTGCCCGCCATCAGGGAAAAAAATATATTTATATACATATAAATGCTGTCAAGTATACTTCTTAATATAACTTTATTTTACCGGAATGTTTTAATACGTTTTTGTAAATTTTACTTGAAATGTGGTCACCGAATAAAATTTTACTAAATTATATCAAGGTCCCTTTAACGCGCAGTGTACCCGCTCTGGGACCACCAAACTCTGACGTTTTCACTGTTGCCAGTCGCGAAGAATAGATCTGATTTCTATAAAAATAGTTGCGGGTGACAGAGATCCACGAGAATCCTTTACTTTTTAGCACGTCATTTCTTGTAAAAAAATTGTTACGATTATTTTTAACAGCACTGACATCTGCTAATGACAGAATGCGAGAACAGCCGGATAGATTGCCCAATGCTGTAAAAAAGGCAGCCTTTGCCATCGCTCTACTAACTGCCAGCAATATGGCGGATGATCAAAACGTTCATCGCTGCCACAGATCTAGAGACCCTTTTTTGAAGACAGCTGGCTGTGCCGCACAGTCAGCTGTATAATATAAATCGTCAGAAAAGACTAATGTTACATTGTTTATATTCTGGAATAATAATACTCAATACAATACAATAAATAAATATATCAAAATCCAAGCCTTACGTTCATACAACTCGGTATATAATACTTGTTTATCGTATCCATTTTCTGGAAGAGAAAAGATACCTTCATCCCTCATCTATCAAAAGTAATAAAATCTGTCAACCACGTCCAATCTTAAACGAAACTGCTTATCAAATATTAAATTTTATCGCTGCATGGTATTTTATTTCTTTTCACAACTGGCACATGCCTACACCATAGGACTATTTAAGAGGATATAAAATAATATTTTCTAACTTGCTCGAGTGTTAACGTTTGCAGTTTTTATGTTTCTTCGTCTAACGTATTTAAACACCTGAGCGTAGTATATTTTTTTCAACAGATTAAATCGAAGCTATTCCAATTTTTTATGGACACATAACGCTGAGAGTCTTGTAGCAAGTGTTTTTTATTAACGGGCTAAATATATAATGGCCTCATAAATTCCAGTAAAGTGTAATATTAAAATAAAAGAACATTTTCACTAAGCACAAAAGCAGCTGTTTCTTTTAACTGTTGTTCATATATAGTTTATTAGAAGTCTGTTTCATACTAGGTAGATAAAAAATATTTTTTTCTATTTTCTTAATACGCTTTTTTTACTGTACCCACAGTAAAATAATAAAAACTTTTTTTTTTCTTTCATCAGAAGTGTATTTTAAGATTCTTAATGAATACTTTAATTAAAAAAATGGTTCTAAAGTATGGAATAATTCGGTTTTGTGCAATTTTCTTTTACAAAATTAGTACTTTAATTAATGTTTGTAGTTACACTTGCAATCATAAATGAAACTAAATATCAATCCAAAAAATGTTTAACTGTTCCATTTATACATGTCTTCAGGGAATGGTTTTCATTCGATAAAAGAACTTCATGGCATTACTTTTCAAATAATGAATGTTGGAGGTCATGGATGAATTCGATTAATTTTCTAAATATGATTGATTTTATTAATAACTGAAAGTTTACTTAATCATAAAATTTTAAAAGAATTTTTCAAATCATATTTTTTATACAGATCTGTATTTTGGCGTGCTAAGTTTATTTTCTGTGGTATACAAAAGTACACAGACCTAATGGCTTCATATTCCCCCATGCAAAAGATACAGAATCAGGTAATCATCTACCTCTAACAAAAAAAATATATAATTAAGTTATTATTATAGTTATACTTGAGCTATTTATCAAAATATTTGCAGATACAGATGATGATATATTGATACGACCGTGTACATGCGCAAAAATTATGTAACGATAGATTCGAAAGTTGTACTAGTTGAAATTTGAGAAAAATTAAACATGAAGTGAGTTTAACTTCTATTTATTTAAAAGCAGATGTAACTATCTGGCAGTGGTCAGTGTGAAAAATTCAAACTGAACCACGGAACATCAAACTTAAAGTATTAATAAATTACAAATGCCCATAAGGTTAAGCTAGTAATAATAATGGTAAATATGGTAATGGCAATAATGGTAAAAACGAACCAAAATGAAAGAGTGAAAGAGGAAATCGAAAGTACGATAACATTTGCAAATTCTACTATTGGAAGAAGTTATAAATATGAAACAGAAACAGAATCGAAATGACAAACATTAAAATCTTCCACATGGTAACTGATGCAGACGAAATGAAAATAAAAAGTTTTGTACATTTAATGAGACGTTTAAGAATTAATTACAAGTAATTTAAATAATCAAAAGAACCACATATGCAATAAATTACAATATTACGTAATTACATCATAAGTACATGGAATAAATTACAATGTTAGGTAAAAAAAAAATGTAAAGAATTTCACGGTATCCGTTAAATTTTTCAGGACATTAAATCGAAATATATACAAAATTAAAATTTTTCTATGTCCTCCGTACAACAACAACAACAAATTGTAAAGTGTGCCCCGTACATTCATTAGGTTATATAGAAAGTTTCAGCCTTTCATTGGAAAAAGCTGAAAAGTATGAAAATAAATATATTTTGACCACTTTTCCAGGGTTCTCGAAGAGAAATAATCACATCATCATATCACGTGTTTGGGATTGTACTGAAATTGCAAAAGTAAAATGATTGCATAAATACATAATATGTTTGCTATTATTGGTATTGTATAGCCCCATACCAACCTAGTTTAAACATATCTCGTATGTATATATATAGCAATTTATCCATGTATCTACCTACCTATATATATATATATATAGGTAGATTTACTATCTACCAATAAGTATTTAGACACCAATGCAAATGAGGATATCTGAGGATCTGTTCTACGCCGCCCCTTCTGTACTTAAATATCGTGTAGGATATAGCATTGGAATAAGTCGCATACAAGATACCACAAAATTCAGAGCTGTCTGAGTTCGAGAAAGGCATAGTTGTCGGATAACGTAGAAATACCCGATCTTTAAGGGACATGTTTAGTGAGTTAAACATTCCAAAATCGACAGCCTCCAAAAAGCTTTTGATTACAAAATCCAACCGCGCTGCTCGGTTGATGTAGAGCAAGTCGATATTGGAGCGTAGATGAATGAATGCAAACAGGTTCTGTGGTAGGATGAATCAAGGTTCAGTTTCCACCAGTTGTATGGCAGAGTCTGGGTTTGGGGTATGCCTGGGAAACTCCATTTGACAGAATGCATTGCGCCTACAGTACAGTTTGAGAAAACTGGAATTATTTTCTGGGATGTTTCTCGTAATGTGGACTGGGACCCTTGATCTCAATTCATGGTGAACTAAATGCCGACTCCTAATCCACTCTTTTAGACAACAATGTGCTTCCTAATCTTTGGCAATTTTGCGGGTAGGATCATTGTTACTTCCAGGATGACAACGCCACTTGTCATGTTGCGAGACCCACCATGGATTTGTATGATGAAAATGAGTTGAACTAATTAGGCTGGTCTGCTATGAGTCCAGACTTGAATCCTCCAGGAAACCTCTGGGACGACTTGGATCTCCGAATTAAGATATGCAGCAACCGTCCAAAGTTGGTGAAAGAATTTATATGAGTTCTCCAAGCCGATTGGAAAAAAATACCACTGCCCATTATCTAAACGCTTCTGGAAAGCATGTCCCGGAGAGTTAAGGCTGTAATTGCTTCAGGTGGAGGCTCTACCAACTATTGAATATGAAAAAATTGTGTTTGTCTCTTTTACCACAGGTGTGCAATTACTTTTAGGTAGATAGTGTATATAGAAGGTAGCTATAAAAATCTTCCCCGATATATGGACATTTAGATGCTTTTTCATTCAATCGATCGAGATGAGATTTCTAATATAGTTATTAAGAGGAATACGCTCGTGATTGAGATTTCTCAAACAATAGATCTCTCACGGTTACGGTTACAGTGTAAAAATTTCAAAATTTTAAATAAACAACACCCACTTTTTTCCTGCGAAAGTTGTTCAGCACATTGAAAAATCCTAAATGTCGTCGGAACGATACTCGTATGACGAAAATTAACGTAGTAAGATATTTACAAAGAGGAGCATTGTAACCAACCAATGACAAATGAAGAGTAGACAGAGAAATTGTTTTTATTTGAATTAAAAGCTTTCAAGTGCCCTACTGTTAGTTTAAAATTTCTATTGTCTATTCCAGTGAATTAAAGCGAATTTTGCCAATGCCCTTCCTCTCTGTGTTGACTTTGGTTCTATATAATGCTCTTCGTTGCCAACGATTTATGCCTCCAATTTTCGTCATACGTTTATCATTCCAGCGCCATTTATGGTTCTTCAGTGCGCTGATCCACTTTCGTAAAAGAAAGAGGATGCTGCCATCGGAAAATTTCGAAATTCGTTCATTGCAGCAGTAACCATGAGAGCTCTAGTATTTTAAACAATTCCAATTTCGAGAGAATACTCTTGAATAACTATATCTGAGATCGGATATATATACATGCATACATACATACATACGTACTACACACACACACACATATATATACTATAGACATATTTAGAATTGTAATTTTTTTTCAAAAAGACAACTATGCAAAAGTAAAAATAAAATCCGAAATCAGTGGACAGTGGAATTTTTCGTTGACTTAAATTCCTTAAAACAATATTTAGAAATCAATAGGGAATTAAAATATCATAATTGAAATCTGAAACAAACGTCTGAAATCATAAAAGCTGGTAAAATTACTTATCTTAATTTCAAAAATTCTCTAAAAGTTTCTCAAGAAAATTCCGAAACTAATTCAAACTGTCAAAGAAATATCATACATATTAATTTTGAAATGAAGAAAAAAAATAACAGGGAACATTTCATCTCATGCCCCATCCATCATTCACAAAATATGGAAATGATAGTATTAACTGAACTGACTGATTACGTCTTCAAAAGAAAAAAAATAAGAATGCCTTTTTTTCCTTCATCCTCCCAAAACAAAGTATGGATTACTTCTGCTTGTCGCAGATATTAATTTTAAGACTACCGTTATAGTTTCAGGACATTCCTTGTCAGCTGCAATATATTACAGAAGAAGTCAAAGTTTTTTCTTTTCTTCTACCTTTTTCAGCTTCGTAAATCTGTTCTCTTCAGATTACTTTTTCCAGATAGTGTGAATTTAAATTGACCGTAAATGACAGAGTCAGCTGGAATTAAGGAGTATTAAAATTTATTTCGTTCTTGTTTCAGCTTTGCGCATTTTGTTCTTCGCTCAGACTGATTTTTCGGAGGAGTAAAAATTTGAAAAAAGCGGAAAATGAATAAAATAAGTTTTCATTGTTTATTTAATATTCCAAAGGGAAGGCTAGAACACCTGGAGCTTTCAGAAATAAAAGTACGAGACTTTTTAAATTAATAATAGAATCTGGAGAAGTAATCGTCGAGAAACCCTAGGCAAGCTCACATTAATTTATTAAAAATCTTGAAAGTTAAGAGCATTTTGAATATTTACCATGATTTTTTAATATTATATATCTTCTTTTTAATATTTGCTTGATGAAGAAGAAAATCAAATTGCCGACAGAAAATCTATTTCAGCAACATTCTTTTAAAGGCAATTAAAAGAAAGTTATCAGAAAGAGTATTCTTTAATATTAAAAAGTTTTGTATGTATTTGGAAATGTGTTGTGATTTAAGTTCCTCGAATAATAACGATCGAACGCCTAAGGAAGGATCAGTTACTATCTTCTTTTTAAAATTTTTTGCAGTGCAACTTTGTTTTGGCATCAAAAGTATCTCAAGTGCCCACATGTGTTTGTAGTATGTAAAAGTTTGAGGTTAGTGAGTAAAGCAGTAGTATTTATTTTAGAATTAATTAATTATATCAAATATTCCTCTATACTTCGAACAAATTTTAGAAATTCGGCTATTATTAATATTTGAAAATGTAACGCGCATCTCAAAAACATACCTATTAATCTTTAGTTAGTGAGATACTGGTTAGTGAAGATATTCGTAATGATATATGAGATATCAATCTTTATCATCATAATATCCATTTAACAAATAAGAAACCCATTGAATGCAAGGCAAAAATCTTACCATTTTCATTACGTTTTTCAGCATGATACTTGCTTTCTTTTTTAATATAATTTAAAAAATATACACTGCTGGCCATCGTAAATGCAACACCCTGAAGGAAGCATGCAAATAATATGAAATTTACAACATGCATTAGCTGAGGTGAGATATGCAAATGATTAGAATTTCAGCGCAGACGCACATCAAGCGCGCCTGTGGCGCCACCTCAAAGCGCTATTTAAGGCTTGGAGATTTCGACGGTTTCAAGTACAGCAATTGTGTTTTTCTTGCTTTTTTTTCAAAAAAACGATAAATTATGCCTCGTAGGAAACAACGATCATCTTTTGATCAAGTATCCGAGTTTGACAGAGGAAGGATAGTGGCATACCGAGATTGTGGGTTATCTTTCAGGGAAATCGGTCGTTGTATTGGACGAAACCAAACAACTGTGATGCGGATATGTGATCGTTGGGTGCAGGAGGGTACGACGGACAGACGTGATCGACCGCATCGACCTCAGTGCACCACGTCACGTGATGACAGGCAGATTGTACGCATGGCAGTGACGGACCGCTCAGTCACATCACGAACCATATCACAGCAGATTCAGTCTGTAACGCATCATCCAGTGTCTGTGCGTACCATTCGACGTCGTTTACAGCAGAATGGTCTGTCCGCAAGACGTCCGTTGCTTTGTCTACCTCTGACGCGGAACCACAGACGTCTCCGCCGCCAATGGTGCGATGAAAGAAGGATGTTGACGACAGAATGGAATGAAATTCTCTTTACTGACGAGTCACGCTTCTGTATGCAACACCACGACGGTCGGATTCGAGTCTGGAGACACCGTGGAGAGAGGATGCTGAACAGCTGCATTATGCACCGTCACACTGGTCCTGCACCGGGTATTATGGTATGGGGCGGTATCGGATATCTCTCTCGCACTCCTCTAGTACGCATTGCCGGTACTTTAACCAGCCAGCGCTACATCTCCGAGGTGTTGGAGCCAGTTGTCCTTTCTTACCTTCAGGGCTTGCCAACAGCCATATTTCAGCAGGATAATGCACGGCCACACGTGGCACGCATTGTCCAAGGGTTCTTCGTCAATCACCAGATTGAATTGCTTCCCTGGCCGGCGCGCTCTCCGGATCTTTCGCCGATAGAAAACATGTGGTCCATGGTTGCTCAACGACTGACCCAGAGTTCATCCCCAGCTGTCACACCAGATCAACTTTGGCAACGTGTGGAAGCTGCTTGGTCTGCTGTACCCCAAGAACACATTCAAAGTCTCTTTGAATCAATGCCGAGGCGTGTGGCAGCTGTGATCTCCAACAACGGCGGCTACTCTGGGTACTGATTTTGGCAGGAACCACGCTTCATAGAATGCTGTAAATTTAATCATTTGTTACTTGGTCAACATGTTATCTACACAATAAATTTTGTTGTGATATCTCTTGTTTTTCTTGGTGTTGCAATTTGGGTGGCCAGCAGTGTAATTAATTATAATATAAACAGTAGTAATAAGAAAGTATTTGTTTCATAGATTTTTAAGATAGAAATTTTAATTAATTACTTAAAAACTGCAGAAAAAATCCGTTGTTTCTAAAACAAAATATTTTTTGAGTTTTTTTGTTTTGTTTTTTCGACTGACACTAAATGATAATCAAATCAATGTAGTTAATTGAAGTATGGTAGATTTATTGGATTATGAATTTATTGTTCTGCATGTGAATGCATTAACTGCATTTTTATCTATGGATGAATGATAGAAACAAAACATAGGTGATTTTAATTTCGAATATGTGAAATTCTAGTTTGTATTAACTGTGGATAAGTATGCATAACTTCAGACATTTTCTTCTCTTTTCTTTTGTTTTTTTCTTTTTAAATAAAAGCTGTTAAATGTCATCTTATATAAACTTATATAAACAGATTTTATTGTTTTATACAAATATGTAACAAAATGATGCCAATTGGAATTAAAGTACAAAAATTAAGAAAATCCTTGCTAGATTCCGTAAAAATTTTTTGACAGTAAAAAGAAACTTTCTCATTTCATCCTCAAAAAGTTTTGATGCATTTATAAAAGATACGTTTTCAAAACCTTTACGGAAAGAAAACATTATAGGGTTGCATGCTGTATGAAAAAGAGATTCATTTCTCATATTAAAATGTTCCTACGTCAAAATAAGGTAAATGTTTTCCTATAAAAGTTAGAGAAACTTCTCAAAAAGTACTGTAGATATTATATTAATGGTTTCGAGAGTGTTATGCAAAACCTTTCAAAGTTACTGATAGCCAGAAGTTCAATTTTTAAAAATAAATATAAAATATGAAAGAAGGAGACATTGAAAAGAAATACTGTGAAAATTTGAAGAGGAAATGAAAGTTATAAGGACTGCAGGAGTAATATATTTTATTCAGTATTAATGCATGCGATCTATTAAAATTACTTGCATCTGTTACTCATAAACTCCATGGATACATCACAAAATTTGAAGTGAAAATCGGAAATAAAAGTTTATCAAAATTTAATAATCACAAATAAAATTTTGTTATAAATTAGCAATTAATGAAATAGAATAATACAATTTTACTTCATTTATGAAACGTGATTTATCAGTTCATTACGATCAGTTCATTACGATTAAAGTGGAGGTACGCCAGTATTTTGTAATTGGGTGGGTACAGCTGTTAAAAATGAATACAATTTTTGGGAGTGATCGCATTACACTTAAGTTATAAATAAAATAAATTATTTAACGCATGAAAAATGTGTTAATTTATGAGTTCACTTAAAAAAAAAAGGTTAAATATTGTAGGAAATCAGCTGAAGGAGTCGGAATTAGAAATTGCAATTGCTATTTATGCTGTGTATGAATTAATAAACAGTCTGCTTAACAGAAATTATCTGTTACTGTCGGCTTGGAGAAATCATGAGTATGCGTGCTAGAATTTTCAATTTACACTTTTAGGATGATAGACAAATTCAAATTATCTGTCTTAAAAATATATTTTTCCTACTACTGCATTTTAGAAATATGCTCTTTGAGTCTTTCTGTTTAAAATGTAGCAAATTAAACATAAAATCTGTATCATAAATTAAGTGACAGCACTAATTACTTTTATACTTAACTAACCAGTTTTAATAGCGGTAAAGTTTGTTACTACTCAAAAGGATTTCAGAAGCAAGTATTGACGATGCAAATGAACTAAAGAAGAAATTTTCGTAAAATAATGAAGATTTTTCCTTATAGAATACCCTCAGACATGCAATATTCACCGGCTTGAGAAAATAAAGGAGAAATAACAAAGTGAGTGATTTTGTTGAAAAATAATCCAAACTGTATGAAATTTAGATACGTTGGTAAATATAAATTGCTAAATAAAACTGTCGTTACAATCTGATTTAGTGATTCGTAAGGAGCTTAAAAATGTCCGCAAGCGACTAAGGCAGCAGATACCGTTGTAATAGGTAAGTAAGAAATCTGGGATAGCTAATATATTGCAATGAGTTTGAAGCTTCATTTCTAAGAAGTATGATTTAGAGCCTTTGGAAAACTTGGAGCAGGTCAAAGTCAGAATGATGTGGTTAAATGCGAATCCTTCTGTTTCTCATAGGTATTAACAACTATTTCAAATCGGAGATTTGATATCCAAAGTTTCAACAAATTTATACCACTAGCTACCAGAAGCACCGATGAAACCAGTTTGCAGTTAATTCCCGTAGAACTACATTTTTGGTTAATATACTTGTAGTAGAGTACTAATCTAGTGTATAATGGTTGGATAAGTGTAGGTACGTCCGCATCGTTGCAATAATTGGTACTTCGGTTATAATTTGAATATTTTATTTAGTAAGTGCGAAACGATATAAAAAACAGATTTAAGAGGCTTTTTTTTCCATAACCCAACGCCTGCATCTAGATACGTCATAAATGCTTCTCCTGTTTCCCTTGCTTAAGGTTGGGTTAGACAAGAACACACTTTCGCTCCATCTGGTGACGAATGCTCATATAAAATCCGAAGTTGTCTGTTTCTTAAAAGTCAAGTTTGCAAGTCAGCATCTCCAACTATCTGGATGTAATACGGAAAAAATATGTTATTTGTAGAATGTTCTTCATTAAAAATATTAATCTACTGTTTGATATATAGTGGACACTGTACTTGCCATTTAAAAAAGCATTTTCTGGGCTATTTAAGAACACTTTGCAAATTCCTCACCTACAGTTAGAAAATGAAGTTTTTATTTAGTTTTTAAAAAAAATTTTCTTCGTAGAGTTAAAAGAAAAATGTGTTTCTTCTGAAAGAATAAACTAAAAATATGTAAATGCATTGACTTAGCGGGATTCAGATTTTATTTTAAACTAGGGTATTTTTTACACAAAAAGAGAGAGGGAGAACCCTTTGTCCAAGATACTGAGATTCAGGAGTTTTTATGAAAAATGATATGCGTAGAATAAACAAATCTTCTAATTTTAAAAATAATATACTTCTGAAATATGCGCGATTCTTTCTTATTATGTCGAAAAAACATGGAAAATATACTCTTACGTTTGTTTTATTAATGAGAACCTATTTTTTTGCATTTAATACCGGTACTTTTTTATCTATTTTTAAAAATATAAAAATATTTTTTGTTCAAGCCTGGAAAATATATAGATTTGCATTAAGAAGTCAGCAGCCATATTTCAAAAAATTCTCAAAGAATTTCAGTGAATGAAAAACTGAACTGAGCATCGCAAGTTATACGCTAGATAAACGAAACAGAAATGTATAAACATGTGAAATAATATCGATGATCTCATTTATTATATTAAAAATATTTAAATTATTTTATATAAAAGTCTCATAATAAATCTCTTTCACGTTGGTCATTTCGTTATTCTTTCGTTTTACACAAAATATCTCAAAACTTTAAATATCAGAAATGCTCCTATTAAATGGTTCTGAGAAGAAATTAGATATATTTATATAAATCCATCCCAAATTTTCATAATATTTTGGTCTACGTATTTTTACATTTCACTTAGATAGCTAAAATTTATTAAGTAAGACGTACCAAGAAAATAAGACGCTTATATTAGCCATCAGAAATAATTTTAAAATAACCGATATAGAACACAATCGTTGTCCAAAGTGTTTTCAGAGCTCATATTTTATTCAAACTTCGCTAGGTATTTATTATCTTGGAGAAAATTTAATATAATTTTCAACTTTACGAAGATTAAAAATTTAACGTCAGATTAAAAACTTTATTCCGCAAAAAAAAGTATTTAGATTACTGTCTGTTCATATTTCAGATGTCAAATATTTTAAAACAGGTTCACAACTCTTCAGCTTATTTAAAAGTAATGTTGAATCTGAATACACTCCATGATGTACAAATTTTATTATAGTGAAATTTTTTGCATTGGAAATTTCAAGGATTCAATACGCACTAAAAATATATGAGTAATACAGAAAAACTAACAAACAGAAGAAAAAATCTCTGAATTCAAAAAAAGTTTTGCTGGAGATCTTAGCTGAATGACTTTGGTAAATCAACAGAATTTTCCTTATTCTAATAAAATGTTTTTAAAAATAACCCTTTTAGCGTAATAATTTTAGCTTAAATTGCTAAAGAATCAGCAAAGACTGAAAATTGATTAGGGGCAAATATTCAAGCTGTTCTTTTAAATTGAGAATTTATGTGGGAGAACGTAAGACGTATAATATTATGAATATTATACTATCTGGATCAATGTACCTTGTTAATGAATAGCGGGCTTTTATAAAATAAGTATCTCTATTTAGAGCTGTCTGTAGCTTGAAAGAATAATCAGAATGAAACTAAAATCTGCACACTTACTAATCGAAAAGAGGGAAGATTGGAATAATAATAATAAAAATACTTTCAGTAATCGGCGTCAGGTAGCGCTTTTGAATGTATAATGTGTAATACAAGAACAACAACAAAAGAAAAACATAAAACTAGATGGCATACCTAATTTATTGAAAAATAGTGCAGATAATATGATTTCCTCGATTGGAATTTCTATCGCATGGGGATGGGCAATTTCTTATTGCATGGTGAGATATACTGGTTTCGTCGCTCTTCGATCCCCCCCCCCCCAACTAAATTTACATAAAGCAACTAAAGCGTTTGAGTTGTTAACGTAGAGTGGTTTTAAAATCAAAGTGCGATCCGGCAAACTATGAGGCATCTTATACCACGTTATTGGCAAAAATGATTTCTGATGATTGTAATGCCGATTAAACTTGCATACCATTTGTCGGCAATTTTTGGAAGTTCTATTTTTATTATTCCATTCTTCCCCCCCCCCTCTTTCAAGATTAGTAAGCGTACCAATTTTGGCCTCATTTGGACTATTCCTTTTTCAGTGGTCGTCTTACAACTAATAAACGATACGCAATCCTATCGTTAGGTTAATATACCCTGCAATAATTTCAACAGAACAGACTGTATGAACGTTTGTTTATTTTTTTCGTTACGATTATTCCAGTACTTTTATTTCAATATTAAATTCAGTAATAAGCATAAATCAAGTGGCAATCGAGCCATATTTATGGCGGCTGGAAACGGACAGACGGACAAACTTTAGCTATAAATTTCTCAACTTAGTTAGAAAGTGGTAGAAAAATAAGTTTTAATTTTAAAACTACATGAAGCAAATTGCATTACTTTATAATCGATAACTAAACATGTAAAAATCTGTTCTGAGCGAAATCTGCGTCATTTATCTATCCCCAGCGATTTTTGGAGCATTCTAAAGGAAAAACTGAATACTTCGAAAATGACTTTATCACTTCGAAATACAGAGTTTGGAATCTCAGTTTGTTCTCTCTCTTTTATTTCCATTCTCAAAAGTGTCAAATCATCACTTAATACACGGGTGTCACATTTATAACGTATAACTCCGATACCTTAATAATTCATGAGTCTAAACTGAGACAAAAATACAAACGAAGTCTGAAGACGGAACCACTTCATCAAAATCGCATTATGTTGAATTACAGAACTTGCGAAGATCACAACCCGTCAGTTATATTCATACGGAAGCATTATAATTCACACTTCTGACTGAAGGTGTCAGATTCATTCATGATGGATGTCAACTTAAAATGAAGCTGGCACTTATCTATCAGTGGAGAGGCTGAAATAACTTATGAAAAGCATATATATGAGAAATGCGCATACTTTTTTCTGAAAAGAAATCTTCTAAGATCATATTTACCGATTTTGACGATGCTGCAACATATGATAGAGCTCACACTCCTAATCAAGATTGTAAAGTATTTCACCTCTATGCGCAGTACATTTTTAGAAGTAAACCGATCAAATTTGGAAAATTCAGAATTAATTTTAATTACAATTTTTTTGTTGTTACATTTTCTGCTGTAAAACACGCACATGAAAATTATACATTTGTCTATATAATTCGTAAAATAATATTCTTACTGACGAAGTAAACTAACTTATATGCTGATTAATATCAACGCCAAATATACAAAATCGCCAATGAATACTAAAAAGAGCAAATACTCTAGATAAAGTAATAAGAACTCTGTATACTAACACGCATAAATGCACTCATCTACAAGCCTCTAGGTAGATGCTGGTGCTTCTGCACAACGGACGAAGGCCAGACCTTTTGTACTGGCACATTATAGATAAGTACACTTATGTGTGTTATTATACAGAATTTTTAATATTTAACATTCCAACACCACTTTTTGTTGAGTGTTGTTTTGTTCAACACTCGAGATCTTAAAAAAAACTCAAAACCAATGTTGAGAGCAAAGTAAAATAAATAACTTTGTCAAAGGAAGCATATACGGAAATTAATGAGTACGTAGGCCTGGATGGAGCATCCCTTTTCTGTGTGCGTGTGGGTTGATGATTTTACAGATGATGAAGGTTGACTTTTTTGTACGATCCGAAACGCAGGAACTGATTTATACGGGGAAAAAATGAAGAGGGAAAAGTATCACTCGATGTAGCATATAACCTGCTAAATCCTTGAGGTGAGCACGCTACCTCGAATCCAAAATTCAATTTGAATCTTGAAAATTTAAAAGTATAAATACTGAAAATCATGAAATTCTAAGAAAATAAGTAGAGTTAGAAGGAAATACTTTACTATCGTAATTAGGGATATAAATTATACAATATATATTTTAGTAATCATCTTAATCGGGTGTTATCATGCTCGATGGTCTTCTGTGAATATTATTTGAAACTTTATAGAATTTAGTGCCAGTGTACAGAACAAATCGATACTTCGTGTATCGTAAAATATGAACTTATTTCCAGCTCACACATTTCTAATATACATATCTATATATATATATTAAAGATCTAATGGGCATTAAATTGCATGCTTTGCTGAAATCAAGAGATGCAGTTTTTTTTTTTTTTAATTAAACCGAAAATTTTAGAAGGTGGTAGAGTATAACTATAAAGCACTTTTTACAGTAGTAGTAGATAAACGAGAGTTCTGCTCATGCGGTGCCATGTTAATTCTGCGGTGCTGTCCGGTGCGTTCCCTATGCTGAGCGGGGAAGGGGGGGTGTGGCCGGAAGGGATGGTGAGAGCGGATGTTGAGATCGGATGGGGAGCGGATATTCGAAGGGTTGATAAGAAATTTTTTCCTTTTTTTTTCAAATAAGGAGACTTGTAATTTTTTCAGATTTTCGCATATTTTTCAAATAAGGGGACTTAGAAAAATTTTCAGACATTGATGCATTTTCTAATGAAAATTAGGATACTTTGTTATATTTTTAAACGAATTGTACTTTATGAATTAAACCTGAAATAAAAAATATTATTATAAAAATGAGGACCCACCAGCCACCCGGTAGAACGTCTACCGCCTAATTTCAAATATAAATTTTTACTATGCTTTTCCCCATCACGCTAGCCTCGCATACATAAAGACAGGGCGTAGCACAGAAGATGCGTTGTTGTTTTTGTTTCTTTAAATAATAATAATAAACTATGTGGAGCAAAGAAACGTACAACATCCCCAGGAGGCCTACAAACAAAAGAAATCTCCACACAGTATACTACTGTTGTTCACTTGCTAAAATGTGTACATATATATATATATATATATATATTTACAAACACTCATAATGGCCATGAGCGAGTGTATGCACTCCATCCTCTAAAACATATCGCTTATCATCAAAAGCGCTTAGAGCTACCTTATTCTGACAAATACTGAATAGTTTTTGCTTCTCACTTTGGATTCGATAATTAAGTTCTTTTGTGCCGTCTAAAGATTGTAAACATCTATAATATTGCTCGTGTGTTAGGCGCTTGCGTATGGCATGACGTGCAACCCCCTATGCAGTCTTTTTTTCGCAGTCTTCAGTTAAGATGGAGTACATTTTTGATCTTAACCCCACAAATTCAAGGATAGGTTTTCCATTCAGCTCATCCTTGAAACATCCAATCTTCTTTTTGTTGATGCTGCTATAGGGAGGATGATCTTGGGGATAATCTGAAGTGTCGTGTATGTGGGCATATTGTTGCATATCTTGATATACATCCTCTGTGAAAATCTCATAAGTGAGAGAGTCAGTATCCGTGAAGAGCAGATTTGCGTTACCCCCGTATTGCTTTTTTATAACATTATAGTGGAAATCGTACATTATTAATTTGCTGAGTTTTAAGATACAGAACCCAGCACAGATAGGACGATTTAATTTTAATGACTTTTTGAGTCGTTTCACCGCTACTATGTCTTCGTTAAATATTGTGAAACTTTGGAACGTTGGACAAGCTACTCGTTTTTCTGCAATTTTTTTTTTTGTTGTTCACTAATTCCAGATTTATTCTATTTCTTACTTTCTCCATAGTTTTGCCGTATACCGAATTGTTCATGAGTTTGAAAAAATCTATTTCAAACGTTGAAGTGGCGTGTTTTCTTTTTTCAGTATTGAACTCTATATACTTCTCTAACCATGGAGACTGATCAAACTGTAACACTTTATGAATTTTAATAATTTTTAAGCCTAGTTGAGTATACAGTTGCAAATTTCTATAGTGTGTAATGTAATTTTTTTTATCTCTTAAATTTGGAATTAATTTGGTTGAATTAGTATATGCTATATCTTTTATCATGAATATTGATAAAGGTGAAAGATCCTTAAGGGTGACAATTAATTTCTCGGGAGCTAGGGGGTAGTCATTATGTGCATCATGAAGTTCTTGGGGGTACTCCAAATCTACTTGTAGTATGCAGCCTTGCGGTCCGTCTGCAGGCATCGATAAAATAGCTTAAATATTAATGTCTTCATTAGACAACCACTTAAAATTGCCGTGAGGTAAGTATTGCGTCATACTTTTTCCGTACAAATTATTACAATCTAAATATTGTATGTATGAGCTGGGCTTTGAAAGGTCATAACCCTCTAAATACTTATTATTGGCCTGCGCCCAACGTTTGGTGATCACAGAAATACCTCCTCGAATTCCCCTCTCGATGAACAGATGCATGTCTATATCCGTTAACAATTGCAGAGGTCGGTCTAACATTTTAAGGGAAGCTTGCCATGCAAGCCCCGGAGCGGTCATGAGATGTGCAGCATCCAAGTCGTAATATTGTTTGCATAGTTTTCCAAAATTTTGAAATATATCCGCCACTCTTAACATACAAGTCGTGGTACTCTCCCAGATTCAGGATGTTGAGAGCTTGCCAAACAGTTTGTGCATGTGCATACTCTTCATCAGAAATAGACTCCTGCGCTAAACAACTAAAAAAGGCTTCTATGGGAGATAAGCAGGTTTCATCGAATTTCTCAAAACAGGTCATATATGCATAGGGGTAGACACCTTTTCTTAGCAGCAAATCTGTATGTTGAGATATATTTTCCTTTAGAAGGGTGAACTTATCCTTGGGTAAATTGGAAACTAACTTTTCTAAGGAGGTTGACATGAACTGGAAGCTATCTATGAATTGCAAGAAGACTTTAATATTTTTATACTTTTTGGACAAGGAGAAGGAAATATATTTTTACAAATAGTAAGCTAGTAACTTGCTAAACATGCTTCTTGCAAATAGTTTTAAATATCGTTCTTAAAAATCGCAGTGCCTACTTAATTTGCTATATTTTAATTTGTTTATTTCTGTTTAGTAGTTACAACTTTGATAATTTTTAAGATCGATATTTAAATCTATATTTGCAAGAAGCATGTTTAGCAAGTTACTAGCTTGCTATTTGTAAAAATTTCTAAGTCCGTTATCTTGAAAGAGTAACTGAAATGCACTAAGTTGAATAATTCAATGTTTCTAAAAAGACAATTTCACATATCTAGCACTTCAGAAAAAATGTATCAAGTTCGTAACATTCGAAAAATACCAAAGTTCGTCACTTCTATAAAATTTTCAAAGTACAGATCTGTTAGTTTATTTCAAGAACATATTCAACGACTTATCAGAGCATAAAACATACCAATGTGCAAAACTTCTAAAAGAAAAAAATTACAACTTACAATCTATTAATGCAGTTTACTAAGTATTTTGTAAAATCCTTTACTTGATAATTCTGAAAAATAGTCTAAGTCCCTCACTTTGTACAGACATAAATTATATTACTTTTAATTAGTTAAGGTTTACATAAAGATAAGTTTATACATCTATGCTAAAATAACTGATTATTTCTGTACCAAATTTAAATCCATTTTATCAAAAACATGTTAAGCATACTACTTCTACGAAATTTACAAAGTTCTAATAGCTAAGTTCCTTTCGAGAAATAATTTCATAACTTATGAGAACTCATAAACGTATACAAATCAAAAGTATACTTAGTTTGAACAAGTAACATGTATAAAAGTAAGAGCATATTTATTTAAAATTTGTAAGCATAACCATCTCAATCAGTAAAATGTGTAACATGTGCACTTAGTTGATATTTCTCATAAAAATATTCAAGCCCATTACTTAATAAAAATTATAAAAATATGCTAAGTTAATACTCTGATGTTTTAAAAACATAGTGTCTGATTTAAAATATTCTGTTACTTCAAGTAAAATGTGGTAAGATCTTTACATTAAAGAACACCTAAAAAATCTTTATTTAAAAATACTAAGTTTCTTTATCTCACTTAACTTTTTTTTTTAAACCTGCAAAATCGATTAAGTTATAAAATAATGGAAACTGACTTTTTTTAGCTAAGTTCATTTTATAAAAAATTAGTACTTTGTGAATTCTCATGTAACACAATTTACCTATCACTTAAGCTTATGATTTTAATCAGAACATTTTATTTCTATGTAGTAGATTAATGTTTCCATAGTACATGCTTCAATAAATTTTGTTAAATTTGTAACTTTTTACCTTGTAGTGTATAAAAGATAAGTATAAAACACAACACGAGAACCTTAAATCTTGACCAAGTATGTTAACTTTACCACTTTTTGCTGCAGTAAAATTTCATAGATTTTTATTTTGCAAGTAATCAACACACACATACACATAAAGAAAACACAGAAAAGTTTTTCGTATTTAAACTTATTTATTTACAAAAATATATTTTAAATTACACAAACTATTTACACAATTAAGAAAATAATAACTTTTCAATGAGTAATTCTATAACTAAGCATGTACAAATCAGTAAAATCTTACTGTTGTAGAAGCAAGCATACCTTTTCTACATAATCACAATGGTTTTAATATATTTTTTTACAATCGCAATACTAGTTATACACCAAGAACATCACATAATTACACATGTTTTGTCATCCTTGGAAATAGCAAAATCTGAAAACGGTTGAAAAAATGTATTAAATAGCACATTTTGAAGATAATTCATATAGTCTTCAATGAAAATGTTTGAAAAAAATTCTCCGTCATAATTACAAGTACATTTGTTCTCGCATATCTCTCTTGCAATATACGACATGTCAACCATAAACCATGCTTTACTACTTATAAGACCCTCTCGCTCATCAACAAGTGTTCTATTCGAACAAACATGTATCCTTTGCGAAGGATGATCCTGAACCCGACCTATGTTTTTAAAAATTTCCTGATGTACTATATTCATTAATTGTTGTTTAGCCTCATCATAATTACAATGGGGTTCGCGGTTACATTTTTGCGGCGTTAATTTTAAAATTAAATGAGGCAGGGTCGTCGTATATAGCGTTTTTAGAGTACATTCCAATATTTCATTTCTCATTTCACAAAGTTTTTTTACTTGATCATTTAGAAGTATTGAGGAAATTGGATTTAACGTAAATGAATATCCGGTTTTGTAAATTTGTTGTAAGATACATTTTCCATCATCATTAAATACAGATAATTGATTATTACAAATAAAAGAGCTATTGTTATGACATATATTAAAATCTAATAGTTTTACAATAAATTCGATCCATGTGGAAGAGTCCATCACGACTCCCTGACCGGTTGGTATATAGTCTAACTGGGCATTCTGAATAAATTGTCTAATATGAATCTTCAAGTCAGTTTTTTTTTTCTTCTAAGATTTTAACACGAAACTGAGATGGCAATGCCTGAACAAATCTCACATATTTTATTTTATCTAAGGCCTCTTCATTATCAATTTGATATACCTTCTTTACAAGTACATTTAATCTATGAGAAAAATTCTTAATAGATTCATGAGGTAATAAAATTAAGTTATTTAGACTATTCAAGGAGACATTTTCAGAAACTTTAAAGAAATTTTCAAATTCCAGCTTTAACTTCTCAATGTCAGTGATATTTTGTAAATGTTTCTTTTCTAAATAATAAGTTAAGGCAGGGCCAGATAAT
Source organism: Cheiracanthium punctorium (assembly GCA_038373885.1). Classification (NCBI taxonomy): domain Eukaryota; kingdom Metazoa; phylum Arthropoda; class Arachnida; order Araneae; family Cheiracanthiidae; genus Cheiracanthium; species Cheiracanthium punctorium. The sequence goes on along the minus strand of JAWZYV010014973.1, from coordinate 29,345 downwards.
TTGGATTTAACAAACAACAATGTTTTTTGTGAGTCCCATTTATTAATTTTTGACAGCTCACTGACCAAAGAAAAGAAGTGATCAATTTGTTCCACACTGCCCTCAAAGACAGGCACTGGAATTTGAAAATTGTTACTTATTTTAGACATTTTTAATGTTCGAAAAATAATAACACAGTCTATAAAATACAGTTGCACTTACTTCTTATCAAAAATATACAACATTTTTCTTCCTTTTCTTTTAATCACACAAAATGTAAAAAAAAATATATATATATATCAGTCACTTAAGTAGTTGAGAGTTGCCTGAAGAGTTACGCGGTGAGAAAAAAATTTCAGACACAGAACAGCAAAACAAACGCGAAACGTATTTAGTACACGCAGCAGGAGCACCGTTATCCGAAAAAGTCGCAGAAACGAAGAACACACAATTGTCGGCGGTGTAGAGCAGGCAGGAACACACAGGCATAGAGACGACACGAAAACATAACGCGAGCTGGTGCACAGAAAACGAACTCTTCAGAGGTGGGAGAAACAAAACGAGAAACGACGTATACAACACAGCGCAAAGCGAACCGGATGCTGACGGCGAAATGCAGAAGAAAGTGGCGAAAGACTCAGGAGACAGCGGCAAAAACTAAGAGCGCAAGACACGGGGGGGGGCGATAAAGCGAGGCACGAAGACACATCACAGGGACTCCGAGCACCGACGCAGCAAACAGGAAGAGAGGCACAGAGGTTGGCGGGACACTGTAGCATAAACATCAAGCCGGGCATGAAGCATTTCAGCGGGCCGGGGCACCAACGATGATTACAGAGTCCAGTAGGCAGGCCGACGTCCAACGCTGCAACCCCCGAAGGCATGGGCACGGCGCCATATTTTTTTATGGGGAAGCTTTCCCCAGGTTTACACCCCAGGCCGTGATGAAAGAATAAGACTTCGTATAGTGGCGATTACATTTTATTTTAACATATCAACACATAAACATCAAAATTATAAAGTCCTATATGGCTGAGCAGACCCCTCAAAGAACGCGGGTTCACTAGACAACTGCTAAGGCGTGAATGAAAGATCCGAAACTCAAGCCAAGAGGTTAGTACAGAAGCAAAACACGCCACAGGGCACGCCAAACAAAATGCAAAAGTAACTTGACGCCAGTAGACGTTAAATACATTTCTATATAATTATTTTTGAATCCCAGACATGCCAACGAATAAAACAAACAATCTATCAGCTAAATTGTAACCCAAATGGAAGCCAATGTCATTTAAAGATTTGATACCATATATGGTCATAAACAATCCATGGAAACAGAAATACTAGGCTTTACCAATGCAAAAGTGAAATGAAAAGGAAAAATAAATGAAAACGGAAGATTGCTTTTAAATAGACTAGCAACTACTCATACAACTAGTAACTACTAAATAGAACTAGTAACTACTGTACTAAAACTTGGAAAACAAATGTCGGAAAAGAAACTAATACTTTGGCTAAAATACTGGGCAGCCGGCTTCACGTGACGCCAACTACGTCACCCTTTTCCCTCCGTTCGTAAGCTGAGAGAAATCCAGCCTAGAAACCCGCGCTTCAACGACGCGGAAGTGCCCGTGTCTTCATGGAACTAGTAACTACTCCACTAAAACTTGGAAAACAAATGTCGGAAAAGAAACTAATACTTCGGCTAAAACACTCGGCGGCCGGCTCCACGTGACGCGAACTACGTCACCCTTTTCCCTCCGTTCGTAAACTGAGAGAAATCCAGCCTAGCAACCCGCGCTTCAACGACGCGGAAGTACCCGCGTCTTCATGGAACTAGTAACTACTGTACTAAAACTTGAAAAACAAATGTCGGAAAAGAAACTAATACTTCGGCTAAAACAATCGGCGGCCGGCCCCACTTGACGCCAACTACGTCTTCCTTTTCCCTTCGTTCGTAAACTGAAAGAAATCCAGCATAGCAATCCGCGCTTCAATAACGCGGAAGTACCCGAGTCTTCATGGAACTAGTAACTACTCTACTAAAACTTGGAAAACAAATGTCGGAAAAGAAACTAATACTTCGGATAAAACAATCGGCGGCCGGCTCCACGTGACGCCAACTACGTCTCCCTTTCCCCTTCGTTCGTAAACTGAGAGAAATCCAGCCTAGCAACCCGCGCTTCAACGACGCGGAAGTACCCGCGTCTTCATGGAACTACTAACTACTCTACTAAAACTTGAAAACAAATGTCGGAAAAGAAACTAATACTTCCATAAAACATTTCGGCAGCCGACCCCACGTGACGTCAACAACGTCTCCCTTTTCCCTTCGTTCGTAAACTGAGTGAAATCCAGCCATGAAATCCGAGATTCAACGACGGGAAAGTACCCGCGTCTTCATGGAACTACTAACTACTGCACTAAAACTTGAAAACAAAAATCGAAAAAGAAACTAATACTTCGGATAAAGGTTTCGGCGGCCGGCTCCACGTGACGCCATCCACGTCACCCTTTTCCCTCCGTTCGTAAACTGAGAGAAATCCAGCCTAGAATCCCGCGCTTCAACGACGCAGAAGTACCTGCATCCGCATGGAACTACTAACTACTCTACTAAAAATTGTAAAACAAATGTCGGAAAAAACTAATACTACTGGTAAAAACAATCGGCGGCCGGCCCCACTTAACGCCAACTACGTCTTCCTTTTCCCTTCGTTCGTAAACTGAAAGAAATCCAGCATAGCAATCCGCGCTTCAATAACGCGGAAGTACCCGTGTCTTCATGGAACTAGTAACTACTCTACTAAAACTTGGAAAACAAATGTCGGAAAAGAAACTAATACTTCTATAAAACATTTCAGCGGCCGACCCCACGTAACGCCAACTACGTCTCCCTTTTCCCTTCGTTCGTAAACTGAGAGAAATCCAGCCTAGCAACCCGAGCTTCAACGACGCGGAAGTACCCGCGTCTTCATGGAACTACTAACTACTGTACTAAAACTTGAAAACAAAAGTAGGAAAAGAAACTAATACTTCGGATAAATGTTTCGGCGGCCGGCCCCACGTGACGCCAACTACGTCTTCCTTTTCCCTTCGTTCGAAACCTGAGAAAAATCCAGCCTACAACCCGCGCTTCAACGACGCGGAAGTACCCGCGTCTTCATGGAACAGTTAACTACTCTACTAAAACTTGGAAAACAAATGTCGGAAAAAAAACTAATGCTTCCGATAAAAAATTTCGGCGGCCTCAGTGCTCTACACTCACCCTTTTCTCTCCGTTCGTAAACTGAGAGAAATCTCAGCCAGCAACCCGCGCTTCAACGACGCGGAAGTACCCGTGTCTTCATGGAACTAGTAACTACTCTACTAAAACTTGGAAAACAAATGTCGGAAAAGAAACTAATACTTCGTCTAAAACATTTCGGCGGCCGGCCCCACGTGACGTCAACTACGTCTCCCTTTTCCCTCCGTTCGTAAACTGAGAGAAATCCAGCCTAGCAACCCGCGCTTCAACGACGCGGAAGTACACGCGTCTTCATGGAACTACTAACTACTCTACTAAAACTTGGAAAACAAATGTCGGAAAAGAAACTAATACTTCGGATAAAAGAATCGGCGGACGGCTACACATGACGCCAACTGCGTTTCCCTGTTCACTTCGTTCGTAAACAGAGTGAAATCCAACCTAGAAACCCGCACTTCAACGACGCGGAAGTACCCGTGTCCTCATGGAAAAACTAACTACTCTACTAAAACTTGGAATACAAATGTCGGAAAAGAAACTAATACTTCGGATAAAAGAATTTCGGCAGCCGGCTCCACGTGACGCCAACTAAGTCTCCCTGTTCCCTTCGTTCGTGTAAACAGAGAGAAATCCAACCTAGAAACCCGCGCTTCAACGACGCGGAAGTACACGTGTCTTCATGGAACTAGTAACTACTCTACTAAAACTTGGAAAACAAATGTCGGAAAAGAAAGTAATACTTCGGATAAAACAATCGGAGGCCGGCTCCACGTGACGCCAACTACGTCACCCTTTACCCTCCGTTCGTAAACTGAGAGAAATCCAGCCTAGAAATTCGCGATTCAACGACGCGAAGTACCAGCATTCTCATGGAACTACTAACTTCTCTACTAAATTTTCGAAAACAAATGTCTGAAAAGAAACTAATAATTCGGATTAAACAATCGGCGGCCGCCCCCTCGTGACGCCAACTTCATCTCCCTTTTCCCTTCGTTCGTAAACTGAGAGAAATCCAGCCTAGAAATCCGAGATTCAACGACGCGGAAGTACCCGCGTCTTCATGGAACTACTAACTACTCTACTAAAACTTGAAAACAAAAGTCGGAAAAGAAAATAATACTTCGGATAAAGGTTTCGGCGGCCGGCCCCACGTGACGCCAACTACGTCTTCCTTTTCCGTTCGTTCGAAACCTGAGAAAAATTCAGCCTAGCAACCCGCGCTTCAACGACGCGGAAATACCCGCGTCTTCATGGAACTGCTAACTACTCTACTAAAACTTGGAAAACAAATGTCGGAAAAAAACTAATACTTCTGGTAAAAACAATCGGCGGCCGGCCCCACTTGACGCCAACTACGTCTTCCTTTTCCCTTCGTTCGTAAACTGAAAGAAATCCAGCATAGCAATCCGCGCTTCAATAACGCGGAAGTACCCGAGTCTTCATGGAACTAGTAACTACTCTACTAAAACTTGAAAACAAATGTCGGAAAAGAAACTAATACTTCGGATAAAACAATTCGGCGGCCGGCCCCACGTGACGCCAACAACGTCTCCCTTTTCCCTTCGTTCGTAAACTGAGAGAAATCCAGCCTAGAAACCCGCGCTTCAACTACGCGGAAGTACCCCTGTCTCCATGGAACTAGTAACTACTCTACTAAAACTTGGAAAACAAATGTCGGAAAAGAAACTAATACTTCTTTAAAACATTTCAGCGGCCGACGCCACGTAACTGCAACTACGTCACCTTTTCCCTTCGTTCGTAAACTGAGAGAAATCCAGCCATGAAATCCGAGATTCAACGACGCGGAAGTACCCGCGTCTTCATGGAACTACTAACTACTGTACTAAAACTTGAAAACAAAAGTAGGAAAAGAGACTAATACAACCCATAAAGCATTTCGACAGCCGCCCCACGTGACGTCAACAACGTCTCCCTTTTCCCTTTGTTCGTAAAGTCAGAGAAATTCAGCCTAGCAACCCGCGCTTCAACGACGCAGAAGTACCTGCATCCGCATGGAACTACTAACTACTCTACTAAAAATTGTAAAACAAAAGTCGGAAAAAAACTAATACTACCGTAAAAACATTTCGGCGGCCGCCCCACTTGACGTCAACTACGTCTTCCTTTTCCCTTCGTTCGTAAACTGAGAGAAATTCAGCCTAGCAATCCGCGCTTCAATGACGCGGAAGTACCCGCGTCTTCATGGAACTAGTAACTACTCTACTAAAACTTGGAAAACAAATGTCGGAAAAGAAACTAATACTTCTATAAAACATTTCAGCGGCCGACCCCACGTAACGCCAACTACGTCACCTTTTCCCTTCGTTCGTAAACTGAGAGAAATCCAGCCTAGAATTCCGAAATTAAACGACGCGGAAGTACCCGCGTCTTCATGGAACTACTAACTACTGTACTAAAACTTGAAAACAAAAGTAGGAAAAGAAACTAATACTTCCGATAAAACATTTCGGCAGCCGGCCCCACGTGACGTCAACCACGTCACCCTTTTCCCTTCGTTCGTAAACTGAGAGAAATTCAGCCTAGCAACCCGCGCTTCAACGACGCAGAAGTACCTGCGTCTTCATGGAACTACTAACTACTCTACTAAAAATTGAAAACAAATGTCGGAAAAGAAACTAATACTACTCGTAAAAACATTTCGGCGGCCGGCCCCACTTGACGTCAACTACGTCTTCCTTTTCCCTTCGTTCGTAAACTGAGAGAAATTCAGCCTAGCAACCCGCGCTTCAAGAACGCGGAAGTACCCGCGTCTTCATGGAACTAGTAACTACTCTACTAAAACTTGGAAAACAAATGTCGGAAAAGAAACTAATACTTCCATAAAACATTTCAGCAGCCGACCCCACGTGACGTCAACTACGTCTCCCTTTTCCCTTCGTTCGTAAACTGAGAGAAATCCAGCCTAGAATCCGCGCTTCAACGACGCGGAAGTACCCGCGTCTTCATGGAACTACTAACTACTCTACTAAAACTTGAAAACAAAAGTCGGAAAAGAAACTAATACTTCGGATAAAAGATTTCGGCGGCCGGCCCCACGTGACGTCAACTACGTCTCCCTTTTCCCTTCGTTCGTAAACTGAGAGAAATCCAGCCTAGCAACCCGCGCTTCAACGACGCGGAAGTACCCGCGTCTTCATGGAACTGCTAACTACTCTACTGAAACTTGAAAACAAAAGTAGGAAAAGAAACTAATACTTCCGATAAAACATTTCGGCAGCCGCCCCACGTGACGTCAACACGTCTCCCTTTTCCCTTCGTTCGTAAACTGAGAGAAATCCAGCCTAGCAACCCGCGCTTCAACGACGCGGAAGTACCCGCGTCTTCATGGAACTAGTAACTACTCTACTAAAACTTGAAAACAAATGTCGGAAAAGAAACGAATACTTCGCATAAATGATTTCGGCGGCCGGCCCCACGTGACGCCAACTACGTCTTCCTTTTCCCTTCGTTCGAAACCTGAGAAAAATCCAGCCTACAACCCGTGCATCAACGACGCGGGAATACCCGCGTCTTTATGGAACTGTTAACTACTCTACTAAAACTTGGAAAACAAATGTCGGAAAAAAAACTAATGCTTCGGATAAAAAAATTCGGCGGCCGGCTCTACATCACCCTTTTCTCTCCGTTCGTAAACTGAGAGAAATCTAGCCTAGAAACCCGCGCTTCAACGACGCGGAAGTGCCCGTGTCTTCATGTAACTAGTAACTACTCTACTAAAACTTGGAAAACAAATGTCGGAAAAGAAACTAATACTTCGGATAAAACAATTCGGCGGCCGGCCCCACGTGACGCCAACAACGTACCCTTTTCCCTTCGTTCGTAAACTGAGAGAAATCCAGCCGAGAAACACGCGCTTGAACGACGTGGAAGTAAGCGCGTCTTCATGGAACTACTAACTATTCTAGTGAAACTTGAAAACAAAAGTCGGAATAGAAACTATTGCTTCGATAAAAGTTTTCGGCGGCCGGCTCCGCGTGACGCGAATTACGTCTGCCTTTTTGTCTTCGTTCGAAAACTGCGAGAAATCCACCCTAGCAACGTCCGTTACCGGCAAGGAAATAACGGAGTTTGTTAAGCATGCTTGAGATTAAACGGAAGGCTGCCGAAAAATAGCTACTTCTTAAAAAATACTGTGATGGACAGAAAACCTGTCAGGACAGAAAAAGTTTCACATACACCGTAACTTATAAACTCTAATGTTTAAAATTTGAACCTATTCTTTAAGAGATATAAACGCCAAGTGCCCCCAAAAATGTTGATTGGCCATCAAAAGTATATTTCTTTGAATGCTGCTTACTCGCCGCATATTGTTATTTTAAAACAATTTTTTTTTCAACAAAATGAACTTAAGGATGAACGGACATCCGTAAAAATATATTATATTAGGACCTTTTCGTGTAAAACGGTCGGTGTGTACAACCTTCTTCAGCTGTGAATAGTGTCTGCGACCACACAAACGGATGGTTTTGAAACTTCTATTTTACTCCCTGTTCTGTCTAATTTGACCGAGAAATGCTACAGTTCTCTAGCTTTTTCTTGATGTTTCCGTTGCAAATACCCTAAGCGTTTTGCTCGATCTGTTATGCGTGCACGCTTTTCCTATTCTTTCCCTCCCTCTATTCATCCATACTAGATAAAACTTTCTGATTCTTACATGCGTGCATGTGTTTCGTTTTTTCAAGCCGGGACCTTCACACTTCGGCCATCTACCATTTTCAGTGGCATAACCACTGTGCGATGGTGAGGCTCGTTATAAGGAAGTTTATCGTTATAAGCAGTATCGTTATACGCAGGTTTCACTGTAGTCAACAAACGGAGATCTCGAAGTGCATTTGGAACATGGGTCATTTTTTTTTAAACGTTCATTTTGTAAACTCGAATCCGTGCTTAACCTGTTCTAGCGCATCGCTGAAGAGACGCAACGGAGGAGACTCTCCTTCTACGGCCGATGTTGCTTCCCAGGGTATTCCGCCGGGATTCCGTCCTCGAATATTGCGCATGCCCAATCGATGGGTTCCGATGGCGCAATGTCGGTCAGAGAAGGAGAGTCTCTTCCGTTGCGCCTTTTGGATCCGATTGAATTGTGTTGAGGCGAAACTACAGGAGGGGTACCTGTCTAGGATGGGGTGCTTGGGGCGACGGATTTTTCAAAGACCTCTAACCTTTGTTGGTGCAGCATGTGGAGAAAACCGCCTAAAACTGAAGACCATTGGATCAACAGCCTCACAGTAGTCCAGAACCCTGCACCTTCATCTATCTTAAGGTGTAAGATAGTGTAAGATACCCACCGGAGGGGCCGACCCGAGGGTTTACGGCCAATATCCCTCCGGGGAAAAAGAGTCCACCCCGCTCGGCAAGGCGACACCAGCCAGTTACTAAGGCCAAGACCTCCTCGAGCCACAGCCCGGCCGCCAAGTCCAAAGCCGCCCCCCTATCCGTTTATTTGAAACCAAAAAAACTACAAACTTTGAACTACAAACTATACCACTGGCAAAACACAAATAGCCAGCGGCAGAATTAGAAATACAAAATAATAAGATTAACAAACTAGTAATAACAACAACAATTGTATAAAAGGGACAGCAACCTCCAAAGATTCAGTCCATAAATGAAGTCTTTCAAGTTCATAACAGTTTACCATCTTCATAGCAGTCCACCAACATGTTACATCAGCCTATTTAGTTCTTCATTTTACTTGGTTCCACACCACCGTCGAGTAACACCGCTGCGCTGTTATTTATTGGATTTTTGCCAGCATTGGATATATGAAACAGATGTAAGCCATTGTATTTATTGCCTTATCTATAACCATTTATATTCCTTTATATGTTATACTGCTTCTGATGAATTACAAATATATATATATTTTTTATACATCCTAATAAGAAATTTACCATAATTATAACTATTTGTTATGTTAAATGAATTTTATTATTTTAACTATAGACTTATTTAAAAGTTTCTGTATTTAGTCATTATTATTACTAAGAAGCCGTAGCATTTTTTTAAAAAATATAATTATATGATTACATTTGAATGTTAAAATTTATTATGTTAAATTTTTTACGGCCATTGGTTTCATGGGTTTCCGGGATATCTGATGGATATAACATGGATATGTCTCACGTACCCATACACATTAACACACTTACATTTTACTATACACTATATTCATTATTTCATATGCACATTACACCTCATGTATATAGCGATACAGTATTCTATATTACATAATATCAATCTATATATACACATATACATTTTTTTTTTACATTAATTCAATAACACTCAACACTTATTTACATATTATATAAATAACTAACATTACTTTATCCAATCCGTTCCACTCCATTAACAATATTTTTATACAATAAATAATCCATATACAATTTACTCATCAACAACCAGACGGGGTACAACAACGCGGTGCACAACCAGATGTACAGCCCTTTTTTTTTTTTTTTTTTTGACACCGGGGAAGATTACTGGTATCTAAATTTAATTTTACTGTAAAGTTCTATTAATTTATTATAGTTATCTTTGATTAGGTTCATTATGTTTTTAATTTGGATTATTTGCATAAAGTTTTGATATTCATCTATATTATTGTTTCTTCTTATTTTATGTGGCATAAGCGGACAGCCTCCAAATACATAGTGTAGAGGATCACCAACTACACCGCAATTGCAGTTCTCTGTATTTCTTCTGTTTATTCTATATAAGTATTTTGGAAAGCTGCCCCAGCCAGTAATGAATTTAACACCTATTGTATTGTTTATGTCAAAATTATGTTTAACTTTTGGTAAGAAATTATACGTATGCCTGCCAGTTTCACTATTGTTCCATCAGATCTGCCAATTATTCATTAGTTGCTTATTGATTAGATATACTATTTTGGATCTGGGTACTGGAAGTGATCTATTGCTGATTGGGTAGTTATTAATCAATGGTAATTTTGCTAAATAATCTGCTCTTTCCTTTCCCCAGTGTCCCACGTGTGCTTTAATCCATATAATTATAATTTGTATTTCACTATTATTCTTAATTATGTTATATAGTTCGTTTAATATTTCAGTATACGGATATAGAGACTTCAGTTTTTCAACAGTGGACCTGTTATCAGTAAAGATCTTAATATATTTATAGTTATTTGTAACCGCCCATTCCAAAGCTGTCACTATGGCAAGTTGTTCTGCTTGATATATGCTGTTAAAAATATTTATCCTTTCTGAGTATTCTTGTATTGTTTCGTTACTGTTGTTACAAGCCATATAACCAAAGGCAGTGCCATTTGTCATTTTAGATCCATCTGTGTATATTTTTATGTATTTATCGTCTACTATGTCATTTTCTATTGAATCCATGATAGTTAGCTGTTTATTTAGTACATTGCATTCTGGATAATGGTACGAAGGTATGGGTTGTTCTATTGTATAATTATCTGGTAATTCTGAGTCTGGAAAATTCAAGTTTAGCTTTATTGCTTTATATTTTTCTATCTCTTTCTTAAGTACCAGTTCTATTGGGGGAATGCTTAGTATAGTACATAATGCGGAATGGGCGGTGTTAGCGTTGGCCTTAGATATTTTAATAAGTGCTAATTTTTGGATTGCCCACAGTTTGTAGATTGATTCTCTGGTAAGGTTAGGGGCCCAAGCGGGGGCGGCATACGTTAGCTGTTTTTCGGTTACCGTGCTGTACCAAGTTTTTAACATTTGAGGGCGTACCCCCCAGGACACCCCACTCACCAGAGACATATTATTAATAAATATTGAGACTTTTTCGTTTAAGTATTTTATGTGTGGTGTGAAAGTTAATTTGTTATCGATAATTATTCCTAGATATTTTAGTTCAGTTACCGATTTTATTTTTTGATTGTCTATTTTATATCGCGGTTTAGTTCTTGATTTTATGCCTATGGTGATCGCCTGCGTTTTTTGAATCGAGATTTTTAATTTTAGTTTACTGCATATTTCATTTAATTTTGTTATTTTTTGATTTGTTTTATTTTGCAGTTTTTCTATGGTGTTGTCCGATTCTAGCAGTACAAAATCATCTGCGTATGCATAGAAATTATCTGTTTCTTCGTCCATTTGTTTTAATACTGTATTTGAGGCGATCAACCATAGGAGGGGACCCAAACATGAACCCTGTGGGCAACCCTTATATATGTTGTGGACTATATTTCCGGAACTATTTTTAATTACTATTTGTCTATTGTTCGAGTAGTCTTTGAGTATTGCTTTTAGATAGTCGGGAAAAGGTGATGCATGTATTTCTTTTTTAATTATTATCCATTCAATATTATCAAATGCGCCCTGGATGTCAAAAGACACCAGGACGACATATTTATATTTTGCTTTTAGATCTCTAAGGCGGCCAACGACATGATATAGCAGGTCCACTGTGCCCCTGCCCTCACGGAAACCGTATTGATTACTATGCAAATATTTTTTATTTTCTAAGGCTACAATAGTTCTTATCTTAATAATTCTTTCCAAAATTTTCCCTGCGGTGCTTAGAAGGCTGATATGTCTATAAGAGTTTGGCTGACTAGGGTCTTTATTATTTTTCTTAAAGAAAATGACTGAAGCTATTTTCCAGGCATCCGGAAAGGAACCAAGACGAAGGCAGGTGTCATATATAGTTATGAGGTCTAATTTAAATTTATACTTCAGATTGTTTAAAATGTATGTGTCTATTTTGTCCAGTCCGGGTGCCTTTTTAGGATTTTGTGATGCTATTGCTCTTAGTAACTCAATTTCGGTTAACGGTTCTTTTATATAGTCCTGGTATATAGATATTGAGTGGTCAGGATGGCTGTTGGTTTCATGGCTATTATCTGTGATTAAACTATTATTAGATATGTCAGGACTATTAACGGATTGTGAGGTTTTAAAATGTGCATTTATTAATGTTTCTATTATGGTTACATAATCATCTGTTACGTTATTACTAGTAAATACGGTTTCCAGAAAACAGGAGCTATACAAGCCCTTGGTAATTTTAAAACAAGACCCATAGGTCCTACACTGATCGTGACAAAATGACCTCCAGGACTGCTCTTTTGCTTTTGTTATTGCTTTTCTATATTCGGCTCTGACCCTATTATAGTTTATTTTTATGTTATTATTGTCTGGGTTATTTATTTTCTTTTTATATAAGGCTTTTAATTTATTTCTCTGTATTGATAATTGTTTATTCCGCCATTTTATTTTTTGTACGAAATTCTTTTTCTTTTTCTTAAATGATTTGTCATTAATAGTGATCCAGGTTTGTTGTAATTTGTTGAATATTGATTGAAAGCCCGGTCTATTGTTATTATCTTTCAAATCTAGTATGATTGGTTGAATTCTATTTCGCCATAGTGTATTAAATTTTTTAAAATTGCTGTGTTTCGTTTTGTATTTAAAGTCATCTAATAATTGTAATTTAAAATCTAGTTGTGTATGAATATATCTATGGTCAGAGCCGTTTTCGTCCAAGAGTACATGCCATTGTTTCATTTTATTTGTTATATTAAGTGAGGCTATAGTGAGATCGGGTTGTCCTTTATTTCCTATATGGGTGAAGGTAGCTGGGGCCATGGGGTCATTAACAACGATTAGGTCCAGTTCGATAGTAAGCTCTTGCAAAAACCTTCCTCTTTCATTTCTGTCCCCATAGCCCCAGAGGGTATTGTGGGCATTGAAATCACCGCAGATTATAATGTTGTCTATTTTTTCTGTTATAATTTTCCAATTAGAGCAGTCCCGGACCAGGTCATCCCTTGGTGGACTATAATGTGAGGCTATAACCAAACTTTCAGTGCCGTTAAATATTTTTACAAAAATGTTGTTATCGCTTCTTTCTATTGCCAGGGCCTGTATAAGTTGGTCAAGAATTAAGATACCACAGGTGTTAGCTCTAGATCTGAAGTCTCTATAATTTAATGGGAATCCATATAACTTATTATTATTCAATGCAGGATCTTGGTATGCTATAATATGTATTTTTTCTATGCTACTATATAATTTATTGACTTCGCTAATAAACTTTATTAATTGTAAGTTAGCACTTCTGCAATGGTTAAGATTAATTTGTAATATGTTTATTTTATCTATAGAGGTTGCTTGTTTAAAGGTGTTAGTGGTAAAAATGATTGTTAATATTAAAAATGGTGAGCAATGGTCAATTAAGTAATATACTGAGCTATTGCTTTATTTACAGAATATTGACCATTAGGCAATTATATTGTTTCCAAATTAGACTTTTATTTATTTATTTATTTATTTTTTATTATTTTTGTTCTTTATAAATTGCCCTTGGCTTTGCGACTCTGCATAATTAAGTTATCCTTAAAAGCTCCATAGCAGGGACACTGTGGGGAGTCAGCTCTGTGTTTGTAGTCGATCCCCCCGGTGTCATCTTGTATATCATAGCAATTTTTACAAACATATTAATCGACTCCACACTTTCTAGTATCGTGGTTTAGCGAACAGCGTGCACAATACTGTTTGTCCGATTGACACTTGTAAATTCTGTGGCCCAGCCCCTGGCATTTAACACACCTAGGGGCGTCCACAAACGGTACTACTTTGACTCTATTCATTTGAATACAGAATTTGTCTGTTTTCAATAGTCCCCTTATAGTATAGTTATCTACATTTATAATCCAGGACACAATGTTCTTATCTCCCAGTGGACGAAAGGCCTCCACCTCATAGTTCTCATCCAACCTCCGTACATCATCCTCTATGGTTTTAGGTGTAATTTCCTTCGGGACACCCAACAGCATTAGTTTTTGTGTGGCATTTCTCTCTTGCCTGATATTATAGGTTTCCGTTAATGTTTCAAGTTCTTTAAGTTTAGTACTTATTGTTTCTGCCTCTGCCTTCGTCTTCATTTTAAGAATTATCTTTTTACTTTTGTCCACGAAGATGATGTCCTGTGGGTTGGCATCTATATTTTTTTTTTCAATTCCTCTCGCAGTTTGTTCCGAATGTCCACCGGGTCTTGCTTTCCATCTTTGCTACTTATGCTGATGTTGCATTCCTTCCTGTCTTCTTTTTCTTTACTTTTATTATCCTGCATTGGTCCCATTTCTTCTTTAGCATTAACTCTAAGCTCTTCCATTGTGCCCTTTAATTTTTCGAGTTTTTAGTTAAAGCCTCGCGCCTCTGCATCAGCGTAGGCCCTTGCGTTCAGGGTATTTTGTTCTATGACTTTTAATGCCTCATTATATTTGCATGCTGCAATGGTACCCACTTTACACAATTCTTGAACCATATTTTCCATTTCTTATACCGTTTCCTTACAAAATGCTCTTTTACCTGCCACGTATTCCATCATTCTCTTCTTGATTGCCGATCGCATATTATTTAAGACAACCATTATTCCTTTATTTTGTATTTGGTCTTCTATTTCCTGGTCGTATGGCATCGGGCGTAGCGCTGATCTTAACACTGGGGTGGGTATTCGCGTAGTCGGGGTCTCCTGACTGGAGCCCGACGGAGAAGGACCCGATGCATTATTAATTCTCTGGGAATCGAATAACCTTGATGTTTTCAATTCGTTTGTTTTCGGCATGATGCTCACTTTGATACCAATCCGACTGACACTCTTTGTCTATAACTTTATATCTATAGCAATATTCTACAGTGATAAATTAGTGTCAAGTACAATAAAGCTCTATACATACAGTGATCAGCTCTACTCCTAGGATAATATACACAATGCAAAACAATTGTATCACACAGTTTTATATATATAACACAAAATACACTTACAATATCAATATATAATTTCAATATTTACATATATTGTGCATTTACAGATACAATCACACTGACAGACTGTTCCAAAATGTAACTGTGATAACTGTACACAATTTCAATTCCACCCTGCGATACCCCGAAAACGAACCCAATGAAATCAAGGTATTAATTTTAACTAATAGTATTGAGGCAGGCCTAGAAAATTATAATCAATTGTGATTTTTCCGATTCGGTTAACTATATTAATTATTAACTTTAAACTACCGAAATTTCCGGAACTTAGTTTTACCTATGTATGTTACTTCAAATATCTAATTTATTTTTAAAAATTCAAAAATTTTTTTAAAAATTTATTTTAATAATTTCAATATCTCAAATAATATGTCACTCTAATCCCATTCAAAACTTTCTATATATGTGCTCGAGGTACCCAGACAGATATATATACTCTTATACTATGAATAATTTAATATATATTGAATATCTGCATTATAAGGTATCCAAAAGCCCACATCTGAATACTAATACAATACTGGACTCACCCAATCTCCTTGTTTTAGGTCGTTACTTCGTGCGGTCCTAAAGACTCATTCCCGGTCTTCTACTTTGGCGGGGGAATAGTTCTGGCGAGAACTTTTCTCGCGCGCGTGCCCAGCAGCACACAAACAAATCACCAAAAATATGAACATCTCACGAACCAGACAATATTTTTAAACACAAATTACATCCATCTTATCCTCATGATCTGCCGAACACTCCGGTGTACTTTAATAGCAGTTATATCCACTTTATTTTACACAGAAATAATATTTCTTGAACTTAGCACTGAAACACCTACGCCGGAGAGCACCGACCACAAACTCCTTAATATTTCATTAAATAATAAAAATCACCATATAAAACACATATCTTCTTAATCCCCACGACTTTCTCTTTATGCACAACACAAAATTATATCCATTTGCTCACTCTATACCAATTTATCAGGAAAATTGCCGGAGCTCCATCACACACGTCCAACTGCCCTGACGAGCCGAGAAGAGACTGATCTGAAGGTGTTCTATCAGTTCGGTGTCTTATCCATTCGGTCAACTGGGGCCCTTCAGTGATGAGAGGGAACAGGTTGGACACGGGTTCAACAGTGCATTTAAGCGGGTGGGGAGCACTCCGCCTTGGATACGCCACTGGCACGGACAGGCAGACGAACTCGAACCTTAAGCATCTTTTGCAATAGAGTGTTTAAAAATCAGAAGCACCGAAGCTCAATATAACATTAATTCTACTAAGTGTACAAAAAAAAAAGGCTTTTTCCCCCCTAAAAAAAGAAAGAAAATAGAACATGAAATTCAAAGAAATAAATTTTTAATAAGTTTTAAATGACAAAGCAGTTCTGCCAGAACAATGGAGTTCGACTGGTTACGTTTCAAAGAAAAGTATCGTTGGAAAGTCTTTCAAACTGTTTCATATTTTAAACCATGCATCCCTTCCTTAGCGTTTTTGCAACGGTGAAAGCGAAAATTTAACTATTTGCTGCGTTGAAAGCATGGCCGCACCCAGAAAAAAAATTCGGGGGGAGGGACCAAACGGCAAAAAAGGCTAAATTTTTCACGAAAAGGCTTCATCATCATTGTTTTGTTAACAAATTTTTAAAATTTAGAGTGGGGGGACCGGACCCCCTGTCCCCAACTGGGTACGGCCTTGGTGGAAAGACGTAAGGAAACAAGATTGTGTTGGAAAATGATTTTGTAGTGCATGCTCTTGACATGATTTATTCATTTATTTACATTGTTTTCTTACCATCCATATTTTTTACTTATTAGTTATAATGTTAACAAAATTGTGTTTAAACGTCCATTGGATTCTGTCTTAAACTATTTTATTTATTTTGGGGCCTTTTCAAACTAAGGCACTGGCTGGCACGGTAAAGCTGATCCGAGTGATTTTCCTGCAGTACCCGATTTCAGACTTCCATTTTTCATTTTCTCACTATTTAATTGTGACACATTTTTAAAAATCTAAAACATCCATTCTGTCATATTTTTAAAACTTTTACAAATTCCAGAAAAGACAAATACACATTATCACCCTCCAAATTTCGGACTGGATGCTCATGAAGTTTCTTCCTATCACATAGAGCAAAATTTTTTTTATAAATTCCAAAGAAAGTTGTGCTCATTTGTATAAAGTTATTTCTAACGTGAACACAGAAAAGACTAAAAAAATTGTAAACTGTTAAAAAAATGAAAACAAAGGATGATAAATACATAAAAAATTACTTTGATCAATCATCAAGCTAGTGGACTTTTAAATGTACCTAAAAAGAATTTATAAGGCAGAATGTTTACTATGTAAACAAATTTTTAGCACCTGCATCTATTACAGAATATTATTGTCTCAATTATGTAATAGAGTGCTCCTAGTGGCGCCTCTAGGACAACATACCATCCTTTACAGCTCATTCATACCATAAAAAAATTCTCTACAAACAAAAACGTAAGTGCAAAACACACGAAGTTGCATTCCCCCTTTACCTATACAAGTACATTCTCGTTCGTCATATGTCTAACTTAACGTGAAAGACGATCGTGACTAGAAAACTAAGATAATGCATTCGATTATGACACAACTGAAAATTTGGGATGTTTATTTAACTTATAACGCAACAAGATGGCTGCTAGAAAGTGGAAACGTGCTATCCGATCATCGCACATCTGAAAAGCACTCTCATCGGTGATCTTTGCTGAACAATAGCAGATAACGCACGGGTCGAATTGAAAAGCGAAATCATGAGATCTCACCTACCCTTTCTCGGCGACGCGAAGCTGCTTGATCTTCTTAAAATTCTTTATCGTTCGCTGAAAATACTTGTTTGTTTATAAACTCTTTGTTTTCGCTGCCATCGTTACTGTCTGCTTTAACCCATTTATGCCTAGTGTCCCTTTTTTGGGACGGCATTTTCGCTATTAGTCGAAAACGTTATTTATTTTTCCTAGCCTTTGTTCATGAGTATTGAGCCTCAACTCTACAAAATATTTTAACATGACCCAGTAGGATGTTGATATTTCGATTTTTATGCATAACGATTTTAAAAGAAATCATCCCTTGTTCAAGAAGTTGGCATCAGAAATTTATCTATTATTTCTGTTATCAGTAAAAATCGAAGAAAGTCGCAAAAATATCCAGGCACAAATGGGTTAAACACGTATTTCTGTATCGTAGGCTTATCCGTCTGTTGAAATCCTTCGGCAGCAAGGGAAAGGAATGCCTGAATACTGGAATCCCTTAGAATTCTCTACCTACTGGTACCTCAGTAGCAGTAAAACCCTGAGATCTTACCTACCATTTCTCGGCGATGGTGCTGGATGATTGTCTTTCTTCAAACATTACGATCAAAGTATTTAGCTTTACTTGCAATTTTCCTTTTATTGTTGTATTAGGACTTGACTCATTTTCGGACTCGTTTCCTTGGTTCAAAGTAACCGCTTATAGGTCCTCGTCGAATAAAATAGACAACACTATGGCCGCATTCGTAAACGCCAAACGAGTTGCTCTCGTACAACGAGTTTCCATCTAAGGTGTTCGTAAAGGAAACTTAGTGCATTCAGTTTATAAAGTAGAGCGTTCGTATACAAAACTGACTGTGGCTAGTTTCAAACTAAATAAAATGAGCACGCAGCAGGTTCTTTCTCATGTTGAGATGATACAATTGCTGCACGTTGTTGCTGTTTTAAAATGACGTCCATTGCTATGGAAAAGTATGTTGTTATTAAAAGTATTTTACATTTGCTGAAGCTGCAAATATTATTTTTTCGAGAAGGAAATTCATGCATACGTTAGAAAATGCTACGAAGACAATCTGTTTCTTGTATTTTTCAATTTAGTCAATTCAAAAATGCATATTTTAGTGTTGAGATTGAAGTTGATTTAATCCGTTATGAGTGAAACTTGAACTTCTCTTGCTGAATACTTTTGGAAAAAATGAAGTTGAAATTTTTTTTAATTTTCATCTGTGCATTTCAATTATGGCAACTCTTTCTTTAAAAAATCCTGTTGATTTTATATTGAGCATGTATTAAAAACTCTCCTCAGCAAAAATAACGCATTAGCGAACAAACACGTTTCCTAGGCGACGAAACTAAATAAACTGAAGCTGTTCGTAAAGTCAAAGAAACTAATAGTCACTGATAGCTCTAAACACACGCATTTCTTCAGTGCAGTTCTATGCTATCAGATTATTTTGCCTTTACAAATATTTTCAGTTTATTTAGTTTCGTCGCCTAGGAGATGTGTTTGTTTACAATTTACGTAAGTTGTTATTTTTTTCAAAGAGTTCTTAGTATATAATATAAAATGAACAGGATTTAAAAAGAAAGAATGGCCATCATTGAAGTGAACTGATCAAAATTTGAACTTGCATTTTTTCAAAAGTATTTAGAGTAGTTCATATTTCACTAACAACGGTTTAATCAATTTCAATCTCAACACTAAAAGATGCATTTTTGAATTGACTAAAATGAAAAATGCAAGAAAATGAGTACCTTTGAAACATTATGTACCTTCGTTGCTGTTTCTAACGTATGCATAAATTTCCTCCTGGAAAAAATACTATTTGCAGCTTCAGCAAACGTAAAATACTTTTCATAACATACTTTTCCATACTTTACCATAATAACGTTATTTCGAAAAAAATAACAATATGCAGCAATTGTATATTCTCAACAACTGGATGAACCTGCTCCGTGCTAAGTTTCGAATGCGACCCAAGACTAGCACAGGGAAAGGAAGTTATACAGTTCATAAAAATCAAACACAAACAACCAGGGGAGAAGTGGGAATCGAACTCAGGACATTACGCTTAACGGAGAGGAGTACGAGCCCTTAACCCATTTATGCCCAGTGTCCCTTTTTTGGGACGGCATTTGCGCTATTAGTCGAAAACGTTATTTATTTTTCCTAGGCTTTATTCATGAGTATTGAGCCTCAACTCTACAAAATATTTTAACATGACCAAGTAGGATGTTAATATTTTGATTTTTATGCATGATGATTTTAAAAGAAATTTTCCCTTGTTCAAGAAGTTGGCATCAGAAATTCATCTATTATTTCTGTTATCAGTAAAAATCGAAGAAAGTCGCAAACAAATCCAGGCACAAATGGGTTAATCTTACAGGAACCGGCTCCCCTCGTTCTCGAGAATCTTATCCAGGACATATCCATAAATGTAACCATAGAGATATGAATACAAGGTTGGTTCGTTGATGTTTAAAGGCACATGGTCCAAAAAGGACATACTGCGACAGACCAGGTGTAAAAAATATTAAAAACAAGGTTGTTCCAGGTAAAAGAATTTTGTATAAAACAAGTAAAGCTAAAATTCATGAAATCTAAAACAGATAAAAGGAGTTGTAGAAAGGTAGAATACAAGGAGATTAGATAAGCTATCTTCAGCAATGGACGAAATGAAGTCATGGTCAAAGAATGGCGGAACATTTAGTGGTTCCTTTTCAAATTACAGTGAAAGAGGCACAATTTTGCGGATTAAAAAGTAAAAGATGCACAATTATGGATTACAATATTCTAAATAAAAAATCTCGGCATTCTGCAGTTAAAAGTTTTACAGTTATGTCAAATACGTCATTATCTTTGGAGCCCTCTTTGGTGGTATGACTTCTTTCAAATTGGAACTGTCAGCCTACAATAACAAAGTCCTATTGCAATGTGTCCTATTACATCGACATTTTGACTATCTCTGCTCCCCAACCATTTTCTGTTCATGCCACGTGTAACACCGGATCTGACCGAACGGATAGACCCAGGGAAACCTAGTATTTCCAAACTGCACGTCGGACCCACCCAGGGAAACGTCACAATTCGAAACTACGCGTTTACTACGCTGATATACTATCTCTGATCCCGTACTACGCACTATCTGCTCCCCAACCCTACCTCGTGTAACACGGGATCTGACCGAACGGACCAACCCAGGGAAACCTCGAATTTACAAAATACGCGTTTACTCCACTCTTTACTCACCGGATTAGATGAGATTCGAACCCAGGACCGTACACTGTCATTTTAACTATCTCTGATCCCGTCCTACGCATTATCTGCTCCCCAACCATTTTCCGGTCACGCCACGTGTAACACGGGATCTTACCGAAAGGACCAACCCAGGGACAGTTCGCATTTCGAAACTACGCGTTTACTCCGCCCTTTACTCACCGGATTTAGTGGGAATCGAACCCACGACCGTAAGCGAAATTTTGACTATCTCTGAACCCGTCCTACGCAGTATCTGCTCCCCAAAACATTTTCCGGGAATGCGGTGACACGGGATCTTACCGAACGGAAAACCCAGGGAAACCTCGTATATACAAACTACGCGCATACCCATAAGTCGCGGATCGCGGATTACTCACCGGATTAAGTGGAAATCGAACCCAGGACCGCAAACTGACATTTTGACTATCTCTGATCACGTACTACGCACTATCTCCTCCCTAACCATTTTCTGTTCATGCCCCGTGTAACACGGGATCTGACCGAAAGGACCAACCCTGGGAAGCCTAGCATTTCGAAACTGCGCGTTTACTCCACGCTTTACTCACAGGTTTAATTGGGAATCGAACCCAAGTCCGCACACTAACAGATAATGTGGGAATCGAACACAGGACCGTAAACGTATATTTCGAATCTCTCTGATATCGTCCTACGCACAATCTACTCCCCAACTATTTTCCGGTAATGACCCGTTTAACACGGTATCATACCGAACGGACCAACCCAGGAAACCTCGCACTGCCAAACTACGCGTCGCACCCGTCGAGGGAAACGTCGCATTTCGAAACCACACGTTTACTCCACGCTTTAATCGCCGGATTAAGTGGGAATCGAACCCAAGACCGTACACTGACATTTTGATTTTCTCTGATAAAGTCCTACGCTGTATCTGCTACCCAACCATGCCTCGTGTAACACGGGATTTGACCGAACGGACCAACCCGGGGAAACAATCGCATTTTGAAACTACGCGTTTACTCCACACTTTACTCACCGGTTTAAGTGGGATTCGAACCCAAATCCGCACACTAATAGATAATGTGGGAATCGAACCCAGGACCGTACACTGACATTTTGATTATCTCCGATATCGTCTTACGCAGTATCTGCTCCCGAATCATTTTCAGGTAATGCTCGTGTAACACGGGATCTTACCGAACGGACCAACCCAGGGAAACCTCGCATTTCGAAACTGCGCGTTTACTCTACGCTTTACTAACCGGATTAAGTGGGAATCGAACTCAAGACACTGGTAGATAATGTGGGAATCAAACGAAGGACCGTACAATGATATTTTGACTATCTCTTATTCCGTCCTACGCATCTATCTGCTCCCCAACCATTTTCTGTTCATGCCACGTGTAACACCGGATCTGACCAAACGGATAGACCCAGGGAAACCTAGTATTTCCAAACTGCGCGTCGGACCCACCCAGGCAAACGTCACAATTCGAAACTACGCGTTTACTACGCTGATATACTATCTCTGGTCCCGTACTACGCACTATCTGCTCACCAACCCTGCCTCGTGTAACACGGGATCTGACCGAACGGACCAACCCAGGGAAACCTCGAATTTACAAAATACGCGTTTACTCCACTCTTTACTCACCGGATTAGACGAGATTCGAACCCAGGACCGTACACTGTCATTTTAACTATCTCTGATCCCGTCCTACGCATTATCTGCTCCCCAACCATTTTCAGTTCATGCCTCGTGTAACACGGGATCTGACAGAACGGTTAGACACAGGGAAACCTAGTATTTCCAAACTGCGCGTCGGATCTACCCAGGGAAACGTCACAATTCAAAACTACGCGTTTACTACGCCGATATACTATCTCTGATCCTGTTCTACGCACTATCTGCTCACCAACCATGCCTCGTGTAACACGGAATCTGACCGAACGGACAAACCATGAGAAACTTCGCATTTACAAACTACGCGTTTACTCCACGCATTACTCACCGGATTAAATGGGAATCGAACCCAGGACCGT
Source organism: Cheiracanthium punctorium (assembly GCA_038373885.1). Taxonomy (NCBI): domain Eukaryota; kingdom Metazoa; phylum Arthropoda; class Arachnida; order Araneae; family Cheiracanthiidae; genus Cheiracanthium; species Cheiracanthium punctorium. The sequence goes on along the minus strand of JAWZYV010014973.1, from coordinate 6,287 downwards.
ACACCGACATTTCGACTATCTCTGAACCCGTCTTACGCAGTATCTGCTCCCTGACTATTTTCAGGTAATGATCGTGGAACACGAGATCTTACCGAACGGACCAACCCAGGGAAACCTCGCATTTCCAAAATACGCGTTGCGCCCGTCCAGACAAACGTCGCATTTCGAAACTACACGCGTACTCCGCACTTTACTCACCGGATTTAGTGGGAATCGATCCCAGGACCGTACACTGATATTTTGACTATCTCTCATCCCGTCCTACGCACAATCTGCTCCTCAGCGATTTTCTGTTCATGCCACCTGTAACACGTGATGTTTCCGACCGGGCAACCCAGGGAAACCTCGCATTTACAAACTTCGCGTTTACTCCACTCTTTATTCTCCGGATTAAGTGGGAATCGAACCCAGGACCGTAAACGTACATTTCGAATCTCTCTGATCCCGTCCTACGACATTTTGACTATCTCTGAACCCGTCCTACGCAGTATCTGCTCCCCAACCATTTTCAGGTAATGCTCGTGTAACACGGGATCTTACCGAACGGACCACCCCAGGGAAACCTCGCATTTCGAAACTGTGCGTTTACTCCACGCTTCACTCACCGGATTAAGTGGGAATCGAACTCAAGACGGCACCCTGGCAGATAGTGTGGGAATCAAGCCCAGTACCGTACAATGATATTTTGACTATCTCTTATTCCGTCCTACGCACTATCTGCTTCCCAACCATTTTCTGTTGATGCCACGTGTAACACGAGATCTTTCCGAACGGTCTAACACAGGGAAACCTCGCATTTAGAAACAACGCGTTTACTCCACTCTTTACTCACCGGATTAGGTGGATTCGGATCCAGGACCGTACACTGTCATTTTAACTATCTCTGATCCCGTCCTACGCACTATCCGCTCCCCAACCATTTTCAGTTCATGCCTCGTGTAACACGGGATCTGACCGAACGGATAGACCCAGGGAAACCAAGTATTTCCAAACTGCGCGTCGGACTCACCCAGGGAAACGTCGTAATTCGAAACTACGCGTTTACTATGCTGATATACTAACTCTGATCCCGTACTACGCACTATCTGCTCACCAACCCTGCCTCGTGTAACATGGGATCTGACCGAACGGACCAACCCAGGGAAACCTCGAATTTACAAAATACGCGTTTACTCCACACTTTACTCACCGGATTAGGTGGGATTCGAACCCAGGACCGTACACTGTGGTTTTAAATATCTCTGATCCCGTCCTACGCACTATCTGTTCCCCAACCATTTTCAGTTCATGCCTCGTGTAACACGGGATCTGACCGAACGGATAGACCCAGGGAAACGTCACAATTCGAAACTACGCGTTTACTACGCTGATATACTATCTCTGATCCCGTACTACGCACTATCTGCTCACAAACCGTGCCTCGTGTAACACGGGATCTGACCGAACGAACCAAACCAGGGAAACCTCGCATTTACAAACTACGCGTTTACTCCACGCTTTACTCACCGGATTAAGTGGTAATCGAACCCAGGACCGTACACCGACATTTCGACTATCTCACAACCCGTCTTACGCAGTATCTGCTCCCTTACTATTTTCAGGTAATGATCGTAGAACACGGAATCTTACCGAACGGACCAACCCAGGGAAACCTCGCATTTCCAAAATACGCTTTGCACCCGTCCAGAGAAACGTCGCATTTCGAAACTACACGCTAAAGGTGGATTCATATCTGCCGCGCCGCACGCAACCATGCCGTACTGTTTCGCCGTTTTGGACCGTTGCCTGTCCGCGCGGCGAGCTAGCGGTGCCCCAAGTAAAGACACCAATGCTCTTCTGTAATTGGCTGTAGCTGTAAAAGCTCTTCTGTAATTGGCTGTAGCTTTGCGGTCCCTGCGGATATCTGTTCTCGCCAGATAATGCGCAAAACCCTCGGCGCTCGCCGCGCGGGCGCCGTGTTGCTCCGCCACGTGACGTCATTGCGGCGTCATAGCGGTGCGGTACGGCCAGTATGAATCCGGCTTTACTCCGCACTTTACTCACCGGATTTAGTGGGAATCGAACCCAAGACCGCACACAAGCAGATAATGTGGGATACGAACCCAGGACCGTACACTGTCATTTTAACTATCTCTGATCCCGTCTTACGCACTATCTGCTCCCCAACCATTTTCTGTTCATGCCTCGTGTAACAGGGGATCTGACCGAACGGACCAACCCAGGGAAAACCTAGTATTTCCAAACTGCGCGTCGGACCCACCCAAGGAAACATCGTAATTCGAAACTACGCGTTTACTACGCTGATATACTAACTCTGATTCCGTACTACGCACTATCTGCTCACCAACCATGCCTCGTGTAACACGGGATCTGACCGAACGGACCAACCCAGGGAAACCTCGAATTTACAAAATACGCGTTTACTCCACTCTTTACTCACCGGATTAGACGAGATTCGAACCCAGGACCGTACACTGTCATTTTAACTATCTCTGATCCCGTCCTACGCATTATCTGCTCCCCAACCATTTTCAGTTCATGCCTCGTGTAACACGGATCTGACCGAACGGATAGACACAGGGAAACCTAGTATTTCCAAACTGCGCGTCGGACCGGGGCCATCGCTAAGCAACGGGCCTGCTTATGAGTTGCCATCGCTAAAAATGAGTTTATCATTGAGGCCTGTTTTCCACAGTCACAGTATTTTATTTTATTATTCTAAGTATTATAAATGTTATATTATTTTATTATTTTAATACAATTTTTTTATACTTTTGTCGTACTAAAGAACTTCAGATGTAGATAATCGTTTTGTGAATCTTGCGCCATTTTCTTTCATGAAAATGTATCCTAAAATTCGAACATTTTGCTCTGAATGTAAATGTATGTGAACGCTTATAATGCATTTAGAAATTCTAAAAACCGCACACTAGCAGATAATGTGGGAATCGAACCCAAGACCGTACACTGATATTTTGACTATCACTGATCCCGTTCTACACACTATCTGCCCACCAACCATGCCTCGTGTAACACGGGATCTGACCGAACGGACCAACCCAGGGAAACCTCGAATTTACAAAATACGCGTTTACTCCACTCTTTACTCACCGGATTAGATGGGATTCGAACCCAGGACCGTACACTGTCATTTTAACTATTTCTGATTCCGTCCAACGCACTATCTGTTCCCCAACCATTTTCATTTCATGCCTCGTGTAACACGGGATCGGACCGAATGGATATATCCCTGGGTCTATAGACCCAGTATATCTGGGTATCCCTGGGTCTATAGACCCAGGGAAACCGAGTATTCCCTAACTGCGCGTCGGACCCACCCAAGGAAACGTCAGAATTCGAAACTACGCGCTTTATTCATCGGATTAAGTGGGAATCGAACCCAAGACCGCACACTAGCAGATAATGTGGAAATCGAACCCACGAGCGTACATTGATATTTTGACTATCTCTCATCCCGTCCTACGCACTATCTGCTCCCCAACCATTTTCTGTTCATGGCACGTGTACCACGGGATCTGACCGAACGAACCAATCCAGGGAAAATTCGTATTTACAATCTACGCGTTTACTCCATTCTTCACTTACTTCCGGACTATCTCCGATACCGTCCTACGCAGTATCTGCTCCCCAACCATGCCTCATGTAACACGGGATCTGACCGAACGGACCAACCCATTGAAACCTTGCATTTCGAAACTACGCGTTTACTCCAGGCTTTTCTCATCGGATTAAGTGGGAATCGAACCCAAGACCGCACACTAGCAGATAATGTGGGAATCGAACGCAAGACCGTACACTGATATTTTGACAATCTCTCATCCCTTCCTACGCACAATCTGCTCTCGATTGGACCAACCTAGGGAAACCTCGCATTTCGAAACTAAGTGTTTACTCCACCCTTTACTCACCGGATTAAGTGGGAATCGAACCCACGTCCGTATACCGACATTTTGAAAATGTCTGATCCCGTCCTACATAGTATCTCCTCGGAAAACATTTTCTGGTCACCCCAACTGTAACACGGGATCCTACCGAACTGAACAACCCAGGGAAACCTAGCATTTCGAAACTACGCGATTACTCACCGGATCAAGTGGGAATCGAACCCAGGCAGATAATCTGCGAATCGAACCCACGACCGTTCACCGACAATTTTTCTCTCATCGCGTCCTACGCATTATCTGCTCCCCAACCACTTTCAGGTAATGCTCGTGTACCACGGGTTCTTACCGAACGGACCAACCCAGGGACTCCTCGTACGTGTTTACTCCGCGATTTGCTCACTGGAAGAAGTTAGAATCGAACTCGAGTGCACGTGTACCACGGGATCTTACCGAACGGACCAACCTAGGGAAACCTCGCATTTCGAAACTAAGCGTTTACTTCGAGCTTTACTCCCCGGATTAAGTAGGAATCGAACCCAAGACCGCGCACTAGCTGATAATGATGAAACCGAACCCAGGGCCATACACTGACATTTTGACTATCTCTGATTCCGTCCTGCGCAGTATCTTTTCCCCAACCATGCCACGAGTAACACATGATCTTACCGAACGGACCGACCCAGGGAAACCTTGCATTTCGTAACTACGCGTTTACTCACCGGATTAAGAGGAAACGAACCGAAGACCGCATACTAGAAGATATTGTGGGAATCGAACCCACGTCAGTACCCCGACATTTTGAATATGTCTGATCCGGTCATACGCTGTCTCTGCGTCCCAAACATTTTCTGGTGACGCCACCTGTAACACGGTGGTACCGAACCGACCAACTTCCCTGGGTTGGTACCGAACGTTCCATCCAATTATACATTTTGTCCTTGGGACGGTTCCCTGGGTTGGTACCGAACGGACCAACCCAGGGAAACCTGGCATTTTGAAACTACGCGTTTACTGCACCCTTTACTCACCGGATTAAGTGGGAATCGAACCCACGACCGTACACCGACATTTTGACTATCTCTGTACCTGTCCTACGCACTATCTGCTCCCCAACCAATTTCAGGTAGTGCTCGTATAACACGGGATCTTAGCGAACGGACCAACCCAGGGAGACCTAGCATATTTACAAACTACGCGTCGGGCCCACCAAGGAAACGTCACATTTCGAAACTACGCATTTACTCCGCGCTTAACTCACCGGATTTAGTGGGAATGGAACCCAAGACCGCACAGTAGCAGATATTCTGGGAATCGAACCCACGACCGTACACCGACATTTTGACTATCTACTCCCCAACCATTTTCTTGTCATGCCATGTGTATCACGGGATCTGACCGAACGTCCCCACGCACGGAAACCATGCAATTAAAAAATAAGTCATAGTTACTAAATACAGCCTATGGTAAAACATATAGGAGTTTTCCGCGGAATCTTAAAGTGAAACTATGTAGGGAAATAATCCATAGGATGCATTTAAAATTGTTTTGTTGCTTGATCATTTAAATTGGAGATTTTATAGAGCTCCCATGACAGTTGTTAGTTCCATAGATTACTTATTCCCTATTGGCTAATACAGGGTGATCAATTTAGTATTATTTAGATTACATGTTTTTTTGTAGGCATGCTGGGATAATCTTAATAAATACAAAATAGGATAGATTTTTTAGCTTCATTAAATCTGTATTTTTTTTAATTGCACATTTTTTTCCAATTATACATTTTGTCCTAAAACCTCTATTTTTAAGAAATCGAATACTTTCTAAAAGACTCCTTTCTGTTCATTTATCTAACTATAGCTACAAAGAAGGCTTTTTGCAAGAGAGTAAGGGTTCCTCATCTTTTCTCCGTTAACGAATGAAACGTTTAATATTTCTGTAGCGGCGCAGACCTTACTCATAAAGGACCCCTTATTTATCCCCCTATCATATTAAAATTAAGCTATATGTGTAGTACACAGAATATTGAATTTAGCTACATGGAAATAGACTGAACGTTTTTTACTTAGTATGTCCGTCAATCCTGTATCCAGACAGCATGAGAACAGAACTAGAAATTTAACAATATATCATCAAAAGCTCCCAAAGCCTACTATTTTAAGCACTGAGGTGAAGTTAATGTGGGGAACGGTGTGACCAAACAGGTCATAATTTTTTTTCTTTTTCCTTACCAGCAAATAAGTGAATATTTCAAGTAGACACATGTCGCGTTACTGTTTCCTACTTATTTTTTTAAACTAATTTTTATTTAAATTTTACATGTATTTTTTATCTTTTTGCATTTGTTAAAATCATTGTGAACTAGCTTAAAAAGAACTTTTTTCT